>CM077439.1:26932014-27497014 GCA_039654765.1 Mylopharyngodon piceus
GAGATAATTACCTCATCTTCGGTGAAATACCAAATCCTAAATGATGGGACTCTGATCATTAAAAAACTTACTTTGGCTGACCAGGGAAAGTATGCCTGTGTGGCACGGAACCCAGCCGGAGATAACATCAAGAATGTGAAGCTTCTAGTTGACGTTAAAGGGCCGCAAATCAATGGACAGAGTGGGCGAACAGAGAGCAAAGTTTTAGCAGTGTATTACCAGACACTGCTTCTGGACTGCAAAGCAGAGGGTATGCCAGAGCCACAGATCACCTGGACCACACCTTATAGCATGTCTCTACCCACCCCATATTTGGGAGGCAGGTTCCAAGTCCACAGGAATGGCACTCTTGAATTGAGGGGAATTCGAAAGACTGATGAAGGTCGGTTTCTGTGCATAGCCAAGAATTTCTTAGGGGAAGCAAGTCTAGCAGTTGACCTGGAAGTTGCATCACTTGCTGAGAAGCCGAGCTTTCCAGTGCCAAACATAGAGGTTCTTCCACTCAAACCAGATGGTGATGACATATATTTGGAGTGCCGTGCTACAGGAAAACCAAAGCCAGAGTTTCTTTGGATTCTACCCAATGGAACAGCACTGAATCCAGGCATGAAACTTCAACGGTTCATTCACTACCTGGGAAATGGGACTTTACACATAACACAATCAAGTGTCATTGACAAAGGTGTATATCGATGCCTGGCCAAAAATGTAGCTGGACAAGCAGAAAAGCGCTATGCTTTAGAACCTGGACAGAAGCCTCAAATTAGAAGCACTGCTGCTACAATGAAGATTTCATTTGGGCAGACACTAAATATGCCATGCAATGCGGATGGTTGGCCTCAGGCAACAATTACCTGGACTCTTCCAAATGGCCTGGTCTTGGACAAGCCTCAAGTTATTGGAAGAGTGACATATTTATCTAACGGCACACTTCAGGTAAAAGAAACTTCCAAATTTGATAGAGGAACATATACCTGCAAAGCCACAAACACATTTGGATCATCAACATTGTCATATCCAGTGAGTATTATGGTGTTTCCACCTCAAATCACTCATGCTCCACCTTCAATAACCAGAGTTAACAGGGGGTCTCCTGTGATTCTGAACTGCATAGCTGCTGGCATACCCAAACCAGACATTTCTTGGACTCTGCCTGGACGTACCACACTTGTACCAAATAGTCGCTTCACAGCACAGGGTGGAATTCACATGACAGAGGAGGGACATTTGGTCATACAGGACCCAGGCCTCATGAACTCAGGGATTTACAAATGTAATGCTAGAAATGCCTTGGGAACTGACTTCAAAGCAACATATCTTCAAGTGATCTGAGCAATAGACAGAAATCCATTAATAGCATTTAGCTTTGCAATAGAAAAAAAAAATAAAAATAATGGACACCTTTCTGAGAAAAAAGTGTATATGTATATATATATATATATATATATATTGTAGTTAAAAATGTATTAAGTGCACCAAAGCACTTAAAATACCCTCATCAATGTTGTTAAATGTTGTACTTTTTTAAACTGTCGTGATTTATTAGCTTTGGATTTGCCCATTCATTGACCCAAGGATAATATGTCTTTGGTATTCTGTATTTAATTTATAAAAAAATATTGGTTTGTACATATTTCTATATTCCACAGAGTAAACAGTTATTTTACATACCTTTTTCTAACATAAATTGTACATAAAACATTCCAGAATGTCTGCGATTTGTCTGATATGTACTCTGTTGAATTTCTTGCATTCTTCAGTGTGTTAGAACAAAATGGCCTTGTCAGAGTAGAATGAGGCAATGTATGGTACAAATGTTGCTATTGATGTGGTAGCTGTACAAAAAATAAGACAATAACACAATTATGTAAGATACTTACTGCCACACTGGGCAAATAAATAAATCTGATTTATGGTCTTTTTGTTCCAACTCTTTTACATTTTACAAAATGCCACAATTGCACAATACTACTTAGTAAATTAATGTGGGCCTACATTAATTTGAGATCTATTACATTTTAAATGTAAGACACCACAGTGCTGAATCAAGCAATAGTACTTCATGTATAGGACATAAAAATCACAGTGAGATATGTGTTCATTTGATTTGTCTGCTCTAGAGTTTGAGAAGAGATCTCAACAATCTGTGCAATAGATTTGCCAAGATACTTAAGTTTGTAGACAAAAGTCAGATTTCATTATGAACTCAAATATTTCTTATTAAATTAATTCAAGACCAAACTATCTGAGCTATTCTATACACATTATGTCTACGTACTCTTACTGTATATTAACAATTGTCAAGATTTTTTCAATTGATACTTAATGAATACATAAATGAACTCCATAAATCTATGATCTATGATAGAGTGATAAAATATGGTTAAGGGACTGAAAATGAAAATTCTATCATTATTGATTCATGCAGCAATAATTGCAATTAAATGTCTTTCTCCATTCCACATATTATAACTGAAGTGTCATGCTCAATTATGACACATCAGAAATGGCAAGTGTAGACAAAGTCATCAAACCTTGCCGTACTATTTTTTAATCTGACAAATGCGTATAACGTAACAGTTTCACAGAGGGGTATTTTCCGTCAATAACAACTTCTGTTTTGGTCTGTTTCTCACATTGTAAGCAATCATATGACTTCAGGCGACTTGCACCATAGAGCATGAGTCATATGGAGTTCTTTTTGGACACTTATGATGTTTTGCTGATAGATGTGATCACTATGAACTGTCTGGAAAAGAGCTGCATAAAGATTCTTCCAAATGATTTTGCATTTCACTGCAATAATACCAGCAAGTCTGGAATAACATGAGAGTAAACTAATGACAGAATTTTGGGTGAACTATCCCTTTAAATTTAACCAGCGTACCCATGTTGTCATTTTTATTCAACAGAAGGGTAAAGTATCATTTATTTTTCAGCTATTTTACGATTTTATGTGCGTTTGAAAGAATACTGCATCATTTGGCATACACTTGTCAGTCTATGTAAACTCCCTGCATCTGCAAAGGGAGTGGATCTGCCATCCCTTCCCCCATCACTACCACCATCATCACCGCCGGACCAGTGAGCACCAGGCTCGGTACATCATTTCACCGTTATGGCAAATGAATTCCCACAAAACAGAGAAGGAACTGCCAACTCACGCCATGCCAATCTCACGTCGTCTCTGGACCTGAGCACGTCTCTAGATCACAGTGTGCAGACGCGGATTTTTAAAATCATTGTCATCGGGGACTCAAATGTGGGTAAGACCTGTTTAACCTTCCGCTTCACCGGCGGAGCCTTCCCCTGCAAGACTGAAGCCACAATCGGCGTGGATTTCAGGGAGAAAGCCGTGGAGATCGAGGGCGAGAAAATAAAGGTGGGATTTATTGTCGGGGCTGTTCTCGTCCCGAAGGCCGATTTCTCCTTGTATCACGATTGTATTGTGTGTTTGTTTGGGTGGACGTGTGACAGCAGCAGCATCATAAGGAAGCAATGTTTACATTCTTAGTAACTGCATTAATTCCTCTTTCTGTTAGCATGTTGCATCAAAGGCGTTTGGTCCGCGTCTTTCATTTTAGACTAATCAAATTACATGCCATAATGTCGACAATTTAAAAAATAAAAAGGATTCTATCATCACACCTGCAATTTCCTGCTGGAAAATCCATCTTAAGATGGTAGCTAGTGTTTTGGAAAATGGTAACTGGTTTTTACTTGGTCCAAGATGGTCATTACCTGTTTTAAACTGGTCATTAGGTGGTCCAAACTGTCATTGTCAGGTGGAAACTGATACACCTTATGTTCATATCATAACATAAAGTGATGAAACTGGTTTTGGATATAGTTGCTAGTCAGCCATCTAGAAACTATCATGTTCCACAGCTACCATCTTAAAGGGTTAGTTCACCCAAAAATGAAATTTCTGTCATTAATTACTCACCCTCATGTCGTTCCAAACCCGTAAGATATTTTTGATGAAATCCTAGAGGTGTTTTATCCATTATAGAAAGCAACGTACTTACTGTCATTCAAGGTCCAGAAAAGTAGTAAAGACATCGTTAATATAGTTATGAAGTGACAAGAATACTTTTTGTGCGCATAAACAACAAAAATAACGACTTTATTAAACAAATTCGTCAAATTCCTACTCTAAGTCAGAACGCCGGCTCAGTATTGGCCGGCTCCTGTGTCAGTATCACATGCATGCGTCATGCTGCACGTGAACAGCGCTGGCCAATACTGAGACGGCGTTCTGACGTAGAACCTGGAAGTGCTGAACGTAAACAGTGTAGGAGAATGATGGGAGAAACTAATTTGTTGAATAAAGTCATTATTTTTGTTTTGTTTTTGCGCACAAAAAAGTATTCTTGTCGCTTCATAACATTAAGGTTGAACCACTGCAGTCACGTCGACTATTTTAATGATGTCTTTACTACTTTTCTGGACCTTGAATGACGGTAATTACGTTGCTTTCTATGGGGGATAAAAAAATAAATCAATTCGATTTCATCAAAAATATCTAAATTTGTGTTCCGAAGACGAACAAAGGTCTTATGGGTGTGGAACCACATGAGGGTGAGTAATTAATGACAGAAATTTCATTTTTGGGTGAACTAACCCTTTAAATCAGACTGTCCAATAGATAGTTTATGGTATTTTTCAACAATATCTTGTATTTTCATTTATTGTTATTAATACAACACAATACAATAGACTGGTGCAAAGGGCGTGGCACATTACATAGATAACACATAAAGCACACATAAACAATCTCTATCTATCTATCTATCTATCTATCTATTGTTCTATCATCTGCCTGTCTGTCTGTGTGTGTGTATATATATATATATATATAATGTATGTATGTAAATGAACTCAACTGACTTAATACACACACACACACACACCTATATATATATATATATATATATATATATATATATGTGTGTGTGTGTATATACACATATAGGTGTGTGTGTGTGTGTGTATTCAGTCAGTTGAGTTCATTTACCCCTTTGATATGTCTTTTGTATATTTTTATAAATGTATTTTGAGAAAGTTACACATCCGTCTAATGCAATTGAAGCCAGTACTAAACATTCCAGATGCATCAACACTGAAATGATCTTTATGTTGAGCCAATTTATGTTTAAAAAAAAGAGAAACACTATGACATTTAAAGAGCACAGTGATATACAGTTATGAGTAAAGGTCAAATCTATGACCAGTAATCATTTGAATTTAACATCACATCCTGAATCCTTTTTAAAAAAGTAGAGATTTATTTATTGTCATGCTTGTTTATTTCTGATGCTTCAGTTTTCTCCTTTAACTTCTCTGCAACCTTAAAACTAGTTTTTGTCGTGTTTCTTCTCTAACAGGTACAAGTATGGGACACAGCAGGCCAGGAGCGCTTTCGGAAGAGCATGGTGGAGCACTACTACCGCAATGTGCATGCTGTCGTATTTGTCTACGACGTCACAAAAATGGCCTCATTCCAGAACCTAAAGACCTGGATTCAGGAGTGTAACGGGCACGGGGTGTCATCCTCAGTCCCTCGTGTTCTGGTGGGAAACAAATGCGATCTAGTTGACCAGATCCAGGTCCCTTCCAACACTGCCCTTAAGTTTGCAGATTCCCATAACATGCTACTGTTTGAAACATCAGCCAAAGATCCCAAGGAGAGCCAGAACGTGGACTCCATTTTCATGTGCCTCGCATGTCGTCTAAAAGCCCAAAAGTCCCTGATCTACAGAGACGTGGAGAGAGAAGATGGCAGAGTGAGGCTGACACATCAGCCTGATCCTAAGAGTAACTGCCCGTGCTGAGGACCTTAAACTGTGAAATTATTAACACTGATGATAATTCACAATGCAAGAATGTGCCTGCAACTAATTTTAGTTACTTTATGACAGCTGCTCCATGAACTATCTTTGTTTCTGTGTGTGTGTGTGTGTGTGTGTGTGTGTGTGTTTGTGTGTGCTATCTTACATGTTGGTTAATCCCACAAAACCAGTCAAGAATATGTCCGGGTCATATTTTATCTCAAAATCAAAAGAAAGAAATGAGAAATAAAATAATGCCACATTTGCATTGTGACATTATTTTTATGACAATTAAGCACATTTCCCCCAAAATTCACATTACTGTAATGCAAAACAATTTATATATTATTGTTATTATTATTATTAACACATGTTGTTCTTCCTTTAATTTTTGCTGATTTAAATAAAACAATATTGTATAAATAGAATCTTATGACAGTCATCATTATTTTATAATTACAAAATAAGTAGTTTACTCAAAAGTAAAACATCAGGTGCATTATTTTGAGATTTTTGGTGAGGAAAAATGAGAAAAAAAATCTGCAAAAATATAATGGCCCTACAATATGCTTCATTTTCATCATCAAAAGAATAATGTGAGCTTGACAGGTTTACTCAATATTTCACCCATGTGTAGAAGAATGATTTTCGATCCCTCATGCTTAATTTAGCGAACAATTTATATGCAAAATACCACTTAAAAGTAACCTTTAAATGATTGAAGAGACGTGACATTTGTTATTTGGTTCTTTCACACATTCATTTGGATTCATCCATCGGCACATATCATCTCCAACATCATTGGCTGATGGTCTTAAAGGGATAGTTCACCCAAAAATAAAAGTTCTGTCATCAATTATTCACTCTCAAGTTGTTCCAAACCTGTATGAGTTCCTTTGTTCTGATGAACACACACACACATACACACACAAAAATAATAATAACATTTTGAAGATTGTGGATAACTAAACTGTTTCTGGTCCCCATTTACTTCCATAGTATTTTTTTAATACAATGGAAGTCAATGGGGACCAGCAACTGTTTGGCTACCCACATTCTTCAAAATATCTTTGCATATGTGTGTGTGTTCAACAGAACATAGAAACATACACATTTGGAACAAAATGAGGGTGAGAATTTTCATTTTTGGGTGAACTATCCCTTTAAGGTTTTAGATTTCCGGGAACTGCACATGGAATCCAAACCCTTCAGCACTGCATGATAGTTTTTACAATGGTCATTCAAATGTTTGTGTTGCCTTAAAACATATTTATTTGTTGTTTTTTGTTGTTGTTGTTGTTGTTTTTTCCCCTAGCCTTCTATTTACTCCTTGCTAAAATATTTCTAACATTAACCCTCACTAACAGCATGGATGTATTTGAAACTCATTCAAATTATGGAACTATTAAAACGTATTCTGATAGTTAGCATTAAATAGTTTAGTGACCCAACAAAATGCATAATGTAATCAGATGCCACTCATAATTCACGTGCACCTTGTGAACAAGTGTAACCGTGTGGGAAGTTTTATGTAGCATCACACAGTATTTCACCAGCTTAAAGTGGTTCTTCCAAATGCATAAAGACTCAAATATCTACAAAAGCAAGGTTTGAACAGGCTAATGATTGTTACATTTATATTCAAAAGAACCAGAAAATGATATTACCATGACAGAATGGCAGTGTGAGTGTTTGTGGAAAATGTTGATTATGGAATAAGAGAGTGTAACTTTGTTTGTTTTGTTATTATAAGCTCTACCCACTGCCTGTTGTTTTGTTCCATTCTTTTGGTTCTACAGAAGAAGTTGCAGTTTTTTGTGTGTGTGGTTTCAAATGTATTCAGATTCATAAGAGAATTCTTTGGTTTCAATAGTTTTAGCCTTATATCTGATGAAGACATTGAAACCTTATGATTTGTCTTGTTTTGTGTCATTATATGCTGTGTGACATGTCACAATATGTATGTTAGGTTTTGAGCACCAAATTAAATCTCACATATCCTGAAGCACAAGCCCTTTCATTAGCTAAATGTAGCAGCTTTAAAGCATCAACAATTATTGGAGTTCATATTTTGTCATAGAAAAATGATGAACCGATTAAATGATTTTCAGATGCACTACATAACGCTGTTAGCATATTATGCTGAAAAGAGTCACAGATGCTTGTAAAATCCTGCTCCGCATAAATTATTCATTGATTTATTGAGGACAGTATTAACAATACTAATAGACTAACAGCATGCAATGATAATCATCCTGTGGTAAAATATGCAGCAAAAAAAAAAAAAAAAAAGATTAATAGATGAATTTGCAATGTAAAGAGAGGACTTAAACATGGATTTTTAGGATGTAGAAGGACTCATTTTTCACTGTACTAAATATTAGCAAGAGGAAAAACCCATAATAAATCTTACCCATGCTTATGGAATCAGTTGTATATTCAAATAAATAAATAATATAGAAACTTAGACTGATGCGCGGAATTTAAAAGTGAAATTAAACTTTAGTCAAAGTGCCTATGGTTAAGATATATTCTCAGTGTACTCTCATACTCTCAGAGTTAAACAATGGCTTCAAAATCTCTCCAGAGACTATATGAATAAAAATACAGCCTAAATATAAAATATATAAATAATCATTAAATATAATTTATATAATAAATATAAAATTACGAAAGCATATTTATTGCATTTCAAAAACAACGTGTAAGGTATTTGCATGTATTAAATAATGTTCTATAGAGATATATTTAAATGTCATATTTTAAAGTTAAACTCATTATTCATTTGATGCCCCTAATAAATAATAATGCCAAAAAATCGCATAATCAACACATAAACTAATATATCTCTTTAAGATTATTAAACACAATAACCGAGTCCCAGATGGGTAGGCCTACCAAAAAAGCGCCATTTTGTCACTGTCAACTCTTCACTGTCTTTTTGCACAGTAATTCATGTGCTATTTAAAATGGAGAAACAAGTTGTTGTAACTGCTGTCTCTTTACAAACTTTTATCAATAACACTTAAAACGCGTTTAAACAATTTCATTTTAATCTATGTTTGTTTGTTCTAAAAGCCCGTTCCTTGTCATTTCCTTTGATGAACACAGAGTGGCATGGTGGAGCTGAAATGCGTTGATGACACACGGCACCATTAGATGTCGCTGTTTACACGTTCTCCATCATGACTCAGCGTGAGAGACTTTTATTTTGAAACATATTTGGTCGTTCGTTTTACCCTGATTCACTTGGTTTGAGTAGCAGTAACACTCGTTCGGCGGCGGCGGTAGCAGGGTACTCTGGGTTTGGTTCTGTCGCTGTGGACGGGCCGGAGATGGCGGAGTACAGTCAGACGGGTATATTAACGGCCCTGCTGCTGTTTACTGTGGTAACACTGAGGGATATTTATGTGGGCCGCAACAGCATGACTCAACAAGACAGCGCCGGACCCGACATGCTCACACAGAGACCGAACAAACACACATTCTACACGGGTCCGGTTCTCAAGTTCCAGTTCTGGTGAGAGACTCCACAGACATTCGTGTTATTCAGTGTTTTCACTGTCTGTTAAAAGCCCACAGGGTATGCTAAGCTAATACGGCTAACGTAGCATGCAGGAATGTTCAAAAATAATGCGTATTCTAATATTTAAATGAATAAATGTGCATTAAAATGATTGTAACCTGCATAATAAGTTTATTTACACCATAAAGATGATGAATTGAGATAAATTGGGCCACTTCTGTCATGGGACGACTGTCAAGCACCGCAATTTACGTCAATCCACTCTGTAAATACGTTATAATCATAAATCTTCTTTTACAACACATGCAAATGTATGTACATTACATAATATTATTGCTGCGAAAAGTGCTCAGGTTATCGTGCATTATTGTCTGAAATGTTTCGTGAAATGTGTTGAAATCAGCAGATTATTATAAATCTGCTTAAAGCTAGTATGGATTACATTGCTCCTGTTAGAACACGAAATATCTAAATATAGTAGAAAAGAGCGACATATTAGACTTTCTGATAAAGCTAGATGTGTGTTTGTTATCCAAGTGAAATTTTTTCTCTTACAACGCATTTTACTAAGACTATGTATACTCTTATGTAATATTCTGTACCAACTATTTACACTCTCTCTCTGACCCTTAGAATTAAACAGGCTTTCTACTGTACTTTTAAAGTCACCATGAAACAAATTGACAACTCTTATTTTTTTGGTGTAGTGTAGCATTTATTATAAATTATTTATCCGTAAAATCCATGTGCACTCATCTTAAATCAAAATAACTTCCCATCCCTCTTGCAGTGACATCTCTTCTCTCTGATGATGATGTTATACTGGCATGAGGGTGGGACAACCTGTCACTCACATGAGATCGACCAATAGCAAACCACAACCTTCTAATCAATTCCCCATGGACAAAATCAAGCCCCGCCCTACTTTTTTTTTCTAGTTCAAGAAGTCGTTTCTCTCTGATATACATCACAATAGGGAAGAAAATACTATCGCAACTTCAGTTTCATGCCGACTTTAAGACTTGTATATGTAAATGACCTCTTTTATGATTGGGTGACCTCATGTACTAGTGTAGTTCACTCATTTTGTCATCCTAACTGATGAAGAGGATGCATAGGTTTTGATATATAAATGTAGGCAATAGGCATCAATATTTTAAAGTCGCGATGAAACAGAAGTAGCGTACATCTGACGTACATCTGAGTGTAACATATTATTGAGGAAGACATAATGTAGGGCGGGACTTAGTTCTATGTACCGGTTGTTGATTGGATGTTGAAATGTGAGCATGGCACTCAAAAGTGTAAGAGGTTTAAGAGGATTAAATGATTGGAGAAGACCTGCATATGTCACCAGAAAGAGGATACACAAGATCTATAAAATGCATTTAGAAAATGGATTTTAATTTTAATTTCATGCTGACTTGTTTTCAGACTTAATATTCATGACCATTTCTAAAGTGATTTATGACAGCCGTTAACTGTGTGTTTGTTTTCAGTATTTCCTGAGGGTACAATAAGGTGTTCCAGGAGTACTCCCGGTCCATCAGCCAGCTGTACCCAGACATCCGAATCGAGGGAGAGAATTATCCTCCCAAACCCATCAACAAGTGAGTGCATTTTTATGGAATGGACCCTGTCAGACAGTGGTTTAGTCCTGACTAAACTTTTCATGCGTCTTCCTCTGCAGATACTTAGGAAACTTCATCTCCTATTTCAAGCTCCTTGCCATTGCTTTGATTGTGACTGGACAAAATCCTTTCCAAATGTTTGGAATGAACACTCCAAGAATATGGTCCTGGGGACAGGAGAATAAGGTAATGTTGTTAAAAAAGTGCTTGGACTCTAACCTGGTTTTATTGAGAAGTCGAGGCTGAAGATAAACTTGCACTGTCACTGTCATAGTTGAACTGACACACATCCTGTTTTGAGGAATGAGCAGCATTTCAGAGCCGTAATCACGTCATTCAGTTTGAAGTGCATGAATTGGCAGAAACATCTATGTTAAAGACGTAAAATCAAAACTTGTTTTCATTTTTTTATAGGAGACCCTGGTTATATGAGCAGATAAGTCATTTCAAAGTTAGATGTTCATTTCAAGAAACAATTATGAAAACAAACTCTTTGTTTTTGTTTAGAATAACATGCACTGATGAATCATGCTCCATGAGACCAAAGGGAAATATGCCATATTATGTCACATATTACAGTCTTTAATCAAATGTGGGTCAGGTTTCACATCATGACATTTGGTGTTATTAATGCTGATTCTGCACTGTATTTTATTGTATGGTTACATTAATTATTTGACAATAAAGTCATGATGTAATGGAAGTAGCACCAGATCTTTTTAAAGTATTTTGACATGTATATATGAGTAATATGGATTATCGAAGAAGAAAATGTAGGGCGGGACTTGATTCTGTGCATCGATTGTTGACTGGATGGAGGCAGATCTAAATGAAAGCTTGCAGCTGATTGTCAGAAAGGGGCGGGTTTAAGCAGACAAAATAATTGGAGAAGTCTAGCATATGTCAACAGAGAGAAGTCTGTCATTTCACTGGAAAATTTTGATCAAGAAGTACAAGATCTAAAAGAATTAAAAACTAAAGCATATTCATCATGAATTGTTCACAGTATGCAACCCTCTACGCACACCTTGGCAATAGAATTGCCATTGGCTAATACATTTTTCAGATTACTCGCCAGACTTATACCAAATTAGCTTATCTTCGTAAAATGGCACAGCTTTTTACATTAAGATACATTCATATGTGATATGATCTGAAAGCAAAACAACTGCACTTTTAACATCAATCAGTCAAGCATTTTTTTTTTTTATGATAGAACTTAAGTAATTAAAACTAAAACGTGGTAACCGAACCATGTATGAATGCATATTTGTCATTTTAACAGAAATTGGGGCCGGTGGAGCTTGATGTTGGTCATTCAGTTTTTCTGTAGAAAAAAAAAAAAAAGAACAATAATACTGACAAGATAATAATACTACTAATAACATTAGTTCCGCCCACTTCGTTTTCGCTTTCGTTTTTTGCTCTAATAGCTGCAAGACCATGCCGAGCGCTGTGAGTGTGTGTTAGAAATCAGGAATGGTGAGAGAACATTGTGCTTGGTACGTTTTTCATCTGACAAAGTTTAAATCCCGCCTGGCTAGCGCAGTTCCCATAATGTTTACGCATTAGGTCAGTAGGCGGAGAGTAGGCGGTCTTTTGTGGCTGTTCGAACACATTCGATCACATGAACGTCTACACTATGAAAGCAATCTGGTCGAATGCGTTTTCGACTACCTCTGGAAGTGGTCAAAAGTGGATAAGCTCAAAACGTTTTAGACCCCGTTTACACCTGTATTTAGCGTCGTACACTTGTGATCCGATCGACCAAAACGCATCTTAATACCAGGTGTAAACAGGGCCAGAGTGTTCAAGATGAGTGAAGGTGAAAATATATCTGTGCTAAACTTATACTTAGCCTCTAACTTAAACACTGGTGAGTAAAATATTACAATTTATTAGCCAATGGCTAATGACAGTAATTATTTAGTGGTCTTGCTTGAAAATGCAGTCGCATATAAGAGTGATTTACTTGCATTGTAGAGGCTTTATAAGATCAATTACAGAGATGAGGTGAATTTTCATTTAATGCCAACTGCATTTTGTCCACTATCTGCATAGTGCTTTTAATTGAAAGCAATCTGAACCTGGAGGAAATTTTCTCACGGTTAATGGTCTATTTTGCAGATTTTCTCCTGCCTTATGGCATTCTTCCTTAGTAACATGTTGGAGACCCATTTCCTCTCGACAGGAGCTTTTGAGATTACATTGAATGGTAATGTCACTTGGATGACCACTCCACTTGGGGGGAAAAAACAACAACTTTAAAGTATATATAAATATATATGAGCAATATATGTATGTATGTATGTTACTGATACATTGCTGTCTTTCTGTTTTAGATGTACCAATTTGGTCCAAGTTGCAATCAGGATATGTGCCCAACATTCAGGAGCTTTTCCAGATCTTGGATAACCACCTTAAGATGAATCAGGTTGACAAGATGAACTTTCCCTCACCGTAGTGCTGTTGTTTTTGCCAAGAGACATGTGAGTGGTCAAACCTGTACTATGATGTCACTATGTGTGTCACAGCATGTACAAGCATAGCAGTTGTTTAACAAACACTTTTCTGTTGTTGTTGCTTTCAGTACAGGTGTTTCCCTTTGACTTACAGATCATATGCAAAGCTTGATTTTGTTGCTTACATGGCAATTTACACTACTGTTCAATAGTTTGAGGTTGGAAAGATTATAAATGTTATTGAAAGGCCCTATTTTCGGAAACTGCTAACAAACACTGCCCATTTTATTATCAGTGTCAGTTAAGAGTAAGATACTTGTCTAGATTTCTCGTCTCATTTATGCAAGGTTATTATAAAAAGCCACTTCTATAAACTTGTGAAGTTTACTTAAATAGGGTTTTTATAATAAATTAAATTATTTAGACCTACCACAGGGCAGTAGAATGCTTGAATCTGATTGGTTGACGCACGTTCTAAGGTGTGCATTCTGTGCAATTATTTTCAGGGAAACATTATATGAACAAACAATAAATAAAAGACATACATGTCATACATGATACAGGCAAGCACAGCAGATGACCATCTGTAATGCCCATATATAAAAAACACACACTCCCATCTCTGTAATAAACACAGAGATGTTAGTCCCGTCCAAATCGGTACATGAAATTTTATGTGTTTCAAAGAAGTCTCTTATGCTTATTAAGGCTGCATTTATTTATCAAAAGTACAGTAAAAACAGTAATATTGTGAAATATTACCATTTAAAATATTTTTCTATTTTAACAATGTTATGCACTTATTTGAGAAACACAGGCCTGTGTGAATAAGCGCTGTGAGCGCAGCTTCAGCAGCGAACGTTTTCTGTGATTGATTGGTATCTTTCAGCATTTGCGTATGATCTGATGAGCAGAAGAAAGTTCTGTACTTAGTTAGTTATTAGCTAACAGTTTATTTTTCTGCTTCAAAGCTTTTTTAGACATTAAATTTCATGCTAAATAAATAAAATCACTAGTAAAAAAAAAAAAAAAACACCTTAGTTTTGATATTTCAGAAGCTCAAGAGTTATTTTCTTATGAGTCGGACTAAATAGCTTATGCTGTATGTTTGGTTTAATATGCATTTTTCAAAATAGAGATGCGTTTTCCTGCCATTATTTTGCTGTACTCTGCCTTTTTATTTCCTAGCATTCAGTTCAGACAGCAAAAATCACATTCACAGCGATTTAGTTTACCGTGGCTATGGAGATTCAGCAGTTGCAGCTATGGAAGCTTGTTTTCGCCATGAAATAAAGGTAATTGCGACTCTTTATTTCACAATTATGACTTTTTTTCTCACAATTGCGAGATATAAAGTCAGAATTGTGTGATATAAAGTCAGAATTGTGTGATATAAAGTCAGAATTGCGAGTTATAAAGTCAGAATTGTGAGATATAAATTCACAATTGTGTTATGTCCAATTGTGAAGGAAAAAAGACTGACGTTTTTTCTCAAAATTGCGAGTTTATATCTCACAATTCTGACTTTATAACTCTCAATTGCATGTCATAGAGTCAGAATTGCGTGACAAACTTGCAGTTGCAAAATTGCAAGAAAAAAAAGTCAGAATTGTGACTATCTCTCAATTCTGGATTTATATCACGCAATTCTGACTATAACTCAAAATTGCAAGAAAAAAAAGTCAGAATTGTGAGAAAGTCGCAATTACCTTTTTTTTTTTTTCTTTCTTTTTTTTATTTTTTTTATTTAGTGGTGGAAACAAGCTTCCATATGCAGCATATAGATTTTCCTTTCTAGGAAAAAAGTAAAAGTTCTCCTGTCCCCAATGTATGCATTTTTTAAAACTTCAGTAAAAGCTATTTTAAAAACTGCTTTTGTCAGTACTTGATTCTGTGTTGCACCTGTTTAGGATGTGGTGTCAATCAACATGCATAATTCAACCCAAGAGCAGTATCAAGTGTCCTCCTCTCGTCCTCAGGTCTCCGGAGCTGTTTCTCTGGTCAGCGGGACTGTAGACTGTGGCATAATGAAGGCCTGCGCTGCAAACAGCACGCTGTGAGCGCAGACTGGATGCTCGGCCACCACACACACTCCTTCTGCCCGGCGACACACACCTTTGGATCGACTACATCTCTTCAGAGCATCAAACTTCATGCATTTGTAGTAGGAGAGTCACATGAGAGCTAAAGGCACTACATTTATTACTGAATGCTGAAGTTAGGGGGTTTTTGTTTTTGTTTTTTGGCCAGGGTAGTTCTGTTTGTAACTGAAATCGAATGGTATGTTCCATCTTTCTCAAGGGCAACTGTGATGTTTTCTTAACGTAAATGTCTTTAAATGACCTTTAACGTGATCATGTGTTTGCACTGGTTTAGACTGTACTGTACTCGGGGTAGGCCTATCTGACTTTTTTTAATTAGTGAGAATGTTTGTGTACTGCAGAATCATGCAGTTTCGTTAGAGTGAGCTTAAATGAGTTTAACTGAGTTTAAATGCTTGAAGTGGTACATTTTTGTTGTTTGTCACAGGTTCGCTGGTTAGATTCATAAGTACTGCATGTGCTTATTGAGGGAATTATTAAGGCCAGATCTTCTTCTGCTTAGACTTGCCAGAGCACTGCCAGAGTAATCTGTGGAATTGTTTTAATGATGGTGTGATTGAGAGTGTTGCATATCAGAAGATGTGAATGGGAATTCCAAAGACAACCTGTATTTTTCCAGCTCTCTCCATATAGACATGGCAGCAAGCAATGTACCCCTGATATTTTAGTGTACCTCTCTGTGAATTTGTAACAACAGTGATACCAATAGTTGGGATTAAGTTGCATTGAGAGAATATATTTTACTTTGTTTCACAGTGATGTAAAATCAAGATTCCAATAAATAAAAATGTGATTGTGAATTATTTTCATAATCTGTTTTCATATATAATTGAGTAACAACATGATTGTTAATGTGGGGTCTGTTTTTGTTTGTGCTTGATTTAATTATTATTGAATAACGTGAAGAAATCAGTGAAAATCAGAATAACGTGAAAGAAACTTGAAGATAATAGTGTCTGAAATGACCGCTTTCACTCCGAGATCTCCGCCCATTTTCCCAGACAACGAAAAATTTGTTTACTCTTCAAAGCCAATTAGATGATACAATTCAGCCTTTTTTTTTCCAATTAGAAACATTTCATGCAAAATAAATAAATAAATAAATACAATTTCACATTTAAATATTAATGGTACATTAACACATGACCCAAAGTCTATTCTATTGTCTTGCTCTGAATATTTGTCTAAATTTAAAATCCCAGTCACTCTCAAAAAATATGCTATAGTTGTGGATGCTGTTCCCTCTGCTGTTTTTCTTCCCATATTAAACATAACAATCAACATGTTCAGGCTCTTTATCAAAGGGATATTGTCTCTAGTCCTCCTATTATAACTTTCTGGAATGGCTGTATTGATGGTCTGAAATGGTATAAAATTTGGAAATTACCTCATATTTATTTAATCACTAACAAAATAAAAGAAATTTCTTTCAAACTTAATAAATACTACTCCAGCAATTATTTCATTGTAACAGATTAAACAGATTCAGCTGTGATATTGATATTTAATATAAAAATTTGTTCATTTTGTGAAATGCATGCAGAAACTTTTTTTTTTTATTATTCAACCAGATTTTGGTCAGATTTCTGCTTATTTGTTAGCGATCATATGCCCAGCTTTCAACTTTGTTTTTAAAATGTTTCATTTAGCCTTTTCACTTATGACATGTCTCAAGGAATATTATTTGATTAATTTGTTACTTCTGTTGGGAAAATTTAGTATACATAAATGTAAGTATAGTGGTCATAAAAAACTATTTTTAATTTTGAAATCAGAAGTTCAGCAATACCTAAAGTCAATTTATAAAACAAGAAAGCTGTAAAATGTATTCATGTATGTAAACATTTCAATGTGTGTGTGTGTGTGTGTATGTATATATATATATATAATCACCTGGCTATTTCAGTTATAAAAAGAATGTAATGATGTTCAATTATTCACCATTATTAATTAATTAACAGTTGCTTTAAGTTAAAACAGCATGCAAAATAAGCCTTGTTTGTGAAACCAGGGGTTAGTGTGTTAGTGTGAAAAAAGACACAACGGAGTGAGTTTTTCCATTATAATTTTTTCTTATATATATATATAAAAAAAAGTGCATATTTGTATCCTCATCAGAAACGCATAGTTTTAAAGAGATCTTTTAAGTCTCGGAGGGAAAGACTCACATGTAGAGAGAAAGAGGGCATTTACACTGAAACAGCGTTTAATAGATTGCTCATTTCTAAAAAGTATGGTGTCCCATCCAAATGCACTTGGGTATCCATTTTTGGATGGGGGTTAGGTGCCTTGCTTAAATGCAAACACACCCGGGCATCCATTTTTGCCGCAGCGCCCGGGGAGCGACTGGGGGTTAGGTGCCTTGCTCAAGGGCACCTCAGTTGTGGCCAATGAGAGTGGAGGAAAGCGCCGTTCATTCACTCCCTCCACCTACATTCTCGCTGGTACTGAGACTCGAACCCGCAACCCTCAAGTTCGAGTTACAAGTCCGAGTCTCAAGCCGTTAGGCCACAACTGCCCCATGCTGTTGTGGAGCAGCATCATCATTGCTGCTCTTTCTCATCGGAGGTGCTGAGCTTTTTACTCAGTGCAGTGGGCAGCTGTTTTTGTTGTGGCGCCTGGGGAGCGATTGGGGGTTAGGTGCCTTGCTCAAGGGCACCTCAGCTGTGGCCAATGAGAGTGGAGGAAAGCGCTGTTCATTCACTCCCCCCACCTACATTCTACTGAGACTCGAACCTGCAACCCTCAAGTTACAAGTCTGAGTCTCTAACCATTTTGGCCACAACTGCCCCATGCTGTTGTGGAGCAGCATCTTCATTGCTGCTTTTTCTCATTGGAATATTTCAAGTGTACATTCTGTAATATTCTGCTAATTCGTCTAGATCAGAAGAAAAATTCTTAGCAGCATACATTCCAGATGGCCTAAAAACCCTCCAAAATGGCTCAGCAGAAATCTTCCGAGGTGGCTCAGCAGAAATCCTCCCAGATGGCCCAGCCTCATCATCATCGTGAAATAAGTTTGCACACCTGAGAGCAGCCTCTTGAAGCTCCTCGGGCGAGAGTTCTATTTCGGGCTCCTTTGGAGAAGGCTCGTCCAAAAAGTCAAGGTAAAACATCTTACGTGGTCTGTTATTTGGTATTGTTGGGGGTACCCACCACCACTCCTCATCCTTTTTAAACAAGGCATTTTTCAAGTGCTTCCAGTGCCTTATACTCTTATGCCCAAGCAGATGGAATCGAACATCATCGTAAATCCAATCGTCCCTCCAGTCCCAATTAAAGCGCCTGGGTCTTTTCATTTTGTTAATGGATGCTGTCCATTCTTCCTCTCTTCTTTTCACAAAATCTCGAACAAGCCTGATCTTATTCTGAACGCCATGGATTATCTTAATAATCACTGGGGTTGTTTCTGGATCCGACATTGTTGCAAAATATGTCACAGCAAAGTATCAGAAGAAACGGCAGATGATCACAATAAATCACAGCAGAGCAACTAGCTCAATAACTCGTAAACTCACTGTAGAGGGACTCGAGGTTTGCACGGCTTTATATAGGCCTATCCCGCGGCCAGCGCTGACGCTGTGACGTCAGGCGGACTGTGACGTCACAGTCACTCCCGCGCAGAAGGAACCAGCTGCTAGCCTGGCCATGCACAAAAGTAACTCAGGCGCATTTCTGAAGACCCATCCAATAAAGTTGAGCTGCATTCATTATCAACCAAGACAATAATGCGAAACGTAAGTAAAACAACAACAGTGCGCAATGAAAACATGCTCATTGTGTGTTCATCTATTATATATTACGTATTTTTATGAACAATATTATCTAAGATTGTCACATGAATAGCGAGTGAGCAGATAAAATGCAATAATAATATTGTTAAACAAATAAAAGAGTGGCCAATCATTTATATCTATTTATTTTTAATGAAAACAAGCTGGGAGTTCATCATAACGAGACAGCACGGCGAATCTGACTAGCAAAACATGAGCAACTTGGCTAAAAACAGATGTCTACATTATAGCCAGTCCGTTCGGACGACGGAGATTTTATGTTAATGTACAAGAATTAAACGCGTTTTATTGCAGTCATTGTGAGTATCAAAAACCTCACTGAATTTGGAGACTATACATATTAATATATCTGCATAAAATGTTAAACGTGAAGTGACTTTCACTGTTGTGTTGTGAAAACCTGATCTACGCTTCCAGGATGGGGTAGTAGGCTAGTTTAAGCTTATGTAGTGCATGTTACAAATGAACTGCTGTCACGAAACAACATTTTAACACAATGTAATGTAATGTAACACAATGTAAAAACAACAACAACAACAAAGCTTTCCATATAAAAGCTATATTTTATATGGAAAGCTTTGTTGTTGTTGTTGTTGTTGTTGTTTTTACATTGGGCAGCGTATGAAAGTGCATCTGTGCAAATCTGCAATAACATGTGGATAATATAGTGTACGCTATAAAAAAACTATGTAGTTTCAAGGGTATCTGTGTCACAGTGCTGATTTATTTAAAAATGGCTTGATATTGATGAAGGAAAGCTAAACGAACAATTGGTTTTAGAGTGAATAAACATAATCTTTCCAGATGGCATCTGTTACAGTTTTATTTATTACAGAGTAAGATTTTAAATAGGTTCAAGTGGTTTTCAGGCAAAATGCCCATGCGAGTAGGCCCAATGTCATGAGTTTGACTACAAGAATTTTGAGTCATAAAATTCTAACATTAGAAATGCAGGGAAAAGTTTTTTTTTTTTTTTTTTTGGTCAAACACGAATTAGTTAAGTTCAAAATACACAGAAGTATGATGCAAATAGTCGCCTCAGTTTGAGTAAAACCAAGGCGATATTTTTTTTCAGCTCATGGGCAAATAATGTTGCTTATTTCTGTACGTACCTTATTCTCATCTCTTCTGAAGCTGATAAATAAGCTTCCCATTGATGTATGGTTTGTTAGGATAGTACAATATTTGGCCGAGATACAACTATTTGAAAATCTGGAATCTTTTAAATATAATTTTTAATTTTACATGAATATTTTAACATCTTATTGCTAACATTTCGTTCATTTCATGTATTCACTGAAGCACTTTCAAATCTATTCAATTATTTCTTGATATATACATATTTTTGTCTATAATTCTTGGTAAATTTAACAATTAAGGGTTTTTTAAATGCATGAAACAAGTTTTATAATACAGACAAATATAATTTTGTTGGGTTTATCAGACGAAAAGAATCTTAGTTTAAGAGCATTTTGAAGTTTGTCATTTAAACTATTTAAAATATCAAATTTGAATGTAATGTTTATGATTGTGTCTGAATAGCAGAATATTTTCAAAATACAGTTAATAATGAAATTATCATTTAAATTTGTTTTCTTATAAAAATCATCACAATGTAATCATCAATTTACGACAATGTTTTTCAAAATTATTCTGGGGATCATTTAAAATTTAACTTGTATTTATCATCATTTCTACAGTTGTTCATGTCTTCTTGTGTCTGTTTGTGTCTGTGTTTGTGCAGCTGGTCCCGCAGTGAAGCCCTCCGTGTCTCTGCTGCCGCCCTCTTCTCTGCAGATCTCTGGAGACTCAGCTGCACTGCTCTGCCTGCTCAGCTCATAGTCTTCACTGGGGGCGACGGTGAGCTGGACGCTGGACGGGTCAGAGGTCATTAAGGGGGTTCATACCAGCGCAGAGAGCGAGCGGGACGGACGCTACAGCCGCAGCAGCGTCCTGAGCCTCAGCAAAGCACACTGGGAAGACGCAGAGCACTTCGTCTGCAGAGTAACACATGACGGAGTTGCTTACAAGGCCTCGTTCCTCAAGAGCTCCGAGTGCTGATGTTTCTCCAGTCAAGACGAGCCGTATCTGAGCGCCCGGCAGGATTCACAGCAGTCACGTGATTTACAGCTCAATACTGAAGCAGTCTTTCAATGTGCTGCCATTGCTGTTCATTCAATAAAGCTTCTGAACGCGTTACATTTGCATTCGACTGCATCATTGATCAGTGTGTCGTTCATTCAAAGTCCTGCACTAAAGTTTCAGCTGCTTTTGATTGATTGTAATAGTTGAGAACAGCTGCATTTAGCAGTAAATGTCAAATGAAGCTCTTGGGGTTTGAACATGGTCACTCTATTCTGAGAGGATCTCAATCACTAAACCTGCCAATGCAAATGTGATTTTCATCTCAAACTCACAGTTTCACTCTTTGATTGGTTCAAAAATCTGAACTGGAACAGTTTCACCACTGCTCATGGAGTTATGAGACAGTTATGGAGTTTCAGTGGTAGTTTTAAAAAATGGCGTAGAAACATTTTTGCACTCATAAATTGCTAGTAAATTTCACCATAAATTGCAAAGAAACAGCAAGTAATACATTGAATTAAACATGATATATTTGAAGTAGAAAGATTAAAATAGTATTTTGCTGTAAAATGTAATCCAATAATCCTGTTTCACAGTGTACAGCTTATGAATGATCTTAATGAACTGCAGTGAGGAATGAAAACGCTTCACTGGCAGATTCACACATGACAGATTTTGTGATGGTGGAGCATCTCATCATTTAGTTTTGAAGTTTGTTTCTGCTGATGCAAGGATAGAGGCTAATAACACAAAGAAGACTCTTTATGGCTGATTATAAAGGTGATGATAAATGTGTCTCAGATGAACCGATTTCACTGCAGGTGTCCGACTGACCGTCTCTGGATGCCTTCAGTCTACATCGGGAAAATATAATATTGGTAAATGTTCAAACAAAATGAATTCATTTTATTCTTGTGGATTCATATTATTAACACAGAAGATCAGTTCTATAAAGTAGGATGAGTTTAAGTTTAGTCAACAAGTGCAAATATACAGCTTCACTATGACTATAATGAATATGACCACATAAAAGAATAAGGCAAAACCCCACAATTCACCTGTACTGGACATAACACACGCGATCTTATTGTGCTGTACTGTGATCGTGTTTCTGCATTGTTGTGTGTTTGAGCAGCTGCAGTATCTGTCAGTATCTGACTCTGACTGACAGAGGTTTTTGTACAACTCTTTATCAGTGTGAACACCCAGTCATCATTGATGCCATGTACACTCTGACAGTAGTAATAATGTCCAGCATCTTCAGTCTGGACTCCACTGATGGTCAGAGTGAAATCAGATTGTTCTCCATTCCCACTGAATCGACTGAAACTCTCATCATAGAGATAATTTACCCTAGTTATGATGAGTTTAGGAGCTTCTCCATGTTTCTGCTGATACCAAGCTAAACCATAGCCACTTATTCCAGCATCAGTTTTACAGTCTATAGTGGCGGTTTGTCCTTCAGAAACAGTCACAACTTCAGGCTGAGTCACAGTGATTGCTCTGGATGCTGTTGACAACATTGTGTTTAATCAAATTAAATGAACATTAAAGACTCAAAGATGACAAGCTTTCACATCTGTTACCTGGAATAAAAGCTGGCAGAATCCAGATGAAGCTGCTGAAGAGATTCATGGTGTTTGTTAGTTTTGTACCGTGGTAAACAGCAGTGTGTTATAAAAGTGTTTGAGTCTGAACGCTATAATCACCCTACTAAGCAAAGTTATGTCCAGAAGACGACTTTCAATGTCTTTTTCACAAAAGTCATACGTAGAAAAGACGTCCACTGAGGAGCCAGAATTAAAGTTTTTATGACGTCTTGTTTTGACGTCTTCTGCACATCCGATATAGGTGTGAATGTGTTTTACTGCCTGTGGATGGATCCGTGGCTGAATTTTTTTTTTTTTTTTTTTAACCTTGTACGGAGGTTCCATGAACATCTATTTTGGACGTCCAGAAGACGTCAAAAAAAATAAAAAAAAATAAAAAAAAGGACGTCATAAAAACTTTAATTGAAAAGACGTCTTCTGGACATGACTTTGCTTAGTGGGCAGTGTTCCGCTACAGGACAAATGACAGTGTGTCAAAGGAAAAACGGCTAAATACCAGTCGTCATAGAAAATGTATAATGTCAGTTTTAAGCCCTGCATGTGTTGTTTGGAAGTCTATCAATAAAGCTCTCACTGATCATTGTAGTTTTTAAAAAAGGTTCCCCCCCCCCCCCAATAAAGCACCTCAATTTGTTATATTCCCCTCGACATGATGATACCCTATGGATGATACCGAGATCTCTGTCATTACTCCAGTTCACCACACGAGGTCTCCATCAGCACACTTCTATCCGTCTGTTGCTATAGTAACAGCAGCCTGTTTCAGGCTCTGGTTCATGTCTGTTTGTTTTTGTTGTGGGTCACATGAGGGACTACGGAAACTTTAAAAGGACACGGTGATGTGAGGAAAAATGAATTTTAATGCTTTTGCCTTTTCTCGTACGTTTTGCGCTCCCACAAGAAACTTTTCATTCACTCTCAAAGCTTAAGTTCTTTGAGAATGAACAAGTTTCTTGGGGGAACACAAAACTTTTGTAAGAGAACGCGAAAGCATTAAAATATATATATTTTTTCTCCCATTTCATTTTTTTTTTCCATGACCACGCCCTTTTAGTGCCTCAGTAGGGGTCTTATTGTTTAAATGAAACTGAAAATGGAAGGGAATGTTTGTTTATGTTGTTTCTCTTTGAATAAAAACACTTTGTGACCCCACATTGACTCTTCTACAGTCCTGGTCAGAATGATTTAGCACCCTTGATAAATATGAACAAAGAAGGCTATGAAAATAAATCTACATTGTTAATCTCTTTGACCTTTTATTAAAAAAAAATCACAAAAATCTAACCTTTAATTGAAGTAAAACAATTGAAAATGGGAAAATCTCATTATGAAATAAATGTTTTCCTCTAATACACATTGGCCGCGATTAATTTTGCCAAGATAACAGCCTTTATATAATAGTCTTTTTCTATAATGCCTGATGAGTTTGGAGAACACCTGACAAGAGATCAGAGACCATTACAAAATCTCTCCAATCTACCCATGCTGATCCTCTTCAGTTTTCTACAGGGTTCAGGTCAGGGGACTGGAATGGCCATGGCAGAAGCTTCATTATGTGCTCAATAACCCATTTTTGTGTTGATCTTGGATCATTGTCCTGATGGAGGATCCAACCATGGCCCAGATTTCTAGCAGAGGCTGTCAGGTTTTTTTTTTTAATCTGTTGGTATTTGACGGAATCCATGATCTGAACAAGGGGCCTCATTTATAAAATGTTGCGCAGAAACCGTCCTAAATTTGATCTTACGATCATTTCTCAGATGTGCGTACATGTGATTCATAGAATGAACGTACACACAGAAAACGAGCGTACGCCTCTTTCAGATGTGAAATCTATAAATCGCAAATGATCTTGAACTTGCGCACAGCTGAATGGTTTCAGTTCTCTGCGTTTTAAATGTCAAATAATTAATGTCATTTATATATAAAAGATCAACAATCATTGTCCAAATCCTTGGTGAGCTGCAAGAATAGCTTAGATTTCCAAAAACCTGCAGTAATCTGACCAGGAAAAGTGTGTACGTCTGCTCAGACCCTGACGTGGCTCTAAGCACTTTTCCACGTCAAAGACCGTTTTTATAAATATGAGCATTGGTGTGGATTTAAGTGTACACACACTCTAAGATCAAATCTGTGCATACGCACGCTTTATAAATGAGGCCCAAGATGTCCAGGACCTCCAGCAGAAAAATAGGCCTACAACATTAAAGATCCAGTAGTATATTTAATTGCACATGGGGTACTTTTTTATCCCTGTGTGCACCAAACCCATCTCTTGGGTTTACTGCCAAAAAGCTCTTTTTTTTCCCATTTCATTTGACCATAGAACTCGGTCCTGTTCACTCTATTAAAAATATGTGCAAAAATTTTAACTTTAAAGTGTAGGGGAATTTACAGATAAAGGGATAGTTCACCCAAAAATGAAAATTATGTCATCATTCACTCACCCTCAAGTTGTTCCAAACCTGTATAAATTTATTTGCTCTGCTGTACACAAAGGAAGATATTTTGAAGGAAGTTTGTAACCAGGCCGCTTTGGGGCACCATTGACTTCCATAGTAGGAAAAAAAAATACTATGGAAGTCATTGGTTCCCCAGAACTGTTCAGTTTCTCACATTCTTCAAAATATATTCCTCTGTGTTCAACAGAACAAAGAAATTTATACAGGTTTGGAACAACCTGAGGGTTAGTAAATGATGACAGAATTTTAATTTTTGGGTGAACTATCCCTTTAAAGACCCAAGGACCGGATAAGAAGACCCAGAGTCAGAGTTAAAAAAAAAATAAATTGAAGAAAATTTTACTGAAGAATAGTTTGCAGTTTCATCAGCAGAAGTCAGCTTCAACACTCACAAGGAGTTTGTAAGCCGCTCTGCATACATTCTTCCACAACAATTATACTTGACACAGATCACTAAGCTACGTCATTAATTCAGGTTGAATGATTCTGATTGGTTTAATAATAATAGTATTGGTTTAATAGTAATAGATAAACTTTCCACATATGGACAGATAGACATAAGCATATCTCCATTGATTATCCGGATGACACAAGGATCCTGGCTTAGGCACGAAGTGACCCACCAAGGTCATGTATCAGCATTTCTAGGCTCCATTTTGTCTAAAAGATGGTCATTTCAACTTGCCTGGATGCCAGTTGTTCACAATGTCAGGACCTGTAACTATGAATACTGACAGTGGATTCCAGAATCCACCCTCTTCAAAGGGTACAACAGCTTACCCTTAAAACTGCAACTTAGTACCTTATCTACCCCTAAAAGGTTCACAGTAGTACCTTAAGGTATGACGTAGGGGTGCTGAGGGTGCTTCAGCACCCTCTGGTGTGGAGCCCAAGAAAAAATTTCCCCTTACTTTCTCGGCCATCGTCCTGTCAGTCATCGCGCCTCACTCTTGTCACGTGACTCCTGCGGCTCTGCGCTGCTTCTCTTGCTCTATGGAGCAGACGCATCTCACTTTATAACTAGCATCCGTTGTCCAACTGAACTAAATTGATTTTATTTCTATGTAGGGACCCCTAAAATGTCTTGTTGAATATGATTAATGTTGAGAATAACTAATTAAAATGTATTTTGTTTATTTTGTTTTTATTTCAGAATATGATATAACTGTCTTTTTGTTCATGTTCAGTGAGATTATGTTTAATGCAAGTGTCTTGTTGCTGGCCAATCACTGTTGAACTTTAATGTTACATCATGACGTGAGTTACGTGCGGAAGAAGGAGGGGAGGAGCATCGCACATGGCAAAAGAAGGCTGCTAGAAATTTCACTGCGTGTGTTAAAAGTGCGTCATTTTTGGAGACTTCATATATTTCTTTGAAATATAAGGCCCAAAGTGTAGAGTAACAGTGCTCGTTTTGTTTCTGTTCTTTATTTAAAGTGTATTTCGTTATTTCATTTATTTTTCTTCGAGTCAACGCATTGAATCAAGACGTTTAGTGAGCGTGACTAGGGCTTAACAGCTAGTGACATTTCAAGTTACTAACAATAACTGTTGAGGAAGTTATTGGACATTCGTGGATTCATCGCATGTTCGGGACTGGACAGATCGTGTGGTTCGTCGTGGGACGTGGATCTACTGGATTCATCGCGTGTTCGGGACTGCTCGTGATGGGAAACAGTGTGTTCGTGGCGTACGTAATTTAAACATTGCTTCAAATTCATCGGATGAACGTAAGTGAAATCATTGACAAGACTGTTGAATGTGGATTACATTGAATTCGTCAGCTGTTAATGTGCACCAACGAGCTGGGCCCCAACGGTAACGAAACGAACGCTATTTTGACGGCGTCGCTGACTCGTGTATTTTTGATTGCGTGACTCGTAATATTGAACTGAAAGAGCTTGTATGTTGTGAAACAGGTTTTTGAAGTGTACAGTTGAGGTTGAGAGAAGTATTGTTTCATTTTCTTTACTGATTTAAGTGATTCTGGAGAAAACGGAGTGTTTAACTCTGACAGGTTTCAAATTGGTTATCTTACAAGCAGATTGAGTACAGTGTTCTAAAGTACTAACGAAAAAGGTTAGGAATCCTACTTTAGAAAGCATAGAAGAGAAATTATTACCTTAATGTAAATAAATAAATCTCTGTTATTCCTTTTCTCCTTAAAAGTTGCATTGTGGTGTTTTATTAAGTTTGGCAAGTTAACTCAAAATTATGCATTTAAATTACATTGGCTACTTAATAATACAGTTAGCGATAATAATGTTACCAAATAAAGTTACTTAAGCATACACTGAGTCCATATCATATTCCCATGTTAATTTATATCTCTAAGGATTGATGCTTCGGTTGACAATAGTAAACATTAGATCTTCATGAAGATCGAGTGTTGTTCCACGCAGAAAGAGAAGGCAGTTTTTGAGACATTTAGTCCCCCAGCTGTCAGAACAAAATCAGGAAATATATATAACACACTTGAGTGTTTTGTATGGATAAAGAGATCCCTGTGGATCACCGCTGAGCCTGAACCGCATAATCAACAGGAGAAAGATTGAAAGTCAAAGATCGCGTATCTCCGTGTATCTCGTTGAATTACCACACAGAGGTAACGTTACACAATAATATAACAAGGATGTTTTCTTTCGTCTCTGATAAACCACCATCTTCTCTTTAATTAAACAAATCTATTATATCTAGCCAAGTTTCACAAGTTTCTTCTTGCACCAAATGCAAGCGTAGTTAAGACCAGAAGGGCATGAGCGGAAGTAACCATGCGCACAGTCGCATCGCCGCAGCTCACCGGCGCCATCTTGTGCACCTAGTCCATACAGGACTGTCAGTCAGCGGTCGTGGGCGGGGCCTGAGCAGTGTGATGTCACATTGCTCAGAGACTCAAAACGGCTTGTCTAATGAGACTGCTTTGGTTTAATGGGGATTAAAAAAAATTAGTGGGTGGATTTTTATCATTGTAGGGTGGTTGTGTTCACACACTGCCAACACACATTTATATCCAAACACCTTGTAAAAGTGGATTTTGCATAATAGGTGCTTAACGCCCTGGAGCTGTATGGATTACTTTTATGATGGATGTTTTCTTTTTCTTTTTTTCCCCCCATTATAAAGCTTGGAAGAGCTATGATATTTTATAATATAACTCTGTGTTCGTCTGAAAGCAGAAAGTCATATACATCTAGGATGGCTTGAGGGTGAGTAAATTATGGGATAATTTTCATTTTTGGGTGAACTATCCCTTTAATTTAACTCAGTGATTTTAAAAGATCAAATTCAGTATACTACCTATAAAACTTATTTTCTTACAGCTGTTGATTGAATGTAGATCCTCCACAAGGTGTCACCCTAAACACAATTTATGAAGTAGCGGGAATAAGTGGGAAGAAAATCATTACCATGGCAACATAACAGCCCACTCATAGTGAGTAGGTCCCTCTGAATATTGCTTCAGTAAGAAATCAAATGAGAGACGCTTTCCTGGTTCTGATGGCTGACGGCCTCCGGTTGATATTTATCATTGTCAGGCCTCTCTGCGGCTTTGTGTTTGCACCTGTCAGTTTCTCAACATCAATGCTGCGGATGAAAGTCTTATTTTATTTCATGATCTGCTGCCTTTACATATGATATTTATAGAACACTTCTCATGTTATGAAAAGTGTTTGCAGCTGTGAGCGTGGTTCTGTGAAATTGCAGTTTGGAGTGTTTATGTACGTATGCGTGAATGAGTTAATCACGGAATGTTTAATGTATGTATATATGAATTTATAATTATGCATTAAGCATTTTGTGTGTTTATTGTGAATACATTGCGGATGATTGTGTGTGAGATTCTGAGATGCAATAAATGAATCTGAATTTTCAGATATACTCTAAAACACTGCTCAATAAAGACGTCTTTATTGAGTTAATAAAATGAGGCAAGAAACATTTCAGGACTGAATTTAAGCAGATTTATCACACTGCAGCCACTATTAGTGGTGTTTTATTTTCCTGATATCCAAGCACTGTATTCATCATGTGTGATTTATTTCTCTTCACATGTAAAGGTACAAAAGAAAAAGCTGGAAGCAAACGGAATGTGATGGAACCACAGGACAGGTTTAGTCACTGTCATTAGCATGTTTCCTCTTCCCGCTGACCTCTCACACTGCCTGATGGATGTTTGCTGTAGGCCTCAGCCCCATAATAATGATGCATGACTGTGTTCAACATCACTTTGATAGCCTGTGATAATCTGCCCCTCTATAATGGCAGTTAGTAAAGTGTCTCTCATTAAATCCGTGCTCCTTTGCCGTGCTGATCAGATCCTGAAATAAGCCCTGGACCCACGCATTCTCCTTAGTATGATTGTGCCACCCACGTCCAGCCCAGCGTTCGCTCATTTCTCAGAGAAATCAGTCTGTTCTGCTGAGGTTGGTCCACTGAGAGCCGAGCATTTAAATATCACACAACATTTGATTCAAACATCAAACAGCAGGGTCGCTCATCTACATGTCACATGACGGTCACCGCACACAATTTTACAGATGAAAACAATATGCTATGACTTCAAAGAGCACCATTAAAATCAATGCACGAAAACAATGTTTTAAAGAGGTTTTACATCATACTGTATAAGGCAAGCCAAGTCTGGTGTTAAATTAGTGAATGGGCCCGGGGATTTCTTTTCGAACATTTTTATCTAGATTTTGATCTGTGTCTGAGACACTGATTTAACAGAATAATAATGAGTTTAAAACAGGCATGCTTTGACAAGTATAATTAGGTTATAAGCCCAGGCTTTGCACAGTCAATGGCCCTAAAATTAGATGGGTGAATCACTGGCTGTACACCAATTTGCAAATTCTACTACATACTAAAAGTGTGCACCTCACTGGCAATAGTACACATGCACTTCTGAGTTTGTATTGCTTACTTTTCTTCTGTATTCAGCTTTCTTTAGTGTGTAATGTTGGTGTTTGAGCATGAAAAAGGTCTGCAAGGTTACAAAGCACAAAGTCACTCCAAAGGGCATTATTCTCTATATCAGTGCGCACTGTTTCTGAACTCCCTGAAATGCCTCGATTGTAGTCTTGAGTTTTCTTCTGGGAATAAACATGTCACAATAATTAATTCCTGTCAATGGCATATAAGCAAAATAAAGGGATGGGGCAGTGGCATGGTTGAGTTATGCCAAAGACTATAGAATAACAGAAGACGCGTTATTGTTTTGAATGGGAAAAAGTGCAATGCGCAATATGGCGGAATAAGTCCCGCCTTCTAAATAAGAGCCAATCGCCGATTGGTAAAGTCATTGTGTCACTGCAGCTGCCGTTTAGAAGCTCTGGTTCCTATAAAAACAGTCAGATGCACACTTCCTATAGAGACGCACACTTAGGACTGCGCATGCGCATTAGCTTGATCCAGCCTGAAAAATTACATTTTTTTTGTCATGATTCGAGCATTTAGAAACAATTTATGAGACAGTTGTTGTCAGATTTCATTGGTGATTTCAAATATGAAATTTAATCGAAAGCTTGGCAAACAGCTTTGGAGAATTTGATGTTTCCCCAAGAGATAGGAGCTGCAACTTGCATGCCCGAGAGACGTTTCAAAGATGGCCGCCAAGTGAAATTACTTGTCTTAAAGGGACTTTGGTTATGCTGCCTAGTTCCTACTTCTGAAGTCATGAGCTCATCGAAATGGGAGGACGATCATGTGCATTTTTTACCTAGGAAACTCGTATATACGATAATTCCGAGAGCATGTGAAAGCAGCATTAGTAGTGTTGAAATGCGGGGTATGGTAAGGGGCGGGACATTTCAGAAACCTGTTCGAAGCGGTGGACCAATCACAACACACTGGTCCAGCCGACCAATCAGAGCACATTGCACTTTTCTGAAGGAGGGGCTTCATAGAGACAGGAACTAAACAGAGCGTTACTGGCAGATTGGGAAGAGAGTCAACAAAACTAACTAACAAAGGAACAAATTACTAAAACCTGAACTAAAATAAAATAAAAAGGAATATACAAAAATAAAAGCTAATTCAAAATATTAATAAATACTATAAGTGTACACAAATAATACTAAAAAAAACTCTGTTTTCATGTCAGAAAATTGCACCATCACAGATTCACAGCACACAACCACATTGTAAATAAATAAATAAATAAATACTTGGTTAATGCAACAGCTCACATTGTTTAATTATAATATTATATCTACTATAATGAAATATTGAATATGTGACCCTGGACGTAAGTCGCACGGGTATATTTGTAGCAATAGCCAACAGTACATTGTATGAGTAAAGTAAAGATCATGTTCCATGAAGATATTTTGTAAATTCCTACCATAAATGTACCATAAATCTATTTTTGTGAGTGGATAAGCATTGCTAAGGACTTCATTTGGACAACTTTAAACATTTTGATTTTTTTGCACCCTCAGATTCCAGATTTTCAAATATTTGTATCTCGGCCAAATATTGTCCTATCCTAACAAACCATACATCAATGGAAAGCTTATTTGTTTGGTTTTGTGGTCCAGGGTCAAATATAGTCTGAATACAGAGCTCTTTTTAATTGGCTGTCAATGGTAAAAGATTTTGAGTCAGATGGTGTAATTACAACATCCACCTCTTGGTTGAGCCCCCATACTATTAGTGTTTGCAATTCATGCCTTTTTTTAATTTTTCTAAGGCTTGTGCACAAGAGGTTGTGGGAAGTATGAGCCCAAAAAGCATGCAGGATGTACATTTCAAAAACCCACATTTTTTTTTTTTTTTTTTTTACTCTGGATGTCTTTGCATATGTTGTGATCAGCAGGCAGACATGAGGGAAGATTCCCCTCATTACCTCATCTGCCATGATGAAAAGCACAGGACTCAAAACTCATACCTCCAAGAGAAGCAAACAAGGAAATAGATAGGCTAGCAGATAAGCCTATCAAGACAATCACCCTGACCATTTGTGCAAAGGAAGAATGATGACATTAGCATGTCATTAAGCAGGCTAATCCTATCACAATTTCCCCATTGTTCACCCCAGTCCCTCAGTCCTAAGACCTGAGGTATGAACTGAACTCCACTCACCAAACAAGTCACAAAGGACACAAAATAAACAGTGGACAAAATGGAGCAAATCTTCTATTATCAGAACTCTATATACTTAATGAGTGTTGTTTGTGTACATGCAAAATATACAAACTTGCCTATCAATGCATTAATTAATGCATAGGTAAAAGTTCAATATAGCACAATGATGTTTGGTCTTTATGTTTTCAGCACGATGCCTAGGTTAATCTGAAATTGGTTTGGAAAGTGAATTATGCATAGGAAAAACCTTAAGGACATTGTTCTAAACATGAACTTTAAGCTATGCAAATGAACCACATGCAAGAGGGGGGCCATCCAGTGGCCACCTCTGACAGCATTAGCCAATCAAAACACTGGATTTGAAAGGTGCCAATTTCCATTTCCCTCCTTCTTGGGACAGGTTAAAAGACTTGTTTCTGAAACAGAGAATTGTTCCAGTTTGTCAGGTTGCTGCAGTTTCCCGTTCTGGTTCCAGGCTCCAGTTCCTGTTCCAGTCCAGGTTCAAGGTTCCGGGCCCAAGATGTGCTAAGCTAAGTCCAACTCTACAGAGTTGTGAAGTTGCTCTCTCAAGACTCTGAAGCTCTAAAGAGAGGAACAAGGAAGTTCTGCAAGAAGTGAATTTGGGGAGTTTGAAAACTGCACCAGAGACAACGTCTACAAGCTTAGCTCCCCATCTTCAATATATCTTCTGCACCAACTTCAAAATCCTCTCATCAGAGATCCTCCAGATCTGCATGTTCCAGACTGCCCGGATATGCACTGACTTCAGAATCTAAAGATCCTTCCGTCTGCATGTTCCAGAGAATAAGGATTGTCTGCACAGACATCAGAACCTTCAAGTCTTCTTCTTCTGCGTGTTCCAGGAAAAGGACCTTCTCTGTGTTCCAGGAGTTCAACGTTCACAAGTACTTCGTGTTGAAGGCTGTGAAATGGATTCCAACTCCTTTCTTCCCACTGCAATGCTGCTCAGCTCAACAAGTGATTCGGAGTGAGCTGGGATTCAGCACGACCAGGCAGACATAAATATCACTTACCAAACCTCTTTCTAGAGACCTTGGCATTAGTGTATATTGTCAGTATATGATTATCTAATTTGCATTAGATCTTGCATAGCTGATATCAGTTGATAATAAATAATCTCTCGGTTTATCTGTTGAATTCAGAATAAGTTTATCTTATTTCTTCTAGAGAAACTACAGTTTATCTTTCCATAAGATTAACTTGTAACTGCCTTAGTAACATCCTACTCATTCACTTGCATTTATCAATCTTTTTGCACTTTATCCATTCAGTAGTTGTTAGTTACTCTTGTCTATCCTTTTAATAAAATCCATTTATTACACTTGTGTCTCCCTTGTGTTGATAATACAGTAAGAGGCTCTACAAGTTAACGATATCTCACAAAACCTTCAGATTGGTCAGATGATGAACTTCCTCCAATTTATATAATTGTAATTCAGTCAACAATCTTCCATGATTGTTCTTTATTGTCAAGGTGAGACTTGGCTGGTGCCCTGAAAATATTGGAAGGAATCATCTGACTCAATATTAACATTAATACAAAATATTAATATTAACATTTAAGACCATAAACCACTAAATTTGTGGTACCCTCAAGTGAGGCTAGTCCAAAATCACTACACATACTATTTTCATAGTAGTATGATTTGGGATGCAATAATCCTCTTTGCACATTAGGATGCAAAGGACATCTATACTCATCTGGAGAGATGGTGATCAGGGAACTAATGAGAGAAATCATAATGACCATTGTGCTAAAAATAAGTATTGCACATAGCAGTGTTTCAATATATCCATGCAGAAATAATACCTGCAGTAGTTCACAGATAATAAAAGAAAATCTAAGTCAGAGTGGAGATTGTTTTGGGATCATAATGTCAAGCTATGAAACATAAGCTACGAAAGAAACCTTTCTACAAAGTCAATTTCACAGGAGAAAACAATTTGTCTTCCTCTGAGGGTCCAAACACTCTCAAAAAGAGTGTATTTTATATTCAGTGTTATTTCAAGTCATTTCGTTGCAATTGTTTTTCTCAGGATGCCAAATGGCCTCATCTGAAATCAAATCCTTGTTTCAATATCACTTCATTTCTGTAGTCTCTGAATACAGACCAGCTGAATACAGACCAGCAAGTTTCTATCTGACCGTGCCACACAAAGGTTAAAGAGAAAAAGTGGGATTGTGGTGGTGGCAAGTAATTGTGAAGAAAAAGCGGTTCTGACAGTCCTTGCCTTGGCGCTGGCACGGAGCCTGGGGTACGACTGAAAGGAACGAGTGGGTGGACAGGAGGCAAAAGCTTTCGAATTACACCACATTTGGCATCTATCGAGATGAACTGAATGCCCTGCACCCAATTGTGCCATTGTTTTGTAGTGCACAATGAACTCATTACACGTTTTGTTTGTGACATGATCATTGGAGAACACTAAATGCATTAGCCAATGAGTGACTTTACATGCTATTCACAATATAATACAGCCTCTTCTTTTAGCCTATATAAAAATTAAAATATTATACAAATATTATTTTTTTTAAAATCTTTGCACTAGAAGAAAACAGTTCCTGAAATGTAAATTAAGTTAATAGTTGACTTTTATAAGGCCATATTGACAATAGCTGGTAAACAGATGTTTGTCCGTTACTATTTCAGGGGTTCACATGTACATATAATCAGACAGGGTAAAGAGTATAGGCATATTTGGCTTGCTGTCCTCGAGATTTGGTCCCGAACCCGAAACACTCCCATTGGACTTCTTTGGCTTCTCCTGCCGAGAGTGTGGAGTTGGGGTGGTGGAGGGATACTGGAAAACTGTCGAGGAATGGAGCTGAGAGGCGGCTATTTATAGGCTTCCTCTTTTGCTGATTGGCTGGATTATCTGAATATGCTCATCTCGAACTTTGTTAAATAACTCCATATTGTCATTTTGGCACAGCTGGAATGCTGTATCGGTATGGAACACTAAGCCACACTGAAATCAAAATCTAGTCACACACTCAGTGGGCATGTAAATGGCCCTTTAGACCATTTGCTAAAAATTGCAAAAACAATTAAAGCAGAAATGTGCAATGAGCAACATCCATGAATCACTAACCACTAATCAGCAAACACGTACTTTCTATTAATAGGAGATAGATCTAGATATCAGAAGTTGCAAAAAAAAAAAAAAATTATTTGCAGCAAAAATTGCAATGTTTGGCAAGAATTTGCTAAAACATGGCTGCATTGGCACCATCCTAGCAGAAACTATTACTTTGTGGAAAACATGGAATTCATCTGTGACAGTGTTTGCCAAGAGTTTGCTGTACAATACTGAATTCCTGTAATGGTATACCATAGTAAATACCATAGTGCCAATGCAGCACTTGAACATACAGTAATGATACCACAAACCCCTGTGGCAAACACCTGGCTACACTCTTAGAAGAAAAGGTTCCATAGAACCTTAAAGGGTTCTGTCAGGCACTTCATACAGTATATAGAATTTTTTAGGGGTTCCCATCATGGGACCATCCATCCATCCATCCTGTAAATTTATGTCCCTGTTACAGTTAATTTTCCTGGTTAAATAAACATTACATAAAAAGAGAGACCAAATACAATTCTATTTTGTATTTTTACACTAACTATGTAATGTTTTATTTATTAAAACCAAGTATAAATTTCGTCAAGTTAGTGTTTTTACGCATTTTTACATTTATTTCAAAATAATAACTAAAGGCAGTAACAATTTAAACAATATATTTTATTTGTGAACTAATGTTCAGCTTTTTTTTTTTAATAGACACAAAGATGTACCTTTAATTTCCCCAAGCTGATTTTGCAAAAAAAAAACAAAAAAAAAAAGAACAGTCTGTTTTCAGTCCATTTCAAGTTTGATTTTGACGTGACATAAAGTGGTGATATCTATGTGGTTGAGTTGTTTACTTACTTTTTAAATTAATCTTCCCATTAACGCCATCATTGTCTTTATTTAGGTGGATTTGAGAATGCGCACAAAATCAAGAGGCGGGATTTATCGCATGAACCAATCACATCCAATCATAGCGTGACTTTCCCCTATTCATTCTCAATTGATCCTTCGCCGGGAGTTTGATTGACAGGCGATCTAACCAATCATAACGCCGAATTCGCCATTTTGTCCGACAAAGCAGTCAGGGGAGTTAGTAGATTAACGATGGTGGACTTGAACTTGAAAAATTATGTGTACTGACCTCTTTCTGTGGTTGAAAAGTGGTTTATTCATGTTTATTTGATGATAGAAATTAACTAGTAAGAAGAGATGATCTGCTCTGTCTTGTCTGTCGATACGTTTTCAGTGTCCTCTTTGCTCCACAATGTATTTTTCACTGTGTGAGAACATGATGTGTGGCATGAGAGCGGCATGGCTTGTCGGACATAGCAACAGTAACTGAAGGAGGCAGGTCTTTGCGAACGGTCAATTACCCCCCACCAAACCCAGCGCACGCTTTAGGGGGTCTGTTTAAAGACAATGGCCTCAGGGGAGGCAAGCCTCCCGCTGTAACTTTACCTGCGGGTGTTGCTGTTGGACAGTGTTACTTTATAAAAACGAGTGACTTTTACACTTTTTAATGTCACATTTTGTAATATTTGCATTGTTTTATTTTTATAATATTGATTATTTTCTCTTTTTTTTTTTTTTTGTCATTGTCTCCCTTGCCTCCTCAGAGGAAATAACCCTGATGAATATAGAACCTTTTTGGCATAAAATGTTCTTTAAAATTGAGTCAAGAACCAAAGAGTTCTATATAGAACTTATGTAGCCCCACCCCTTTTCAGTGCTGCACTCGTTTTGTCTTCCGGTTTGTATTTCCACAGCATGAAAGTTAGATCTTTCTGCAATTTTAGCAGCATAGTTTGCCTGACTCTACATAGGACACACAATTTGGAGAATGGATAGGTTTGTCTAAACCGTTCTCTGCTTGATTTGAAACTTTATCCACCTGCTCAGGGGATTTTAATATAACTAAGTGATTTGTCTTGTAATTGGTTTTGTAAATAAATGCATCTGCCAAGAGTTTAATTGTAAACGTAAATTCATTTACCATGATAAAGCAACTCTCCTGCACAACCATTGCCAACGTTTTCTACTTTTCACAATGTACTTGCTTATGATACAGCAGGGTGTTTCCTGCCAATATGCATCTTTTGCCTCGTTCATTTTGGAAAGTAAAGCTAAAGGTTGGTTCATTTCTGTTGCCTCTCCTCCCTCTTTCTGGAGCGGTTCCCTGGGGCAATTACAAAACAAGCCAGCAAAGAGGGGCTTTGCCATATTGAATTTGCAATCAAATCAGTCAATTTAAAAAGGTGCCCGATGTCTTAAAAAGGCTTTGCTCTTTTCTCTGCTTTTACTCCCAATTACCTGAGCAGCATTCCACAGCATGAGTAATAGGATGCAAAGTGGTCCGTCTGCCTCGGCCACATCTCTGGAAAGCACTTACATCCTCATGCACACACAAACACACACACACACAAAACCATGCATGCATGGAAAGACACACATGCATAAACCGTGCATCACACACCCATAACATAGCATAGACACATGCTATTCCTCTTTTGCTTTTTTAAGTGAATTTCCACGTCTCTTGATGTAATCAGCCGATGTTGCACAAACACTGCCAAAGCTCTTTGATTACTGCAGTACATTTTGTTTTAGCTGACTGATTAAATGCCGATATATACTGACTTCGCTCCACAGCCTCGGGCAGTTTTTCTGGATTACCAGGGTCATTCCTCTAATGCAGCACCTTCAGAACCTTGTAAATGAAAATGCTTGTGTTGTTTTTTTAAGGATGTATAGTATCTGATCAATCTCAGACACTTGAAATTCATTAATTAAAACTTGATTTATCATACATTATGTTTTTGAATGTTTATCGCATCTAATGACTATTCCCTATCATGCCAGATGGAAACCTCAGGAACAAGATACGGATACGGATGTGACCCCCTGGGTCGGTCTTATATCAGACACACGAAGGTCATTCATCACACCTTGCTCCTCATCATAACGCTTATCAGCCCGGTGCCACCCGCAATGCAATATCCTGCTCTTACGACTGCTGGCATTATCCAGCTCAGTGCTGCAGATGTGTATTAATACTGTCTTTATGACGGGAACAAGCCATGTGCGGTTTTCATAACAGGCAAGTGTGCACATATGAACATAAGGACTCATTATTACTTTTTTCTTGGAATAAAATGTCTATTTTTTCATCTTGAGCAGAAATGAAACTGAACGTGCACTGTCTGTTTTCCCTTGTTCTTTATCCACCCAATCAAATCAAAAAGTTTTTTTCAAAGAACACATTGCCGTTCACTGTCTTTCCACACAGTGCTGGATATAAATAGACTGTAAATGAGGATTGTTTCATAAATTCTTCATGCTTTGCCAGATTTATGTTAGTTCTCCAGTCGTTTGGTCTACCAGCTAATTGTCTCCATGTCTCAGATCTTACCTGCTATAATTAGAACAATGCCAGAATGCTCAAATCGACATCTGGCCACAGCTGTCACTGATCTCAGATCAGAGGAACTTCAGACTTTGTGAAATGCTAACTAAACTGAGTCCTGCTGATGCCTGCAGTAATTTGGCTTCATGCCTGTGTGTGAAGGATCTAGCTGCTTTCTGCTGTTTTCTTCGGTCATACTTGAACATAAAAATGATTATAAACTTACACTTTTTACACTAGTTGTAAACAATAGTTGTGATAACTGTAAATGCAGTAAAGGCCCCGATATATTTCAAGCGAAATCAAAGAACGAACTGATGTGACTTCATTTCGAACTAAATCAAACGAAGTTTGTTTGGAGTTCGTTTTGGGAGTTCGAAAGGGAAAACTTTCTGGAAACGTTCGCTACAGCGGGTAAACAGACACCTTTGTATCTACCATTGGTCCGTGGCGATTACGTAATATGTAGGTGTGAGCGGAGGCTCCGCCTTCTATCACATGGAAATCTTTTCCGGTTAATTTCTCCTGTTCAGTCCGTCGATGTCAAACGTCCACGAGTGAAAACATGAACACACTGGAGAACCGCTTTACTGTAGAAAATGAAGTTGTACTTCTGATGAAACGAAACACTAACACTGTTTTTCATGTTTAATACAGTAAAGCTGCTTGATTTTAAGAAATCTATTGTATAAAGTGCTAAATAAACAAACGTGACGTGACTTTACTAGACAGGCCCGGCACCTCGAGGTGGCAAAAGGGGGCATTGCCCCCTCAGATCTAATTTGTGACCCCCATTTTCAATTTGACCCCCACCCCCACCCCCGAAACGTGACCCCCAACAGGGACACGATGGCCCTCTCAAGAATTATGAATGCCCCCCGACTTTGTGTGTTCTGGCTTTGGCACTGTTTCTAGAGTGCCGAATTGCAGAGTTTGTGCAAACATATCCACGTCGCTATGACCAGATGCTTTTCTTATGCTTTATATTTAAAAAAAAGCTTGCTGTTTTTTCAACTTTGTTGTTTGTTTATTTTGTTATTGAGAGGAAAGCGCACATTTTCATCTAAAATCCACTGGTGTTGGATGTTGGCTAATATACACTGTTTTGTAGCGTTGATTTATATAAGTATATTTTATTAATATGATCAGTGAAAAAAAAAAAATTAACTGTAGAAAAGTAACTGTGAGCTGTGCTTTATACATCACTACACTATATAGACAATTGAGCTTTTTTCCCGTGAATGTTCAGTAATGGCTGCTAAATTGTGTGATAGGCCTAAAATGCTTTTAAGTTTAATACTGGGTGTCTTAGATTTTAAACAGGAGGTTATTGCAAGTTACTTTGTTTTGCTCCACTAATGAAAGTAGTTACAAACAAAACCACAGCAGAACCATATAGATGTTTTTCCTTCCTGTTTGTTGTTTGAATGAATGATTCACTCATTAATACAGTAACTCATTTCCTTGCTGAATTGGTTGAGTGAATGATTAAATGCCTCACTTAAAAAAGACAGTCACCTGTTTCATTCCTGAATGAATCCTCGCTTTTTAAAAGAATCGTTTGAATGAATGATTAATGATTCAGTCATAAACATGTTCATTTTCTGCCACCTACTAGCGTAAGGTTGTAAAAAGTCTCTGTGCTGTTGAACTGTTAGCACTTGGGACATTGCTTGACCTGCAAGAAATAATTACAAATTGAAGACTATTTTAGGACCATTAAGAATTTTACATTGTAATATTATTTATGAAAATATCATAATTTCATCCCAATTTGTTCTAATACACATAAAAATTAATTATCATTGCCATAACATGAAAAACTTTTATCAGTCCATCTATTAGTCTGTCCAAATATTTATATCCCATTTAATGATGCATGTCAGAAATGCTAACATATTGTACTGCATGAACCATGAAATACCCTATAAAGTCAGTGTTTTGTAAATTAAAACTGGATTTATTATAGGCTTACTCATTTATGAATTGTTCTCTAATGACCACATGTGACATTATCTGCTGATCTAAAAAGCTTCAGGAAGACTAAATGTCCTTCTCACCCGCTCGGCTCACTAAAAGCTGCATGTGGGTTCGATTTGATTCCTGCCAACTGAACCATGAACTAATCTAACCCTTCCTGACAGGTGCAGTAAGGGCAAACACAGTCTCATCGGTTAGTAATTTGTGTGCCTGTGTGTGCGTGTGTATTTTTGTGCTTGCACACATGAATGCTTGCATGCATGAATATTTCCAGAGCTGTTGTTTGTCAAATGCAAAAGGGCACAAAGAAAAAAAGTGAACTTATATATCTCTTATAGCTCAATAGATGACACTGTCTCAGATGTTTCTCCTACAATTTCTTAAGTGAAATCTGTAAATATGAGACAACTTTTGACATACAGTAAGATTATACTGTAGAACTATAAAATGAATGTGCATAGACTCTTAAAAATACATGTTCTTTATTGGCATTTATAGTTCCACGAACAATCTTTAACATCCATGGAACATTTCCATTCCACAAAAGGTTCTTTATAGTGGGAAAAGGTTCTTTAGATTTTGAAAATGTTATTCACACTAAAAAAAAAATGGTTCTTTTAAAGGCCGTCTAAAGTGCCTTGAAACGCACAGAATTTAGGGGGGTGAGTGTAACACGTAGGCTAGTAAGAGCTGTGTGTGTAAACCTCACTCCCCTGAACTTAAAGGAACACTCCACTTTTTTTGAAAATAGGCTCATTTTCCAACTCTCCTAGAGTTAAACAGTTGAGTTTTACCGTTTTCGAATCCATTCAGCCGATCTCCGGGTCTGGCGGTACCACTTTTAGCATAGCTTAGCATAGTTCATTGAATCCGATTAGACCGTTAGCATCTCGCTCAGAAATAACCAAAGAGTTTCGATATTTTTCCTATTTAAAACTTGACTCTTCTGTAGTTACATCGTGTACTAAGACCGACGGAAAATGAAAAGTTGCGATTTTCTAGGCCGATGTGGCTAGGATGATATCACGCAGCGTCTCTCACAAATGTCTCCATGGTTGCAAGGCACGCTCCCTGTGCAAGCAGGGTCACAGGCGCTGCGTAATATCATTGCACCTGCTGCACCCATGGTACAGCAGCAAAGTTCCTTGATTATTACGCCGGAATGAGGGGGTCTCGCCCAGGGTGTAATTAAACGTAGAACCGCCACTGAACTTGAGGCTTGCTGCGTTTCGACTATGCCGGTGAGTGTATCACAAACCCCGATAGCGTCTGTACTCAGTATTTCTTCTAGCGCTCCTCCTGTTGCTTCTCCTGTTCCACATCCCCCAAGTACGGGTGAGTTTGATATCAGTAGGCAGATTCATTTAGTCCCTGCTTTTAGGGAAACCGAGATTGATTCTTACTTCAGTGCGTTTGAGCGTATAGCTGTCGCTTTGCATTGGCCAAGAGAGATTTGGTCACTCTTGCTGCAATGCAAACTGACTGGTAAAGCTCAAGAAGTTTGTGCAGCTTTGTCTATCGAGGAGAGTTTAGATTTTGATTTTTTGAAGGCCTCGGTTTTTTAGGGCGTACGAGCTTGTTCCCGAAGCTTACCGTCAAAAATTCCGTGGACACTTAAAAGCCGCCAACCAGACTTTTGTTGAGTTCGCCCGTGAAAAGGGAACTCTTTTTGATAAATGGTGCCAGTCCAGCAAGATAAATAATTTTGAACAACTTCGCGAGCTTGTGTTGTTGGAAGATTTTAAAAACATGTTGCCGGATAAGATTGTTGTACATCTGAGTGAGCAAAAAGTAAACACGCTTGCGCAAGCAGCTGTTTCAGCTGATGAATTTGTATTGACTCATAAAAATGTTTTCGTTTCGTCTGCGCGCCGTGAATCTTCTCAATCTGGAGCTGAAAAGAATTCTAAAACTGTAAAAACTACCATACCGAATCAGGGTGAATCACGTGAGTGTTTCTATTGTCATGAGGCTGGTCACCTCATTGCTGGTTGCCCAGCTTTGAAAAAGAAAAAACAGTCCCCAAAACGTCAGGCGCCGAAGAGTGTTGGATTTGTTCGCGTTACGAGTCCATCAGTTGATTTTGATGAGCAAGGAGTTGATTCTGGATATGACCCGTTTGTTTCTAGCGGTATAGTTTTTCTTACTGGACAAGAGAGAAATAAAGTTCCTATTCACATTCTCCGAGATACTGGTTAAGCCCAATCATTTGTGCTTGGCAGTATTTTACCGTTTACTAGGGATTTGTATTGTGGTTCTGATGTGCTGGTTCAAGGAATTGAATTAGGAATAGTTAGAGTTCCTTTACATTATGTAAACATTCAATCTGACCTCATTTCCGGTCTTGTTAAGATCGCTGTTCGTTCGCAACTGCCTATTAAAGGGGTTGATTTGATTCTCGGTAATGACCTCGCAGGTGGAAAGGTATTGTCGTTTCCTGAAGTAATTGAGGATCCGCTTTCTGAACCACGAGATGTTGTAGACTTAGTTTCGAACCTAACTTCTGTATTTCCTGCATGCGTAATTACGCGAGAGCAGTCACGTAAATATAGTGACGTGGTTGAACTTTCAGACAGCTTCTTGGCTTCCCCTGATAACGCTGACGTTTGCCAGGAATTCCCTGTACAGGTAGATTGTAAGCACTCTGAGTCGCTGTCCACCATACCTGGTGCTGAAATTGATCTGTCTTCGACTATTGATAGGGTCACATTAGCGAACGCGCAAAAACATGATAATTCACTGGCTCGCTGCAGAGCTGCCGTTGTGAAAAAGGAAGATGTGTTTGAAAGACCTGTTGCTTATTTTTGGGATGATGGGTTATTGATGCGAAAAAGAATGCCAGCGATTTCTGAATGTGAAGCTGATGCAGTTTATCAGATAGTGGTGCCCACTCAGTTTCGCTCTCACGTGTTGATGTTAGCTCACGACCACAGTTTTTCAGGTCATTTGGGCATTACGAAAACATACCACCACATCTTACGTCATTTCTTTTGGCCCGGTTTAAGATCAGACGTGGTCAAATATTGCTGGTCATGCCATACCTGCCAGATTGTGGGCAAGCCAAATCAGTCGATTTTTCCCCAGTACATCTTTGCCCCATTCCTGTTGTTGGTGAGCCGTTCGAGCGGGTGATATTAGACTGTGTTGGTCCTCTGCCACGGACTAAGTCCAGACATAAGTTCATATTAACTATGATGTGCTCTAACACCCGTTTCCCGGAAGCTGTGCCTTTACACACTATAAAAACCAAGGGAATCTTGCGAGCTTTAACAAAATTCTTCTCTACCTTTGGTTTACCAAAGGTTGTGCAGACTGATCAGGGCACAAACTTTATGTCTCGGTTATTTAAACAAGTGCTATCACAGCTCGATATAAAACATGAAGTCTCTAGCGCGTACCATCCAGAATCACAGGGCGCGTTAGAGCGGTTTCACCAAACCCTGAAGTCAATGTTGCGTACCTTTTGTGCTCAGTCCGAAAAAGAATGGGATGAGGGTTTTTCCCCTATTATTGTTGGCTGTGCGTGAGACTCAGCAAGAATCGCTCAGCTTTAGTCCTGCCAAATTAGTTTTCGGCCAAACTGTGAGAGGTCCGCTGAAGTTACTGAAAGAAAAAATGTTGGGTTGTAAATCCAGTGATGCCACCAATATCTTGGATTATGTTAGTTCATTTCGTGAACGTCTGCATTGTGTGTGTGAATTAGCTCGTGCCTCCATGGCCTCTGTTCAAGCAAAAATGAAGACCCGATTTGACAAAAAAGCTGTTGCACGTTCTTTTAATCAGGGCGACATGGTATTGGTTTTGCTCCCTGTCCCCGGTTCAGTTGCAGGCGCAGTTTTCTGGCCCATATGTGATTGATGCCAAACTTAGTGAAACGGATTATGTAATTCGTACACCTGACCGTAAGAGGAAAACTCGCGTCTGTCACATAAATATGTTGAAGGTATATGTTCCGCATGACAGCAAAGTGAAAAGTTCTCTTGTTCCAGCTGTACCTGTATCTGTTATATCTGTACCTGTTTCTGATTGCCCTGATACAGATGGGTTGACCATACGAAGTGTCTCTGTTACTGGTGCCCGTTTGCAAAACTCCGAGATTCTTAAAGATTTGAAGTCTCATTTGTCATATCTGTCTGAAGCCCCTCGAGCAGATATTTGTCAGTTAATCCAGTCATATTTAACTCTGTTTTCTGATGTACCATCCCGAACAACTGCAGTGTGCCATGACATTGACATTGGAAACTATCCACCAATTAAGCAGCATGCTTATAGAGTGAATCCGACTAAACGTCAGGTAATGCAGGATGAGGTGAAGTATCTGCTGGAAAACAGGTTGGCTGTTCTGAGCTCCAGCGCTTGGAGTTCCCCCTGTCTTATCGTTCCGAAAAGTGATGGTACTGCCCATTTTTGCACTGATTATGGAAAAGTCAATGCAATTACGAAGCCGGATTCATTTCCTCTGCCTCGTATGGAGGATTGTGTAGACAGGGTGGGGTCAGCTACTTTTGTTTCGAAGCTGGATTTACTCAAGGGCTATTGGCAGGTGCCCTTGACTCCTCACGCAGCCGAAGTCTCAGCTTTTGTTACGCCTGATAACCTGCTACAGTACACCGTTATGGCGTTTGGATTGCGAAACGCTCCAGCCACGTTTCAGCGTCTGATGAATAAGCTGCTGGCAGGCATTTCTAATTGCGACGCGTATCTGGATGACATCGTGGTGTACTCTTCTGACTGGAATGAACATCTAAAGACCCTTCGTATGGTGTTTGACCGTCTACAAGCATTTTCTTTGACTTTAAATCTCGCGAAATGCGAGTTTGGAAGGGCTACAGTGACGTATTTGGGCAAGGAGGTCGGCCAGGGTGAAGTTCGTCCTGTTGCCGCTAAAGTGCAGGCTATTGTACAGTTTCCTGTCCCGAATACTAAATGACAGCTGAGACGTTTCCTTGGTATGGCAGGATACTCTCGGGGATTCTGTAAAAACTTTTCTGATGTGATGTTACCTTTGACCAATTTGCTTTGTCAAAACAGAGATTATGTGTGGTCTGATGAATGTCAGATAGCCTTCAAGGCTGTCAAATCGTTACTGTGCAGCACGCCGGTACTCACTGCCCCTAATTTCTCAACGTCATTCAAGCTGGACGTGGATGCTAGCGCTACTGGCGGATGCGCATGGAGTTGATCATCCTGTGTGCTATTTTTCGAGAAAATTTTTGAAGCATCAGTTGAATTATAGCACAATCGAGAAGGAAGCTTTGGCGTTACTGCTGGCGTTACAGTATTTTCAGGTGTATGCGGGGTCAAGTTCATTACCTCTTGTGGTATTTACAGATCATAACCCATTGGTTTTTCTGTCCCGCATGCGTAACTCTAACCAATGTATTATGCGCTGGGCATTAATCATACAGGAGTTTAATTTAGAAATTCACTACAAGAAAGGAAAAGAAAATGTTTTGGCCGATACTTTGTCTCGTGCGGTGTAATATGATTAATCAACTGTGCACTGATTATTGATTTTTAGCAGTGGGCGTGTTACGTTATGATGTTTATTTATGTTTTAATTATATTTGTATTTTGTTGAATGTTTTCTTTTGGGTTGTAGATCGCTGCTGATTCGCCAAGAATGAGTTGATCAGCGTGCGGTCCTGTTAAAACACCACTTCCGCTCTCTGATGTGTGCGGTGCGACTTTGGGCCGGTCGCACTGTTCCAAGCTCCCTGCTGGCCGCCAGACCAAATTGTGTTCTTAGTTTATTTTATTTTTTTCTGTGTCTCTGGACCGTAGCAGACTGTGCGCGCGCTGCGGCGGTTCACGTGAAACCAGACTTCATTCGCCCCAATGGAAAGCATATTTACACTGTCTGAATCATTCCCTATCCCCTATATAGTGCACTACATGCCATTCAGCATGCAGAAAATAATAAATGCATGAACAATTGATCGATTTCAGCCGCAGATTCAATGCCTATTTATAATGTAGGGGGCGGGGCACTTCAGATTCTAGAGAGCAGTTGATTGGACAGAAAATCTGAGAAGCTGAAGTGCAACATGATGTCATCAAAATCATTGATCCATATTGGCAGTTTTTAACGCTTATATCTTCTAAATATGAATTTTGTCATTGTTTTGGAGCACACTTGCTTATAGATATAAGTAAGGCTAACATATTCATACTAAACGCCAGAAAACTTCAATTTTGTTTTCATGGCAACTTTAAGAACTATTCACTGAAAGCTTCTTTGGGGAACCAAAAATGGTTCTTTGGCATCATTACGAAAAACCTTTATTTTTTAGCAGCTCAGACTGTTTAGTCAGATTTTGTCTCAGTTTGATCTCAATTTAATCTCATTGCTGTCTAGGAGAAACAATTGAGATAAACATTTTATTGTGAACTTTTTTTCTTTTTTTTTTTTTTTTAAAGGGGCACATAATCTCAGACACACAAAACAGGGAAATATTTCTGTCAGGTACGAGCTGTCTGCACGTCCGTGTATCGGTGGTTAATCAGTTTCGGCATGAGTGCACCAAACAGCAGTTGGTCCCCAGGTTTATTTTGAGTCAATCAAAACTAATCAGCTTTCATGCCATCACCTCCAGTTTCATATTCCTCTGCTTTGACAGTTGGGTGATAACTTCCAATAGGTTATGCTGGTGTGTGGGTGTGTTAATCTATTTTTGTTTATTTGGATTCCCCAATAGCTGTCAGAGCTGTGAACGCTTGACTTGTTGAGTGTGTGTGTGTGTCCCTGTCTGTTTTCATTTTGTATTTTTGCTCATGGGATTCCTTCCGCCATCTTGTCTGGCTCTCGCTGACAGTTCTAAAGAGAGAGAGGCAGGATTCCCTCATCCATGATTTTAACATCTGTTCCTGATTCTGTGCCACCCTGCACAGGTTACATTCAAATCTGCTTTCCAGACTGCGAGGCATCTCCAATTCCTTCTCAGTTTTACAGCTGACTGTCTAATTAAACAAAAAACCAAAAAAAAAAACCAAAAAAAAAATTGTTTGGTGTGAGAATTTTGGTTATTAATTATTTTAATTTGGATTAGTAAACGAAAGCTGTAAACCACAAGAGGCTATGAGTCTCAGTGGCTTCACTACGGTTGAAATCCAAATTGGTCGCATTTACTTTCTTGTGCATGATTAATCAGTGCACATTATTCAAAATAATTAAAATGCGTGTTTGTAATCTTTCATCAAAATGTATTAATTAGCTTTGCCTCTGAAATGGTTTACCTTTTGGCTGTCATCACTAATGCCTTTTTTAACTCCACCCCTCGAGTATATGGAACACTCACTGATTTGTATTATTACAATACATATCATTATATTTATAAATGTATTAATATCATTAATTAGTCAAGTACAGCTTGTTAAATACCCCCTGTGGTGAAAATCAAGTTGTTAATGTTGTTTATATGTCTACATGGTGTTTTTAATATGCTTCAAGACAAACCATTTGCAAAAGCATCAGTCACCACCAGTTTACCAAAGACAAGGCGTCTCAATCATCTCCCTACTTAGTGAATCAGTATATCATGTACATGAATTTAGGCGCTGGTAAGGACAGTAATGACCCGGCTCACTTTGGGACACTGATGGTGACATGACAACATCCTAGTTGTACAATGTCACCACTGGTATTTATGAACAACATAAATTGACTCTTTTTTTTAATGTTGTTTAAAGTACTTTATAATATATACTCTAATTGTTACATATAAAGTACAATATTTTAGCCATTAAGTATTTTAGCTAGATAATGTTCAGTATCCCTACCTGTCTAAAGGCCCGTTCATACCAAGGACGATATCAATAAAGATAATGATAAAGATATAGTTTTAAAAATCGTTCTCAATATTAAAGTATAGCAGAATTCACACCAAAGCTATAACGATAACAGCACAGAGAAACGATATCATTGGAATCACTTTCAGAACGATTTTATCCAGCTGATGAACGATAAAAACATTGACAGCCAATCAGAATCCATCCTGCTGTAACGAGCTCGAGCATTTAAAGCGACAGACAAGCACACGCTTAGAATAAACAGAACGATATCGTCTGCTGGTGTGAACGCTAATATAGTTATATTTATAGTTATTGTTCTTGGTGACGGTTTGTTTTTTCCCCCCCCAAAACATCTATTGCGTGTTAAGATGTGTATTGAGCTGGCTTGCTTGATTTATGTTTTGCGCTTCAGAACTTCTGTTAAGGAAGTAAACATTTTAGTTCATTGGAAGGATTTTGCGATTGAGACAGCCCTTCAAAATGGTCGACTCTCTGCTCAGTGCCCTGACTGCTGAACTAGGGAGCTGATTGAGACGCACCTATAGACTGCATCTAAAATCGCATACATCCCAACTGTATAGCAGGCGAAAAACAGTATGTGACAAAAGAAGTATGTCCGAATTCATAGTACTCATAAAAGTGTAGGCAAAAAGTACCCGGATGACCTACAGTACTACTTCTGACGAGATTCTGAAGTGCGCATACGATGAACACTTTACTGTCCCATGAGGCCACGGGAGAGGATTTGTGAATGGCAGTGAAGCGACGCAACTGACGCTGGTAGGTCACATGATAATGACAACATGGCAAATGTAGTATCTCCTAATTACATTCATACTACACACATTCATACTATATAACATACCTTTTTAGTGCTCGCAAAGTATGTACTTAATAAAAATAAGTACCTACTCAAGAAAGTATGTGATTTCAGATGCAGTGTCTCAAAAACATGGTTTGAAACCACCTCTGTTTCCTGCCGTCACAAACATCTACAGGAATCAATCCTGTCAACGTGCGGAGCACAAGAACAGCTTTAGGAAGGGACAGGTGAATTATAATGTATATTACGATGTTTTGATGAACTATATGCCTTCCTCCACTGATGTTCTAAGTTTGTAACTATACTGAATTTTAGAAGGCAGCTGTCTGACTATGAGATGCTAATGTTACACAAACCATGTTTCCATTCATCAAGACATTATTAGCCGTTTGATAACTTAGTCAAGCAAAAAGCTAATCATATCAGTTACCATTATGTGTCCATCATTGTAGAGAGAGATACATTAAACACATTATCATTTCTGATACATCAACTTGTAGACGAGCCTGTATAATTCACTCTTCCTCTTCTTCTGAATCAGTTTCTGGATCAAACATATATGTGACCCTGGACCACAAAACCAGTCATAAGTCTCACGGGTATATTTGTAGCAATAGCCAACAATACATTGTATGGATCAAAATTATTGATTTTTCCTTTATGCCAAAAATCATTAGGATATTAAGTAAAGATCATGTTCCATGAAGATATTTTGTAAATTTCCTACCGTAAATACACTGAACAAAATTATAAGCGCAACACTTTTGGTTTTGCCCCCATTTTTCATGAGCTGAACTCAAAGATCTAAGACTTTTTTCTATGTACACAAAAGGCCTATTTCTCTCAAATATTGTTCACAAATCTGTCTAAATCTGTGTTAGTGAGCACTTCTCCTTTGCCGAGATAATCCATCCACCTCACAGGTGTGGCATATCAAGATGCAGATTAGACAGCATGATTATTGCACAGGTGTGCCTTAGGCTGGCCACAATAAAAGGCCACTCTAAAATGTGCAGTTTTATCACACAGCACAATGCCACAGATGTCGCAAGTTTTGAGGGAGCATGCAATTGGCATGCTGACTGCAGGAATGTCCACCAGAGCTGTTGCCCGTGAATTGAATGTTCATTTCGCTACCATAAGCCGTCTCCAAAGGCGTTTCAGAGAATTTGGCAGTACATCCAACCGGCCTCAAAACCGCAGACCACGTGTAACCACACCAGCCCAGGACCTCCACATCCAGCATCTTCACCTCCAAGATCGTCTGAGACCAGCCACCCGGACAGCTACTGCAACAATCGGTTTGCATAACCAAAGAATTTCTGCACAAACTGTCAGAAACCATCTCAGGGAAGCTCATCTGCATGCTCGTCGTCTTCATCGGGATCTCGACCTGACTGCATTTCGTCATTGTAACCGATTTGAGTGGGCAAATGCTCATATTCGATGGCGTCTGGCACTTTGGAGAGGTGTTCTCTTCACGGATGAATCCCGGTTTTCACTGTACAGGGCAGATGGCAGACAGCGTGTATGGCGTCGTGTGGGTGAGCGGTTTGCTGATGTCAACGTTGTGGATCGAGTGGCCCATGGTGGCGGTGGGGTTATGGTATGGGCAGGCGTATGTTATGGACAACGAACACAGGTGCATTTTATTGATGGCATTTTGAATGCACAGAGATACCGTGATGAGATCCTGAGGCCCATTGTTGTGCCATTCATCCACGACAATCAGCTCATGTTGCAGCATGATAATGCACAGCCCCATGTTGCAAGGATCTGTACACAATTCCTGGAAGCTGAAAACATCCCAGTTCTTGCATGGCCAGCATACTCACCGGACATGTCACCCATTGAGCATGTTTGGGATGCTCTGGATCAGCGTATACGACAGTGTGTTCCAGTTCCTGCCAATATCCAGCAACTTCGCACAGCCATTGAAGAGGAGTGGACCAACATTCCACAGGCCACAATCAACAACCTGATCAACTCTATGCGAAGGAGATGTGTTGCACTGCGTGAGGCAAATGGTGGTCACACCAGATACTGTCTGGTTTTCGGACTCATGAAAAATGGGGGCAAAAACAAAAGTGTTGTGTTTATAATTTTGTTCAGTGTATATAAAAAAATGTGAAAATTTTGTGAGAGGTTATGCATTGCTATAGACTTCATTTGGAAAAGGCGATTTTCTTAATATTTTGATTTTTTTTGCACACTCAGATTCCAGATATTTAAATAGTTGTATCTCGGCCAAATATTGTCCTATCCTAACAAACCATATATCAATGGAAAGCTTATTTATTCAGCTTGCAGATAAATCTCAATTTCAAAAAATTGACCCTTACGACTGGTTTTGTGGTCCAGGGTCACATATGGCTGAATTAAACCAATATTTCGTCTTCCCATTGTGTAGCATTTACTACAGCCAACCGAATGGATCAGGTAGTCCAAACTGGTGTGATTGAGTGGAGGCAGGGACTAATTTGCATATTCATTAACTAATTTGCATTCATCTGGGTATACTAAATGAAGCAGGGGTGTAGAGTTACATTCAAGTTATTTTAAGGCATGAAGAAATTATTTTCACAGAAAAAACATTTATATATATATATATCATTTTGATGATCAAAGATGAGTTTTAAAGGATAAAATTATTGACTGCAGGGGGCTTTAAGGTTATAAGGTGGATACAACTGTTGTCATTTTATTCCCAGTTTGAAATATGTAAATTGTGCTTCTTTGAAATAACTAACAAAATTAATAAACAAATAACTCAATCAATCAACCAACCAACAAATAAAAAAATAGCCTATTGTAATACTTTGTATTATTGCATAAAAAATTTGAACAATGGCAAGTACGAGCAGTGATAATAGGGATGTATTCCTTAACAAGTCACCTCTAAACAACTCATCTACCAACTAATACAGATCATTATTCCATCTATAGACTGTTTATATGCAGTTGCCAGGCAACATAGCAGTGGCATGTCTTTACAAGTTGGTTATCACTTGGCATTCTGGTGTAAGTTTTTTTTTCATAAATATACTTTCTATGTTTAGAAGTTATAAATATAGTTGTAATCATATGGCTGGATGCAATCCAATTTTTTCACTAATTAGAATTAATCACACTTCATTAATGAAATTTACAGATTATATTGGTGAAAATGATACGATGGATGGGCTGCCGCAGTTGCTGACCCCATCACGTTCCTCTCAGATCTGCTGTCTTCCCGAATTGAGATGTGGGCACTTTAGCTCTGGTGTTGGCATGGCAACTGCTAGGCTTGTCAGAATGATAAGCTTTTTATAACCACAAGTTTACCAACTAGTGCTCTTTTATCTCTCGAGACTATCGTGAAGAGAATACTTACACGCTGGGAAAACAATTCAAGTGCATGTCGAACCTTGAGTGTTTTTCAGGCGTGTTGTAGCATCCTTCAAGTTTTAGAGCTGTTAAAAAATAAACAGCAAGTGAAGTGGCAAGTCTAACTTAAAAAATGTTTTATTTAGTTTTTAAAATAGTATATTACTGAGTTAGGTGGTGCATGCTCAGGCACACTGTATATGTCATTAATACTTTTTCTCATGCTGTACATATAATACCTCATATCATGCAGAAGGTTTGTGATTTCTGAGAGACACTGCTGCTATTGGAACCAAACAAAACAAACACACCCCTCCCTTCATTGCTCCGCCCACAAAATACACGTAAAGCAAGAGTGGATTTCTTTTTATCATATAGCAATAATGCTTCGCAAAAAATAAAGTGAAGATGACGAGCAAAAACTGACAAGGAAGAACAAAAAATTAACATATAGTACACAAGAGTATATACATGCAAGAGTCTGTTGTTAGTCGCCAGCAGCTCACCCGATCCAGACAATAGCCTCTTTCACACGTACAGCCTTTAAATTACCGGTAAATTACCGTTAAGAGATCATGTGTGAACAGCATATTTGTGTATTTACTGGTAAAGTCATTCTGGTAATTTTACAGTAATTTCTTGGGATTACTGTGTGAAAGGGGCTAGTGACACTCAAAATTGTCCTGTTACTATAGCTTACATTATAACAACAGCATATCTTGGTTCTGTGAAACATAGCAAAACCAGTGTTAGCCAATGGAGCAGAAACAACGCAACCTCAGCGTCTGTTTTCAGGCCTTCCTGCTTCGGTCTCTCCAGCGCTGGAAAGCTTTTCTAATATTAATGTGGGTCCTAAAGCTCTTGCCTGATCATAACCCTTCTTTTTCCAGTGACCTTTTCTCTTTTGTAATGTCTCTCAGCCATCTCTCTTTCTACAGTCTTTCTTCAAATCTCCCTCTTGCTCACACTCTCTCCGCCCCCATCATGAATGGACACACCCCCTGCTGCTGATTGGCTCACTCTCTCTCCTTCCCCATCATGAATGGACACGCCCCCTGCTGCTGATTGGCTCAACAGGTCAAGTCAAGTCACCTTTATTTATATAGCGCTTTTTACAATGCAGATTGTGTCAAAGCAGCTTTACAGTGATAACTGGTATATAATTTTGGCTGCACAGCAGCTCTTAAAGAAAATAATGTCATTATCCATCTTAAGTAAATTCAGTATTGATTCATTCCGTTGTAAGAATCAATAGTTATTAATTTAGTTAATTTATCTATATCAGCACTGGAGTAAACAGTGATGTCATCATCCAGCTCAGTTCAGTTCGCATACAATGGTGTCAATGCAGGCAGATCAACACACTGTTGAATATCAAATGTCAAGTGTCCCCAACTAAGCAAGCCAAAGGTGACAGCGGCAAGGAACCCAAACTCCAACAGGTGACATCAGGTGGCAAACAGGTATTAAAATGGAGAAAAAAACCTTGGGAGAAACCAGGCTCATTCGGGGGGCCAGTTTTCCTCTGGCCAACAGCGAACAGTGCTTTATTATGATTCAGGCAGCTATCATAAGTCCGATGGGATCGCAACAGTCAAAGTATTTATTCCAGTTCCATCCAGCTGAGGATCGTATTCATCACGCCGGTATGGACGGTTTGTTGAGGAACTGTGACACTGGCTGTCGTGTCGATGAGGCCCTCACAGTGGATGATCTAGTTGACTCAATCTCTGCTGACACTTCAGGGCTGCATTGTGGTTGTGTCAAGGCGCAGGTCCTCGATCTCACCTGGATACGGCCCGGATCTGGCTGACTACAGTAAACCTCGGGATAAACAGAGAGATAGCGTAGATGCCATTCTTTTTCTGATGTAACGAGTGCATCTGGTGTTATAGGAAGTGTTCCCGGTTCCGGCTGACCTAATTTATGCAGCCTAACAATCCTTTAACGGATTTGAAAACATAAATTGATAATGTGTTATGTGTATGCCAGGTTAAAGAAATGCGTTTTTAGTCTAGATTTAAACTGACAGAGTGTGTCTGCTTCCCGAACAATGCTAAATCTCCCTCTTGCTCACACTCTCTCCGCCCCCATCATGAATGGACACACCCCCTGCTGCTGATTGGCTCACTCTCTCTCCTTCCCCATCATGAATGGACACGCCCCCTGCTGCTGATTGGCTCAACAGCGTTTCTCAGAAATCACTTACTGCACCTTTAAGTGATCAAAATGATCAAATTTTCTTTCTTCTGAAAATATTTATAATACTGGATATAAAAGTTAATAAATTATTGTCCATTTTAAAATTACATATGGCTATGACATTGAGACTCAAACACTTTTATACCTCTATAGCATCTTATGTCCTCATTAAAGCTCACAAAAAGCCTTTTTACAACATCTTTCTCCAAGTGGCAGATTTTCTGGGCATGAAGAATTTTGTATGGGCACAGGAGCTGGGGGCGTCTGTCCTGCCAGGCCCCCGCCATACAGGTCCATATGCCACAGCGCCAGATGCCAAGAACAAAGGCATGGCAGCCGGAGCGCTCTCTAATGTCCTTGTCTGAGGCGTCCTGGTGCAGCCGAGAGAGGACGAGACAGCTAGAACTAATGAAAAACTAACAAGGACTGAGACTAAACCGTCTAACTGAGAAGCAGAGCTCTGCATGTGTCCTGGAGTCACGTTCTAAAACCGACAACTCGCCCCAGTTTTAGCAGCATTTAACATCACAAACAAGATAAATAATCTTTCTCGGCATGTGTAAATATAAGCAAATAAATAAATAAAAATTTTTGGGTGAACTAACCCTTTAACTGTTGTTAATAATAATAATAATAATAATAAATTATAACAAAAACAATTAAATAAACGCTGTATTATAATTAACAACAACAATTATTAAATAAACAATTTATAATAATAATAATAATTATTATTATTATTATTATTATTAAAAACAACATCTATTCTGTTGTCTTTGAATTTATTTATTTGAACATAAGTGTAATAATTTTAACTTATTATTTGACTTACTATACTATTATGGTATGTGTGAGGAAAAAAAATTCAGAATAAACAGCTAATTGGTGGCGAAAGACATTTTAGGATAATTTTCTTATGATTTATAATTAGCTTAATAATAATAATAATAATTAGTATTATTATTTTAAAAAGTATTTTGAATTGTCAAAATATGTGGTTATTTTTAAATGGCCGGTGAAAGAGAAAGATGTTTTTAGTCAGAAGGTGTAGTTGTAACATCTGGAGGTGCAAGATTTGCAGACAGGAAAGTAGTGTTGGAAACCTGTTTGGAAACAGTCATTAATTCCATTCAGTGCCACTAGCCACATCATTACTTAATAAATCAAACATCACCAGCATCTTCTTTGACACTCCAGCATTGTACGTGCTTATTCAAGCATTGTTTCCAATGACGCCAAAAATAAGACATGACTGAGCCACTTGAACATGAGTTTGCATGCCAGGTTTCCTAGCAACAGCAAATAAAGTAGTACCATTATGTCCGTGGCCAATTTGCTTTTAAAATACCAGCGTTTGCCAAGACTCCCACCTCTGGTATCAGCTACCAAAATATCAGCCTTGCCGTGGTTGATGACGATATTACTCCTGAAGGATAAAAGTGGCATTTAGAAGCTGGTGGCCCTAAAAGCAATGCCCCACTCATGTTGTTGTCATTCTTCGCTTTGCTCCTGTCACGGGAAGCTTAGCTGCACAAACTAGAAAATCCCCTCTTTCTACGGTTACCAAGGAAACTATTTACTGAGACACTTTCCCCCCACAGCATTCATTCTCGGTTTCCAAATCAAGAAAAGTACTTACGTTTTGACTTCCACTCTGTGCATAATAAGTCTATTACAAGCACAATGTGTTATCTGCCTGAAATGTCAGAGGATCGCAGGCCTGTGAGGACTTACCACAAACTGACGCTTTCTTATTGTGTTCCCTGTCGAATGCTGAATTGATTGTAATTGCTGATGTCTCGGACGTGTATTAGCAAAGTGGCTTCTGAAGTCTGTCATGGTTTGAAAAGGTTTAAAGGATTATTGTGGAAAAGGAGCATGAGCTCTAAATGACTCAATTTATTATTTCACCAACAATGAAGCCGTATAATAGTGCATCAACATTTATGAGTACAAGCGACTTGTGGATCTATCTGGGTCAGTGCTCAAATCAAGGAAAATGGGTCAAGAGACATCAGAGAGACAGAAAGAGTATATTCTTTATGCCATGCCCTTGAAAATCATGAAATTCTAAACACAGACCAAATTAAAGTATAAAAATTACAGAATGATTTTCTGGGAAATCTAATCTCATCTCAGTAGAATGTCTGTAATTTTGGATCTTGTATGCTTCATAATGCATCTCATTTATTTTTGTTAAATGCCGTAAAAGCTAATGCTTTTGCTAAAAAGCTAATAAAAAAGATAATAAAAGCTAATGCTTTTTTGTTAATGCTAAGGCTAATGTTCTGACGGTGCTGTGTTCATTACGGATGTGTGGATATTTCTGGGAAAAATAACAATTGGTCAAAGACTTATATATAGAAAGACTGTGCAGAAAGTGCAATGCGCAATATGGCAGAATAAGTCCCACCTTCTAAATAAGAACCAATCACTGATTGATAAAGTCATTGTGTCACTGCAGCTGGCATTAGAAGCAAAGAACTTATACTGACAAGAAGTGAAACTCAATAGAACGTTCCATTGCAACACCGGCGCCCAGCAGCAGCCCTACGCTTCCGCCATTTTGGGGTGAAAAAAAAAAAAAGTCTTCCACTTTTTTCACAGAAACTTTGCTCTCTAGAAACCCAGTCAGTTTGGGTTAAAATTCTTTTAAGTTCAAGTATTAGGATTATGAACACTGAATTAATACCAACATATGAAATTAAATTAAGGACATGCATCAGAAAAATTGGGAATGTTGTACAATAAATACATAACAGAATATAACAGCTTGACAGTAAACTGTTTTTGCAGTGTTGTCTTATATTGATTAAAAACACAGCCACTGTGTCCAAAAGTGGGAATTATGGGATAACAGGCACTGCAATGCATCATGTTCTATAAGGCCATTATGTTTAGCGTGATCCAGGGGATTAAAACGTATATATTTCAGACCTAGTGGAGTAATTTACTATTACTCCACTAGGTCTGAAATATATATTGTACGTTTTAATCCCCTGGATCACGCTAAACATAATCATCTGATCTTAACTTTATTAATTATTAATTTATTAATTTACTATTAATAGTAAATATGTAAAGTTGCATAAAATGGAAATACTCAATAAGGTAGGCTAAATACGTTACCTCAGATGTGTACGTTAATGGTTGGATTCCACAACTGATAACATAAAACATATATAGGCTAAGACAATACAACATTTACTGTAGGTGTCATAAAATTTACTGAATTTGAGAAATTTTCTATTGCGTTTCTGATTTGGCTGTGAGATTCGCCGATTTTGGGTGCGTAAGATGTCATTTTGTCATTTTCACCCCAAAATGGCGGCCGTGCTACCGAAGCGACACCTAGTGGCTGTTACCCAAAAAGCATCAGAGTTTCGCCTCTTGGGTTCTATGCTCTTTGTTAGAAGCTCTGGTTCCTATAGGACTCCGCATGCGCATTAGTTTGATCCAGCCTGAAAAATGCAGTTTTTTGTCATGATTCGAGAGTTTAGAAACAAAATTTATGAGACAGTTGTTGTCAGCTTTCATTGGTGATTTCAAATATGAAATTTAATCGAAAGCTTGGCAAACAGCTTTGGAGAATTTGATGTTTCCACATTTAAAGAAATAGGAGCTGCACATGCCTGCCGAGTGAAATGACTGGTCTTAAAGGGACTTTGCAATTAGTGCTGCAATAAAGATACTGCTGGAATTCATCTGATATAAAAAGAAATTTAAAACAACAAAGGAGAGTCCAATCACAGAAACCGCTCACAACTCAGAACAACTTTTGTAGTAGTCAGGTATATGATCTTGATGAACTATGATCTATGATTAATTAACTTAAACTTGGCATGAAATGGAAGTTGCGATAGTCTGTTTTTCCTTATTGTGACGAATATCTGAGTGAAACGGCTTCTCGAACAAGAAAAAAAATGTAGGGGGGGACTTGATTTTGTCCATCTGGAATCGATTGGATGGTTGTGGTTTGCTATTGGTCGATCTCATGTGAGTGACAGGTTGCCCCGCCCTCACGCCAGTAAACACGCCATCAGAGAAGAGATGTTGCTGCAAGAGGGAGGGGAAGTTATTTTGATTAAAGATTACAAGGGCAAATCTTATTTTTTTTTATATGAAAAAAAATAAATAAATAAGATTTGTCAATTTTGACTTCAGTGTGACTTTAAAAGGTCCACAACAGAATTCTTTTTATATACAGACTTTTTTTTAATCTATTTTTATTTATTAATCTAAGAATCCTGAAAAAATGTATAAATTCAAAATCATATTAGAATGATTTCTGAAGGATCGTGTGACACTGAAGACTGGAGTAATGATGCTAAAAATTCAGCTTTGCCAACAGAGGAATACATTTTGTGGACAAGAAACATGTCAGACCGCATGTTGCTTCTCAACCACTCATCGCTTGCCATCTTTGACGAAGTGTGTTATTTCATTGATAAGGTGGAACTAGTGAAACGAGCGTAAACAAAGCGAAGTTACGTGTTTTGTACTGGCTGTCTTGCTAGCTTAATGCTAATTCCATGAAACTTTCCTCCATTGCATAATTCCACCTAACAACACTAATACCATCATCTCTTTTTCGTTTCGCCATGTTTGAAAGCTGTGTACAGAAGAGCTCCTGTGCTCCTATTGGTCAGCATCACAGATTTGATGTAACCCGTGATGGAGGACCGAAAAAAAAATGAAACATGCTAGTCTTTCTATCGGGATGTCGTGAAACGTCCACTATAGCACACTATATGAGATAAAATGATCGATTCTTGCGTCCCAACGCCCTACGTCAAAAGGATCATGCCAAAATCAGCCTGATATCGAGTAGTCTGAACTGGCACAGATCCAAATTTCAGAATCATAGTGTGTATATATAGATTTACTCTAAAAATATATTCATGACATGTCTTTTCAAGAGACATGAAGTGAGAGCTCCACACCAGAAGAATAAAGTGTGCCCACATTTGTCTATGCTCTGCTATGCTATCCATAAATAATGTTTTATATGTGTGCATTCACTCAGGCACCCGCTCCCCTGTGTGTTTGTGTGCAATCTTGCATGAGCCAATATGAGCTGATGTGTATGTAAGCACGCATGTGCCCGCTGCTGCTGCTGTGTGTGTTTTATAAACGTATACGAGGTCTAGACAAGGACACAGGGATCCCTCGACACGCTTGACATCTGCCTCTCTGGCTAATGCCTGCAATCAACTGAGCAACCTCCAAACAGCATCTAAGCAACATCTGAACAATGTCCCAGCTGAACTCCCCTCAGGGGATAAAGTCTTCGCTCAACTCACCTGCCACTCAGAAGGACTGTGCTCTGTTTCACTAAGGTGATAAACACACTTCACACAGCATGCTGAACACAATGAAAGGCAAGAGGAAAAGGTTCTGCCTCAGAGAAACGAGGGGCAAGATGAGACATCGCCACGAAGGAAGAGGTTGATGAACTTGAGAATAACTTTACGAATCTGAGATGACTTGTGCTTGTGCATGAATTGACTTCTCATACAGCAAGTTGATGATATATTGTCATTATTCTTCTGCATGTCTATGGAAAGTCAAAGTCAACTTTATTGTTATTTTTAGCACATTGCATGGCAATAGTTAAAAATGAAACAGTTCCTTCAGGGAACAACAGTGACACACATAGTGGATATTTACAAGGACTAAGAAAAGACAACAGTAAATATATCTGCAAGCAGCAATTATGGGGGTTCAGGCACTTTAAGGCCTTTAAGCACATGCATTAAAAGGTATAATGTTTTAAATAGCAAGCCTGTAATCTCGATCATAGATGGAAAACACCATTTACAGCTAATACAGGCAATTTACCTTAGAAAATTTATGGTTTATAAAGCTTTTTAACAAGGTTGAGTTTGAGCCAAAAACCTAGGACTAGTTAGTTTTTGAAATAATCTCCAATATTTAATGAACGATCCGATGGACAGTGGCGGTCCTAGAGGCAAAGTTGCTCAGAATGAGGAGTTCTACCATGTGGTATGAATGTCATGGGCATGTGCAAAAAATAGCATGATATACAACCCTTTACACATGTAAAAAACACGAAGGCGATTGGCCTCCGTTAACCTTCTCTAATAGGTCCTCAAACGTCATTGGCCGATGGCGGCCATATTTTTTGAGATACATGAATGTGCTCATAGACAATCATGGCACCTTGGACAAAGACACTGTATGCCACTTTTCAAGTCAATCGGACTAACGGTTAAGTAGTTATAGCCATTTCCATGTTTTTTCCTGTTATAGTGCCACCAAGAGGCCAATCGCCGTGATTTTTTTCACGTGACCAAAGATTGAGCCCATACACCCATGTTCCGAGTTTGGTGAAAATATTTCATTTCGTTCACGAGTTATAGCCAGTTTAGTAAAACTGGCTCCTCCCACTTCGAACGTTTTGACGACCCTTAGAGATCGTGAATCGAAATTTCAACTTTTTTTGATAATTATTGACAATCAGACTCCAGAGAATTTTGCTGCATTGGTTTGGTTCAGATAGGGCCAAAAACCTAAGATTAGTTCACAAAAGGTTTTTCAAAATATCCAAAATACCAAAAATTTCCTTTCCTTGAGACAAGGATTCCAACGATAAGACACGTGAAGCCTACGTCTATCGGTTTAGGAGTTATGAGCGATTTTGTACTTTTCACTGCTGTAGCGCCCCCGTCAGGCCGATTTCAAGTCTCTACAACTTACGGTTTGGTGTGCCGGATCACTTTTAGGGGAGAATGCTGATCCCTGGAAATTTTAACTATTATGCGCTTGAACCCCTAAATATAGACAATATGTATACAAGGTATACAGAGTAAGGCGGACAATTAAATAAGACAAATAAATAAGGCAATAAATGCATAAAGTATAGCAGCACTGAGTTGTAGGGTTGAAGTATTAGGTAATAAATATTTATATATGTGTATATATGTTACAGTATTGCGCATAGGTATGTAATAGAAAAGTCTTTTGATGAGGTAGAGTGACTGTTACATCATGTTATAGGTAACTCTTAGTTGTGTAGTGTGCTATTAAAAATTAAGTAAATGGGGGTTATGGTCACAGTCTTTTGGTGGAGTGGGGGGTTGTTAGGTGCACTCAGAGTGGTTCAGAAGTCTGACTGCTTGCAGGAAAAAACTGTTTTTGTGTCTGGATGTTCTGGCCTGGATGCTTCTCAGCCTCTCTTCCCAGATGGGAGGGACTTGAACCACATGTGGGAATGATGAAAGCTTGTCCCCCAACCTTAAGGTGATGATACACTGGGCAACTTTTTGAGCAATGTTGCCAGGCAACAAAAAAAGTTGCCCCGTGTATCATCACCTTTAAGGAATTGTGATTTTATGTCTTACCATTTTATATCTCACCATTTCTTACTTTAAACATTCACATTTTATTTATTTTTTGCTCTGAGGTGGAAATACGCTAGAGAAAAACTCCAACCAAAATCATACTCGACAGAAAAAAAGTCTTCTTAAAGGTGTTGTGAAGACAACACTTACTAAAGATCCCAGGGCTTGACGTTAACTTTTTTGCTCACCAGCCACTGTGGCTAGTGGTTTTCCAAAGTTACTTGCCACTCAGCATTTTCACTGGTCACAATTTTGACATCGATACCATGGGGAAAACTGCCATATAGATATTTTTAATAATATCTCATAATTTGGCAGTAGGTACATTAGGCTGCTGTCACTTTAGGACCTCACGCATGGATCCATTATACTGTTACACATGCGTTTTCTTTCTCAACTTACGTTCACTTAAATAAACGTAAACATAAATGACTTGCGTGAATACTCTCCAAGACATTATTTTGTGTGTATTTGACTGTTTAGGCACAATAAATACAGAAAAAGATCTCAATTTAGCACTGAGAGTCGGCTTTATGTGTGCGCGCTTTGGGTGTGAGCACAAAGTCTGCGGGAATGAGTAAAATTATATGCAATACGTGCAATCCCACGCCCTTTAACACCAACAATATTCATCCGGAGCAAATGAAAGGTGTGAGTGAGGGGAGGCGGGTCTGTGTGTCAACTTGCTGTCACTGCACTTAGTTTATTATTTCAGATGCCCTTTTAAACTGTGTAAAAGTTACCTAATATTAGCTTATTTACAACGCTCATGATCCTGCTTCTGGTCTGAATATCAGTCTGGCTTGTGTGATAAAGTTCTACTTTATAAAGTTGTGCTGTGAGCACAAATGTACCAACATGGCTTTCACTTGTGGCAATGCTTCCTTGAAGAACCATTATCACTGCTTCACCTCCACAGTAATGGCAAACAGACGAGTTCTTTAATGTTGCCCCTCATCAGCTGAGGCTCATTTCTTACCGTCTGACCTCTGGTCGCCTCCTCTCCACTCCTCTCTGATGGAACCTGTTATGATGTCCAGGGAGATTACAGTTCTGTATCATTCACACAAACTCCAGTCAATAAATGAGTCCCTGCTGCCTGCTTGTAATGTGATGTGATGATTCATTATTGTTCCCTAAGCTCATCTCAAGAAGATGCACCTTCAGCTATCAGTTCTAATGATATTGAGAACAGCACTTCTTGCTGCCATAATGGGTCACTAATAAAAGCAGCAACAAGCATGTATGCAAATAAACCAGACGTGGTCCTAACCACCAGCGTGATGGCAATAATACAAAAGATTGCAGCAAATAATATGGGTGTTTTCTCGATAGGTGGATGTTTTCTTATTACTGCACATTTAGACAAACATTTTATGGCTCATTTAAGAGTTTTAATATTTCACCAGAAAAAGTCATGTCATACAAACAAATGGTTCACACAGATTATATGTGCTGTTTAACCCAGCCTGAACTTTGACCCCAGTGATACTAGTGTTTTCCTTGCCAAATGTATGACAGAAATTTGTAAGAGATAATTAAAACTACTCCCAGTTTGTTTTCGTCATTAAAGGGATAGTTCACCCACAAATGAAAATTCTGTCATTTACTCACCCTCATATTGTTCCAAACCAGTAAAAGTTTCTTTTTTCTGTTGAACACAGAAGAAGATATTTTAAAGAATGTTGGTAAATGATGACAGAATTTTCATTTTTGGGTGAACTATCCCTTTAAGTAGATGAATTTTTGTCTCTCACAGTACTATAAAATAGAAATACACTTACTATAGAAACAGACCTCCTGGAGCAACTTTTGTTTTATTAACATTTTCAATTTCTAAATATTAATTAGTTTTTCATACCTTATTATTTTATAGATGAATACAATTTTTCTTGGTAATTCAACCACTTGAAGACCTCATTAAACTGAAGGGCATTTATAAAAGTAAAATACCTTCAGTAGGAAATTCTTACTTTAAGATAATGACATTGCAGAATCACCACCAATAAATCTTAAATGTTTTAGGTCACATTAGGTCTCTGCAGTGTTGGGGAAAGTTACTTTTAAAAGTATGCATTAAAGTATTGCGTTACTCCTTAAAAAAGTAACTAATTGCATTACTTAGTTACTTTTAATGAAAAGTAATGTGATACGTTACTTTTGCGTTACTTTGCCCGTTACTTGAAAAAAGTAATCTGATTACATAACTCGCATTACTTGCGTTACCCCCAACACTGGGCCCATTCAAAATCATAGACTGAGATGTACATGAACCACAAGAAATGAGTGTGTCAATGTAAATTAGGAGATATCTAATGCAATGTCAAGATAAAGAACATCCCATAAAGTTTCCAGTCACTAATGCATCATCCGTTTATAAAGTTCACCACAGCTCTTTCGGGAATCAGGCAACTTTAAATCAAACAACTTCTCTAAAGTCAGTCAGAGTCTGATGATGGTAGTTCTACAACCTACAATGACTAACGACTAAAATCGCTCAATAAATCTACCTGTGACGTTAATGTATTTTCTCCTCATGACTTCTTGCAGAAGATACTTCATCATTGCACTGTAACAGTCTCCCATATGCACTCTGAGCCGTTATAATTGTGAAATTAGCTTTGTGATTATGCCTCAGGTGCACCCGAGGCATGTCGTGGGTTCTGTCGGGAATATATTACTCCCACAGTGCTCTCAGCTATGGAAGTTTTGAAGGTGGAAATTTTATTTCAGATTGCGTTGTAGGCTATATGATGAGCGGAGAATTCTAGGGTGATAGGAAGTTTAGGAGAACTTTTTAAAGTCTCTTATGTCACCAAGGCTGCATTTATTTAATCAAAAATACAGTTATATTGTGAATATTATTACAATTTAAAAGAACTGTTTTCTATTTGAATATATTTTAAAATGTAATTTATTCCTGTGATCAAAGCTGAATTTTCAGCATCATTACTCTAGTCTTCAGTGTCACATGATCCTTCAGAAATCATTCTAATATGCTAATTTGCTGCTCAATAAACATTTCTGATTATTATCAGTGTTGAAAACGGTTGTGCTGCTAATGATATTGAAACCACAATGCATTTTTTTTTTTTTTTTCCCGGATTCTTTAATGAATAGCAAGTTCAAAAGAACAGCATTTATTTGAAATAGAAATCTTTTGTGACAATTGAAATGTGTTTTCTTTTCTGATCAGTTGAATGTATCCTTGCTGAATAAAAGCAAAACTTTTGATGTTTATGGCTAAAGTCAAATTCTGTCCAAGGCCATTTTAGCTTTTTATTTTTATTTTTTTTTTGGTCATCTTTTTGCAGAATATCAGATAATAGAAGCTTCTCCAAGGTAAACTGTCTTGAGTTTCAGAAAGTCAGAAAAAGAAGAAAAAAATGCTCAATTTTCTGTCAGGGACAGAGTTGTTCAGAGCACCTGATCTATGCTGTCAACAAAAATCACGGATCATACAGGCCACTGCCCCAGGAGAAGAGTTCTCATAAGTGTATCTGGTGAGACATCAAGACATTATTTTAGGGATGTCTTGAGGTATGTCACAGGTTGCGGTATGAGTGAGAAGCTGGCGGGTTTGCAGTAGAAGGATTAGTAGTGGATATTTATGACAGTACTCTCAAGACAAGTGCAGCACCTACACACACAAACGCATGACACACACAAGAGACCGCACTGCGGCCGAGCTGTACATGACACACCGCAGAATTATGTCACATCGGTGCTGCGGATGAGATGGATAGAATCATTTATCTGCCAAATGAGAAGAGGGAGACAGGGAGGAGAGAGAGGCCAGAGAAAAGATAGATGTCAGATGTGTGTGTGTGTGTAAAAGAGAAAAGAAAATATAGTGTGCAGCAGCGGTTCAGTGACACTGAGGTAAATTTTCTGTCAGTTATGGAGGAAAAGGAGCTGTGGAGGATGTCAGGTCTGGTGTCTCGTCTTTGCATGACGTGTTTGCAGTCCATCAGATCGGATCTAAGCCCTGACAGATTCTTTTCAGCGGGTAAACACTGACTATACAAACTTTCTATATCTGCATCATTCTGAAGAAGGCTGGATTATGGACTGGACCAGAGGTCTTGGTCTGTCAGAGGCCTCCAAAATGGTGTCCAGGGGTCTAGCAGGATATGATCCCATAAAAATAATATATTTAACAGGGCACTGACCTTGGTCACATTATTTACTAGATTTACCAGTTTAGAATGTAATAAAACTAACTTGTTTTCCATCCAGTCCATCCATAATTTATTTCTCCATTTACTTGTATTACAATTGAATGAGTTAAATCAAATTAAACAAAATCCAATTTTGCTTAAATTAAGCTTTAATTAAAATTAAAATATTATGCTATCACAGTATTATGCTATTGAGTGCACTTTCTGTTCAACCCATTTGTGACATTTCATCTTTCTGACATCGTACATGTATTTAAAGAGATAGCTCACCCAAAAATGTAAAAACATTCTCTCATTAATTACTCACCCTGATGTCATTCCAAATCTGTAAGACTTTCGTTCATTTTCAAAACACAAATGAAGATCTTTTTGATGAAATCTGAGAGCTTTCTGTCCCTCCATAGACAGCTACACAACTGACACTTTGATGCTTCAAAAAGTTCATAAAGAGATTGTAAAACTAATCCATATAAATTGAGCAGTTTAGTCTAAATTTTCTGAAGAGACTTGATCGCTTTATATGATGAACAGATTTAATTTATGCTTTTATTCATTTTATTTACTTTATTGTGTTCCGAAGATGAACGAAAGTCTTATGGTTTTGAAACGACATCAGGGTGAGTAATTAATGACAGAATTTTCATTTTTGGTTGAACTAACCCTTTAAGGAAAAGACATAGACTATTTTTGACAATGTGGTTCACTGTTATGTGCGAAAGAAAATATGGTCAGTATGGTCAATGTTTTTATAGAAAATTGTGAATTTTTTTCTCAGGGGAACACAAAACTTTTGCGAGAGAACGCAAAAGCATTGACTTTTTTTTTTTTTCTCAACACCATGTCCCTTTAGGGGCTCCGTATGAAAGTGGGAATTCTTAATTTATCAGCAGTAACTCTTCAAATAAAATGATAAAGTTAAAAAAAAAAAAGTTTTAGCAAAAATGGCACCATTTCCTGATAATGACCCACTTATACTTTACCCAGAATGCTGCACTCAGCTGTGATTCTAATGGACAAGTGCAGTAATTTATGTTGCACAATATCTCCATTACCAAACCGCATTATAGACCACACACACATTGTGTTCTGGCCTTCAGTCAGCGCTGAAGGATTAGTTTCCTCTCCAAGCGCTGATTGATTTTTCAAAGCACAAACTGCTATTATGGTAACAGAAACAATTTAGCAAACCAACAATCTTAGAGGCAATTCCAGGTTCAATCTGTTGGGGCGTGTTTTTTGAAGAGCAGTTTTCAATCATAGTAAAGCACACACAATCTGGTTTTCTCTACAGTGTCACTGGGTTCATGTTTTATATTCCTTACAAATTAACCTTTTGCTACAACAGCCAACTGGCAAGTAACCTTGTTTTATTTACTTATTAAAGCCAGCTTTTACTCAGTTTTTTTTTTCTGTGGTGAAAGTAATTTTGGCAGCATTATGGGAATAATCGTGAAAGACACTCATGAAGTTGAGTTTACAGGCCTCTCGTCCTCTATGTGAATGCCCACTTCGAGAGAAGTGAAAGGTAAAGGATATGTGGAGGGTGTCCATGTCTTGCACAGGTTTCTGGACCAGAATTAGATTGAATTAAATTTGGCAGCACATTCAAATCCATCAACCCCTGACAAGTTAAATTCAATTTTCAACCTCTCCATGTCTGTCACTATTGCTTTTCGTTAAGTTGGACATATAAACACTGAGAGGTTATCTACTCACTGGAGAGGCTGTAGTTTCAGCAATAGGGTAAAATAATTACTGGACTATTGCGCCTGGGTCACTGTTATAGATCTTGAAAAGATCTTTGATTGATTGATTGAATCTTTGATTGATTGATTGATTGAATCTTTGATTGATTGTAAAGACACTTCTCTTCTTTGATGATGTGTTTTTCTATCTATCTATCTATCTATCTATCTATCTATCTATCTATCTATCTATCTATCTATCTATCTATCTATCTATCTATCTATCTATCTATCCATCCATCCATCCATCCATCCATCCATCCATCCATCCATCCATCCATCCATCCATCCATCCATCCATCCATCCATCCATCCATCCATCCATCCAAAGAACAATGCATGAAATGACTGGCAGTTACTGTGCAGTTAACAAATAACCTAGAGATCTGCACCTGCAACGGTTTCCAAAATAATCAGAATAATTCAGTACAAAAATATCAGTAAACTTGCTATTCTGCATCTATGAAAAGCAAAGTTTAACAACACTAGAGTTGCATCCGTCTATGTGCATTTCTCCAACAATGCAGATAAAAGCGTATGAGTCAGGCCTTCAAACGGCTGTTGGTTTGAAAGGAGATACGCAAACACACTCTGTGAAGACGTGACCGTGGAGTGTGTGTGTTCTCGCTTCACAGATGCTGTTCTGTTCGCTTTCACTCTTCATGGCTGAGCAAATAATTAACAAGAAACAGGATGAGTTTTGCTTTTCGTGATGTGCAAAAACACATTCAACTCCTCCCCTCCTAACACGACCTAGATTTGAAGAGCTCATCTGGACAATTTGCATGCAAATGACGCGTCATTTTTCTTTTGATATTTATTGCTTACAGTGTCTCTGCATTTGCAAGTCTGTATAAAAAAAAAATCTCAGTGTGGAGCGAACAATTACGTGAGGCGAAATAGGAATGATTGGAGATGCTGTGAAACAGTATCGTGTAAGTTGGTGTTGTTATTATGTTCACATTGACCTTTTCTCTTTAGTGATGAGGATTTGCATAATGCCTGAGTTGGGAAGCTATTCAAGCTAAGATGCTGGATAACTTCATAAATGACAACTTTTAACATTTCAGATGGAATCAGGCCTGTTTTAAAAAAGTAGGCTAACCACAACCTCTCGCTAATAAATCCTCATTTAACTGCAATATGGTAATTTCGCCTTGTTAGTGGATAGTGCATTAATCCTAATTTACTTAACTAGACACAACAGCACTCACCACTGACCTTTACATTTCATTGTTAAAGATGCTGCTTTTATATGAATCTTTAATCAGATCTCTCAAGGAAGGGGAGAGTGGGGACAGTTGCAACACTTTTTGCATTTCCTTCAGTTTCTCAGACACTGTTTGTATTGGTAGGCCAAAATTTTAATACATTAAACCCACACCTATCAGCTATCCACCTATACTTATGATAACATATGTACAATTTATGCATGAACAGACAAAGTCATATGTTTCAACTGACCCCATAATAGGGGACGGTTGCAACAGTCCACAGGGGCAGTTGCAACATTCATTAAAATGTAATAAATAATTACATAAATGGTCACATGTGCCTCCAAAGGAATGGTCACATGTGCCTGCTTTCTTCCAGGTAGGAGGAGGGGATAACTGAGCATGTGCAATTTAAATATCATTACTGTAGCTTATTCCTGATTGGAGGAATAAGCCATGTTGCAACTGACCCTTGTTGCAACCGTCCCCACTCTCCTCTACTAAAAATAGACCACCAGTCACATTGGCAATTAAACCGATACTTGAGCTAATCAGCCTTGCCGAAACTACTGGAAAAGGCCAATTAATTGAGCTTGTGAAATTCTAATCATAGTTTCATTCTAGTGGCGTTAACGCCAAGTAAACTGCCACACATTAATTTGGCTTCATTTTCATTAGCTTGCTTGATAGCGCAGCGGAAACAGTAGCCTTTCCATTTCACTTAGCTTTCCATTAAATCAACAAATTAAAATGGCAGGGTGATGATCAGTCAAGCTGTTGGTTTAGCTACAAAACTGGTTAAATGGAACTTTAATGTGATCTTTTAAACAAGCAAAACCATTGCAGCACTGATTTGCTCGCAGCTAATGGGCAAAAAAACATTCTGTTGATCGGTCATGGAGATCCATCGCACATTCGCTCAATCCCCAAAAGCATTCGATAACAAATCTAGCCAAGCCAAAGGAAAAAAGACACAAGAAAAGCAATCATTTATTTGAAGCGCAGTGCATTCCGCCAAAAAGGCCACAGAGCAGCAGATAGCGTTGACAGCTACACAAAAACATTTGAGCGCCTTTTTAAAGGCAGACGGGTGGATCTGTTATGCTGGTGACAACTTAACCGTCAGGCATCTATCACATCCTTGAAAATGGCTCTCCTATTTGCGAGCACCAGCTGACGCACAGAGACAACAATCTGTTTAGCGTGGCCCTTGCAGGGTGTATGGCGGGTCGCCGCTGTGCTCGTTCGGTGGAGTAATGAGGAAGAGTTTGCGAGTGACGGTCCTCGCTTTGTCATAGTGACGCATGAAAGAGGTTGAAAATAGTCAACCTGGAAAAAACAGGATAAAAAGTCTGTGCGGAGAAATAGCTTGACAGTTCACTTTATTAAAGCACTAGTTCAATAATGAAAATGTGTGAATGACAAAAGATGTCTTGCAGAATGGCAGAATATACACACTACAACCGTTCAAAAGTTTGGGGTCAGTAAGCAGAGACATATAATATAAAAATATTAAACAGTACAACTGTTTTCAACATTGATAATAATAAGAAATGTTTCTTAAACAGCAAATCAGCATATTAGAATGATTTCTGAAAGATCATGTGACACTGAAGACTGGAGTAATGATGCTGAAAATTCAGCTTTGATCACAGGAATAAATTCCTTTTTAAAATAAACTCAAATAAAAAGAAGGTATTTTAAATGGTAATAATATTTCATAATACATAATTTTACTGTCTCAAATAAAACCCATTGTGCCTGAAAAAATGACAAAGAGCTTGACTTCACTTAACTTGGCAAATGATGATTTATGAGCTTTAAGTCCATAAATTTGGAATTGTGGGTTGGCTCATTCAGAGTCTGAAATCTCATCTTTAACTCCCTCCTGATGGTGACATTTTCAAAAATGTCACAAGTGAGAATCATATGAAGTCCCTAGTGTGAGCAAACCAAAGCCACACTGCAATAACAGCAGCAGCAGCTTCTGTTCCATCTCAAGGGTGAAGAAAATCTCCACAAGCACAGTTACATAATTGCTTTTTGGACCTATTTGACCTTTTGAAATTCATGACAATCATATGTTCCTGTAAAGAAGGACAGAAGATTCACTGTCTTGAAATTCTTAATGCCAGCAGCACATTTGCTGGTAAGATTTGTTTCTTATATGTAATCCTTACAGGCTTCTAACACGTCAGTCTCAGTCAACAAGTTCAAAAGCTAGTTTAGCTTTGGCAAGAAAAAAAATGTGATTTTAAGATTCTGTTTCTGGGAATTTTGTAGATGTTGGGACTTTGGGACTGGAAGATTTTAATGCTCTGCAATTTTAAACAGCCATCGACGGATTTAGCAGCAGCTGTATATGTGGCCTTTGACATTATAATTTACAATGTAGGCGTACTGATGAACTTAATGCTGAAATTTATTTAGTTTAGGCTTAAATAACCTGTAAAAATGTTGAAAGTGCAGCTAGACAAAATCAATACATAAATTCTCTCTACACTCTTGTAAAAATAAATAAAAGAGCCCCTGCTTTAAATGTTATGTTGACTGACAAATGGGGTCTCACTTGGGAGCCCCAATCACCTCTGAGTTTTAGAAAAACGGCCAATGGAATTGGTGAGTGGAATTTGCATGCCAAGCCACTCCCCCGTATATATGGGTATATAAGATGGCGGCACACATCCACTCATTAGGTTTATGCTGAGGAGCCAAGACGGTGTCCTGGCCATTCAGTGGGGTAATCCAGGGCTGTGGCAGGAGGTATACAAGTTCTTTATTTTCTCCATCAGGCAGTAACCAAAACGCTCCCTATCTGTCAGTCACTACAACGTTATGTCAACTGACAAATGGGGTCCCTGTGGAAAGTGGCACAACCACTGAACTGTATTACGAGTGTTGGCGAAGCAGATGCTGGCAAGCTGTAATATGCCCTTTTGGCAACTGCTGCCGCTAAGTCGTAACCTACCCAGCGCCCCATGTAAGCCAAAAAACATAGTCCTCCATGCCTACGGGGTGGAAGAGACATGGAGACAGTCGTAGCTGCTGTTCCTTTTGCATGTTATTTCATGGAAGAGTGCTTCGGCTCTCACGTGGAGAGCATAGAAGGCACTCGTATCCACCCCTTAGAGTGGAATGGTGCTGCAAGCGAAACATGAGCCAGCCTTCCCGCACTTTGCCTGTTTGTACCCAACACACGGGAAGAAAACAGCTCAACCTGAAGATTGTAGAATCTCTTGAAGGTGCTGGGTGTTGCCCAGCCTGCAGCTCTGCATATGGCTGCCAGAGAAGGGTCTGTGCAGCAATGCCCAGGAGGAGGCAACACTCTTAGTGGAGTGAGCCCTCACTCCGAGGGGGCACAGCATGCCTTGGGTATGGTACGCCAATGCGATGGCATCCATTATCCAGTGGGCCAGCCTCTGCTTGGAGACAGCCTTTCCCTTCTGTTGACCTCCAAAACAGACAAAGAGCTGCTCAGAGCTTCTAAAGTTATGCGTACGGTCCACGTAAAAAGGCAGAGTGTGAACGGGACACAGCGACATAAGGGCTGTGAACTCAAGGCACAATTCGCTGACCGAAAATGTCCAGCGGCTCAAAGGGAGCTCTCTGCAGTCCAGAGTGGACCACAGAGAGATCCAGGAAGGGATGAGGCACAGGTTTAGCCTCTTGGCGCCTCTCAGGAACCTAATGACCAGGTCGTGCTTTCCCAGTGACCTACCGTCTACTGCAATGTGATGTGCTGTGGACAGCTTTAGCTCCATCTTGCAGAAAGGAAAGCACAGAACTGATCGGGGATCTCCAGGGGTCTTCCCGGCGGGAAGAGCACCACTCAGCGAACAGACACCACTTCAAAGCATAAGCTCGCCTAGTATAGGGGGCACTGGTTGTAGGCCACTTAAGTCCTTCATGTCCCATCCAGAAGCCACACATGGAGGTTCCAGAGGTCTGGATGTGGGTGCCATATGGTGCACCATTCCTGAGAAAGAAGGTTCTTACTCAGGGGAATCCACCAGGGAGGGGCTGTCGTGAGGAGCATCAGGTTCAAGAACCAGGTCCGGGTAGGCCAGTAAGGCGCAACCATAAAGACCTGCTTCTCGTCCTCCCTGACCTTGCATAGTATCTGTGCAAGCAGGCTCACTGGGGCAAGCTGTGTGCCAGCGCGTCCATGCTGAGGGGGGCCTCTGTCAGGGAGCAAAAGAGCGGGCAGTGGGAGAATTCCTGGGAAGCAAACATGTCTACCTGTGTGTCCCCGAATTGACTCCAGATCAGCTGGACCACCTGGGGATGAAGCCACCATTCTCTCAGAAGTGTGAGCTGTCGTGAGAGCATGTTGGCCGCAAGATTGAGCTCGCCCGGGATATGAATGGTGTGGAGCGACCTGAGCCGCTGCTGACTCCAGAGGAGGAGATGGCGGGCAAGTTGTGACATGCGAAGTGAGCGTACACCGCCTTGGCGGTTGATATATGCAACCGTTGCAGTGTTGTCCATCTAGATTGAGTGGGGGTAAATTAACCGTGACCTGCTGTAACATCAAGTTGTGTTGCATTGTGGGCTATGGATCTGCCTGAAATGTATATATTGAGTAGACTCACTCCTTCTGTCAAAATTAAGGGGGTCGAGGGTCTGTCCAAATAAAGGGAAGTTCACGAGTGTATGTCTAAAAGTGGAGTTAAAAGCAGCCCTGGTTTGCACAGATCTTTTTCTCCGCTTGTTTTTGGATCCAGAGATGCTGTACTATTTCAGAAGATCCGTAACAGCGCCCCCTACTGTATAACAGTGAAAACATGGATTGCCAGGAAAACTTGTCAATGGCGGGGAAGCGTTGTGCGATAAATGATGGAAAATCTCATTAATGGTGGGGAAAGAGTTAAAAATAAATGTTCCAAAAGGTTTTTTGTTTGTTTGTTTATATATATATATATATATATATATATATATATATATATATATATATATATATAGTAGTCAACATTTGAAGTGGATCAAAACCTTCAAATGTTGACTACTGTATATAATGATGCTATAAAAGAATTATTTGGGCTCTCCAAGGAATATTTTGGTTAAATTAAACGTTAAACAAAACTTTAATCATAAAATGAACATAAACAACAAAACAAAAGGAGCGTCACTGACCGACGGCAGCATATAAGCATAATAAAACAGCAACGTAAAATGCCCCAGGCCTCGTCCTCTATCGCTCTTCACTGTCATGATTCCATGGGACTGGAGACCAGTGTGTCGCTCAAGTGTCTATCATTAGCATTCGCTACACTGGCCTCGTTCCGCTCCCAGGGCTCTCAAACCCGCCCTGCTTCATGCCACAGCAACTTTAATAAAACTTTAATATGTTAGCTCATCCATTAAAAATGATTTTTGCCTGAGTCACGTCCGATTGCTTTCCAGATGTGGAGGTGAAGATGACAACTCCCATGATTCCACGCTCATTCACGGCATCAAGCTACGCCTTTGTTATTGTTTTGAATAAGCGACCTCTAGCAGCGAAACTTAAATAATGTGCCTTTAAAAACATTTTTTTCTTAGTGTGAAGAACATTTAAAAAAATCTAAATAACCTCTATACCCACTATAAAGAACTTCCTTTGCAATAGAAATGTTAGATGGATGTTAAAGGTTCTTCATAGAATCATAAATGTCAATAAAGGACCTTTATTTTTAAGAGTGTAGCCTAAATTAAGTGGCACAATCCTTGGTATTGTTAGACAGGAGCCGTCTTTCAATGTCATCGGGCCCTTCCTCTGCTGACTGATGAAGGATAACGACCTCTTCCTCTTCCTCCTCGCCCATTTTTAGAACTCCATTTAAGGGTTATTCTTTAATCAGTCAGAATGAAGCGTCTGGTGCTGCTCGGGAAAACAGCAGCCTTGTCAGAAACGAGACCTCATCTGGATTCCCCTGCCCTCAATTTCATGTGTGATGCCGGGTCACGTATGAAAAAGCCAGGATGCCTTGTTCTGCAATCTGGTTTGACAACCGTACAACAGGTTGGGCTTTGAAAATACTAGTTTTAAAATCCCATAAAAGGGATGAACAAAGGCAGAACAAAAGGTGGATCAAATTTCACCCCAAGATCAAAAGGGAAAAAAAATGAATACATTTTCTTGATAATTATGCATATTTCAGATAGTTGCATTATATTACAGTAAAAATTACTAATTAAAGACAACAGAACTAATATTAGGAATTGGCTATCAAAGAATTTTCAGGCCTAAATTTAAATGTTTATTTCATAATTTAATATAATTTAAGATTTATTTATTTGAATTGCATATAAAATGACCATCCATTTGCAGTTTTAACATAAACAAATTTCGCCAGTCATTATTACATATTCGGGTCTTTAGCGACCCGGATCTATATCTAATACGGATGGATCTCTACCTGCCAGGATAATATAAAACTCTCCAGATATTAGAGTAACAATTACAGAAGAGTAAAATAAAGCATATTTTGTTACCTTTTGGAGCTTGGAAGGGTCAGTTTGAGCAGATGTTTTAACACCATCAGCAGTGACCTCATCAGAGCTCATTTCCTCAGTACATTCAGCATCTGGCTCATATTCACGATCTCAAACATATTCTCCAAAGTGTCATTTTCAGCATCTTCAAAATCAATATTTTGATCGCTGACAGCTTCTTCACCACATCCACCATCAAGTGACAGTGACACTAATATTTCATTGCGTACAGTACTTGCTCTGTAGTAAATCGCTGAGTGGTTTCAAGTTTTGCTGATGATTCTTCCTTTTCTTTTTTTTCTTTTTTTTTCTGCCTGCGCTAACTATGAGTGAAACGGCACATCATCGTGTATCAGACATTGCCACCTTGTGGAATGCAGGTGAATTGCACTTAGTCATCAAAGATTCAATTATTGTTGTGCAGAAAAAATATACTTACACTGTTACACACCTCGGGTTGTTAGCAACCCTATACTTTTTTTTTTTTTTTTTACAAAAAATGAATGGGAAAACAGGCACTCTTTTATATATTTTTTTCTTGTTATATTGTTTATAATGAATTGATTAAGCAATACTAATAAGGTTGATGTCTAAAAAATGAATGATGAGGAGGGTAGTGAATGATGTCTCGGGTCATTATGTATTTAAAGTAGGGATGCACCGAAATGAAAATTTTGGGCCGAAACCGAACATTTTACCAGTGTTGCCCAGCATGTCTACAACACCATGTTACAGTACACTAGGACTATTGCAAACAGAAACAAACAAGTGCAGAGAAATTTCATGTCGGCACGTTATTTGAGTGGACTTTGCTTTTCCGGTGAGCATGAGTGGTGCATGAGTGGAGCGTTTGGGCCGTTTTTAAATGAAAATTTTCAGTGTATATATTTTCTGCCTTTTTTTCACTTTCGGCCAAAAACTGTAAATGCCATTTTTGGCCGATAATTTTCGGCAGCTGAAATTTTGGTGCATCCCTAACTCAAAATACACTTCTCAGGATTACGATTTCCTTTGTCCTTGGTACAAAGGAAACACGAACAGAACATGCTCTTCAAACCATTCCTGAACCATTTTTGCTTTATGGCAGGGTGCATTATCCTGTTAAAAGAGGCACCAGGGAATACCGTTTCGATTAGATTTTTATTTTATTTTTTTTTAGATTTCTCTCTTGCATTTATGTCACTGAGAGTATGGGGGAAATGTATTCTATTAATTGTCACAAATAATTGTAATGCTAACAAATCATAATGTTCCTAAACATAGGCTTTACTATGTTATAATATATATATTTTTTTTTTTTCCCTTTACTCTGACCCAGACAATGTTCTTGACAGGTTTGCTGTGCTGTATGGATGGAGACTGTGCACTTTATTAACTGAGGTCAAGGCAAATGGATTAAATAAATAAATAAACTCAGACTCAAACTGTTCTTGACCTAATTGAGGCACTGGCTTAGAAATCGTTGGTCATTAACTTCCTGCCCTCAGTGTCTTGCTAATGGAATTGTCTCATGGATCTGACTGTGGATCTCAGAGCTTTAGAGTGTATAAGAGTTAAGCTGAGGTACGGAGAGAAGTCTCATCCGCTAAAATCAATCTGAATGTGGAGTTAGCTGAAGTATCGCATGTCACGCTCGTAGTATTTAATTCCTCTGACCCCACTGAGAATTTTTGGAAGGAAATCCCTGTATCTGATGATGTAATTCCATGAGCTCATTTCCTGAAGTGTATATGCTCTTGTCATGCTGTAAGATTTTTCCAAAAATTTTGCAGTTTGAGACTGAAATTCACAGATCCATTTATTCTTCATAAGGTGAATTTTTTTACTCTTGATATACTTCTCAACTAGTGGTTTAAAAATAAATAAATAAATAAATAAATAGAACTAACCATATAATCATAGGATAGCAAAATCTTATCAGGTTTTAAAGGGAAGGAGAAAACAGTATTTACATCTTTTGCGATTGATCAAATCAAATTCTACAGTATTCATATCACAGTCTTTGACCAAGAACTTATTGCGGTTATCATGCAACATGGCATGAAATAATGTCAAATAACAGCAAAAGAAATATACAGCATCATGTATTTTAACAGTAGGCCTACTGAAAAATGAAAAACAATATAACGCCCTAAAAAATGTATGAATGAATGAATCAGACATGAATATATTTGTTCTTGTTGTTTATTTAGCAAGAAGCTGTTGAAAGAGTAAGTAGAATGATGTTTGAAAGAGAGAGTACCAATATTTAGAAAACGAGTCCCAGTTGTTGAAGGACTAAAGCGGTTCAGTTGTTCTGGCCATGTGCCCAAATTCACATTTACATTATAGGAAACAACATATTCATTATATAGAAGGGTAACAGACATTAGTGAGAACTTAGCTGGTCTTGGTGATTCATTTGCAAAGATTTACAAACTTACTGATTCTTCTTCACATTTTCAATTAAAGGAAAAGTTCACCCAAAATGAAAATACTGTCATTTAGAGTATGTTTACATGACAACGATGCACTAAAAAAAAAAGAAAATTTTCACATACAGACGACAACACTGTTAAAACGATCGCCGTTCACACGGATCTGCGAAAATGACTGAAAACTTATTCTGCGTGCCAGGCCAGTAGTTGGCGATGTCACTTTGTAAAGAAACACTACGCGCCTATAGACTGAACACGTAATACGCACATGACATCACTGTTTTCACAAATTCCCATTTTTGTAGTTTACATGGAGACGAGAACGATATAGTTGCACTTTGAAACCTGTATTTAAACGTTTGAGTTTTCAGGCCCCCAAAATGCTGTTGGTGTATAAATAAATGGCCAAAATGCATAAGTTTTCTGTTTTTAGTTGAAAATAGTGTTGTGTAAACGCCACCTTATACTCACCCTCATATTGTTTCAAACTCGTATGCTGGTATTTTTCCTGAGGGACTCAAAGGGAGAATTTCTATAAAATCTTCATGCATCTTCATAGTGACCATGTCTGTAAAGCTCCAAAAAGAAAACAAAAACAACATAAAAATAACAGCATATGCGTTTAGAACATCATATATGTGGGTTCAGAATTGAGGACAGAATTTTCATTTTTGGATGTAATGTTCCTTTAAATAATAATGAAGCTGATTGACAGCTCAGTTGTAACATCTAACAAAAAAAAAAAAAAAAAAAAAAAATCAAACATTCTGTTCAAAACATCCCATCTGAGAACATGGATGTTTCATACGGGATGTATGAGAGAGAGAGAGCGAGAGCTATACATTCTGTGTGTGGAAAGCTCTTTTCCATACAGAAAGTTTACGTTACCACTTTTTTTTTTTTTTTTTTTTTATTGCTCAAACCGTTTATGCATAACGAAGATGCAACCATCATTCAATACAATCAAAGCAATGTAAAAATTAAAGCAGAGCTCCAAATGATATCACACAGAAAATAGATTTAATATGATAGCATGTCAAATAATACTGAGAAATAAATTAATATGTATACATTTCAATAAATATATAGTTAAATAAATATTTAGAAACATATTGATACTTTAAGATGAACCCAAACATTAGAAAAGTATATTTTTTTATAACGAATAAATTAACAATAATAAATAGTGCTAAATAATTGTAACAGCAATGTATACCATTCCAGAACAATTTTATCATTTTCTATAGAGCCAAGCAGGCTGCAGCATGCTTAATTGAACATCATCTTTCCCTTAGAAATAACTTAAAACTGATTGAAAAAAAAACAAAACAAAACAAAAAAAAAAAAAAAAAACTCTGCAATGCTTATTTTTTGTGTGTGTGTGTGTATAAAACTGTACAAACAGACAACATAAAACATTACACACAAGTGTACAACAACACCAACATGAACAAATATTCCTTACATATATACAAAAAAAAAAAAAAAAAAATGTCTACTCTGTGACAGATATTTTGGGTTTTTAGAATTCAGTCAGTGACATTTCTACGATTTAACTGCATCATATTTTGTACACAAAATTTCAGGAATATTCAGCTTCATTTTGGAGGGTAAACAATTGTAGTAAACATGCAATAGTTGAAGCACTTCGGTCTTTTGGTCCAAAAAGAACATTGTAAGAGTTCGATAAGAGGAAAGCACAGTGGCAAAATGAGGAAATTACTGAACATGAATGCATCATGTTAATATATATATATATATATTCTAACGTGTTCACTAATTTCCTTAGATCCAGCATAAAAGATGAAGTGTGCCATTTCTGCATCACTTGTGCCACCAGTCAGATTGTTTCCAAACACTTCCCCTGTCTGCCATTGGTTGAAATACAAATAGCCCCGCCCACAACAGGCTACTTAAAGTTCTGAAAGTGCCACAAAGCCAAAGTGTTCACATTCTTTAAGGAGGCAACCTATAATTACTGTATATAGGTTATAAACCTAAAGCCGTATAATTGTGTCTGCACATTACACCTGGACAAGGAGAAAGTATTTAAACTTCAAAAAATGACACACTTCACCTTTGAAGAAAGGGTGTGAGGAAAGCTCAACCTGCTGTCATTTATTACCATAGACTAATGAAAGATGGACGACGCATCTCCACTTCTTTCCACTGTAGAAAAATGAAGCCAAAATATCCCAGAAATGGTCGTTGCCGATTACGTCATTCGTAGCCCACGCAGTACTGATCCTGATGTCGAGCCGCGGTATCAAGGTCCCGCCCACACTCCCGCAGACTCAATCGTAAACACAGCTGTCAATCATGACGTTACACCCTGATTTTATATAATCAATTAACTAAATAAAACCAAACTTACTAGAAAAATGAACAATTGAACAAGATAAGAAGTACCTAAAATGACAGAAACCATCTTTGGGAAAAAAAAAAGTGTAATTGGAGTTTTTAGTTTGGCTCGCGTCCCATTTGATTACATGGAGAGGGTGGGGTTTATGACCTATACTGCGGCCAGCCACCAGGGGGCGATCGAAATGTTACATTTAAAGTCATATGGAATGAAAATGGACCCCATTTCAAAAGAAATTAGCTATTCCTAAGCTTTCACCAAAATATATCAATTTGCTCTGGCTCTGAAACAAATCTTTGCATCCTTGTTGGCTAAAACCTTGTTTTTAACAATGCAATAAATTCCCGATGGGTAAAATCAAATCCCAGCTTGCATTGTGTTGTTGTTGAGTAGTTTTACTCATAAATAGGGCATAATATGGCATGCAATTGCAGTTTCTTGACTTCAAAGTTCAGGTTGCATGAGCTTCCCACACCACCCTGATATATGCTGCTGCATTAGAGACCTTTATAAAGGGATGTAGAGTCAAACAAATTGACAGTAAACAGATTGAAAACCATTATCATCCAAAATGCAGTTAATAGAACATTCCTGGTTTAACAGAAGAAAATAAAATCACATACGGTAAACATACAGCAATGTGTGTAAACGGTTGATTTCATGTTTTTTTGTGTATGGGCCCAGCACAAAATATCAGACCATAAGCACAAAAGAGCTTGGTCTTTTAAATATATATATTAAAAAAAGGCTAGTCAAAAACAAGCACCATCACGGAAAATCGTAACGTTTACACCAAATAAATAAATGGTAACAATTTATTTTGATGGTCCTCTTTAGACATTCTGTTGACTACCAGTATAAGTAACACTGCACCTACATGTCAACTAACTCTCATTAGAGTATTAGTAGACTGTCTGCTTAATATCTGCTAACACTTTATTTTGATTCTCTCAAAACAGACATTTTTCTAACGGGCTAACTTTGTAAATACATATCAACTTATTCTACAAACCCTAACCTAACAGTCTACTTATACTCTAATGAGAGCTAGTTTATATGTAGCTGCAAACTTACTTGCAGTTAGTGGAATGTTTAAAGTGGACTATCGAAATAAAGTGTAACCAAATGAATAAATAAATAAATAAATAAATCACTATAATTTGCTAATCTATATCACAGAGAGAGGTCCACAGTCAGATTCTCACAGGGCAAAACACGTCAAACCAAACGTAACATCATTTTCACTACGTACATATGTACAAAGGCAAATGTCATTTTAAAAGCACTGCTGAAAAAGCTGTAGAAAAGAGCGACGAGAGATAGAGAGAGATAGAAAGGCATCTTGCAACAATCCACGACATGTCTGTCTGGAGCAGATGGGAAAGAGCGTCGGAGCGTGATTATATTCAGAGTCCCTGGGTGGTTTTGGCCGAGTCTTTAGTCCTGCTTAGTGGAACCCATCGCAACCTTGGACGGCGTCTAATAAGAGGGCACCATGTCTTTGATCACGGGTTCTCTGTTCAAATACGTCGCCCAGTAAACCAGGTTGAATGTCCCGAAGAGAACTGGGAACATGATACGGGACATGCGGTCGATTTTACTCACGCTGTTGAAGGTTTTCTTCGCCTCGGCTGGTTTCCCGTCGGCTTTCGTCTTTCCCGGTTCGGCTACGCTCCCCTTGGCGATGGTGGGGAGGACCGTGTCCTTGGTGATGTTGGGGGCATAGTTCGCCACGGCGACGGCATAGGCGTTGTTCTTCTTGATGACTGAAGCTTTCTCCTTTTTCTGTGGGAGATTGAGAGTTTGTCACTTTTAAGAAGTCATCTCTTTGGAATACGCTTGTCAGTCCTGTTTGGAGAGCTAATTGTAATCATATTTTATGACCGAAGCAAAACCATAATTTGCGAGGGAGCTGTGGAGTTAACAGCTACACTGCAAAAAACAAAAACAACAACAACAACAAAAAAAACGTGTTTTTCTCGTTTTCCAGTACAAATATCTAAACATTCTTAAATCAAGACACATTTACTTGAAAAACAAAAATATATAAGATACCATTTTCAAAATTAAGTGATTTTTTGCTTAAAAATGACAAAAGCATATACCAAAATTACTAAAACTTTAAAATTAAAATGAAAAATGTCTAGTTTAGTCATGATAGGTCCTTTACATGCAATCTGCAAGCAATCACATCATTACCGCATGGTACAAGTTTATTGTCCTCTGCTGATCCTGCAGCCAATGCTTAGTCAACATTTAAATAGTCTGGTTCATTGTTTGCTGTAAGCTGGTCCTGCAGCGCTCAGAGTTCCTCTGAAACCCTCCACCTCCCCAGCTCCACTTGCCTAGATCTGCTATGGGATTCATGTATGTCTATTTATGCAGGAGCAGTAAATCTTAAGCCTTGTTTACACTGCACAGTTAAGCAAGTTTCCGGTAGCGACGCGGCTACCGGAGCTGATCCACGGCCACTCTAGTCAATGCTTGTGTTTACACCAGCTGCGCTGCGGCATGTTTCAGAATCATCCCAGAAGCAGCTCGCCGTGCTGCTTCGCTAAAGATAGGCGCCTTGCCTATTTTTGACGGACGCTGCGTCGAAGCCGCGAAGCTCAAATAAAGTCAAAATAATCACCCTGTGTAGACTCCCGCTCAAATTTCACATCACTAAGAGATTCGAAGTTGAAAAACTTGAAATATTTTTGTTCTTGTCATCCATAACTCTATTAACTTCGTCTGTAGGCTACAGCAAAATAAAGTATGTCATAGCAAGAAACACAATTGAACCGGACAAAATATAACCATTTAGCCATTAAAAACACGAAAAATCAAGGAAAACGTCAGACAGGCAAATCTCGTGGTCTCGAGAATCCAGCTGCTTCGCTTCTGAAATGCTTCTGGTGTGAGTTGACACCGTGTAGAGGACGGAACAAAACCTTGCCGGAACCGTAACGTGTGCAGACGCGTGCAGTGTAAACAAGGCTTTACATGCTCACAGCCAGTGTTGGGGATAACGCATTACAAGTAATGCGAGTTACGTAATCAGATCACTTTTTTCATGTAACTAGTAAAGTAACACATTACTTTTAAATTTACAACAAAATATCCGTGTTACTTTTTCAAACAATTAACGCATGTTACTTTGTTGTCCCATTTATTGACTGACAGCTCTTCTGTCCCCATGTTGAGAGAAATCTGGAGTAAGTACAGAGGTGTTGTGTGTGCTGTGTAAACCTGATGGTTATTCTAGACTAGTTCTAGACTAAATGTGACCATACATTTACTCATTTACTCATTTACTTCTCCTGCGTCCTATTCTTCTGTATTCCACAACGGAAAAGTTTGTTTGAATTGCATCCTCTACTGTATAGGCATGAATTTACATTTCCTTCAGCCTGAGGCTTATTCATTTCACTCATGGGCTGCGTTCCACTGCACTTTTAGACACACACTTGCGAACTTCCCTAAGCACTTCCCCTCGGGGGAATCCCTGCCGCCATTTTGAAGTGTGTTCCACTTCGTGAAGTTGACGAGGGAAGTTTATATGGACAGACCCTCGTCCCCTCGATTTTGACTGAGGGAGCGAATCTACTCTGATGTACACTTCAAGCAGCTCTTTATCCCTCAATTCAGCGTGATTGTGACGTCACAGCAGATCGCGCTTAACTGAAGTGTATGATATATTGATTATTTTAAGAATTAAGCGCATAATAGTGTATAATATATCAATTATGTTGAGATTTAATCACATAATACTTGTAGGCCCGGTTTCACAGACAGGGCTTAGACTAAGCCAGGATTAGGCCTTTGTTCAATAAGGACATTTAAGTAGTTTTAATAAATGTACCCTAGACAAAAACATTTGCTTTCAGTTAAAACAGCTCAAACATGCATTTTAGTCTAGAACTAGCTTTAGCCTTGTCTGTGAAACCGGGGGGTAGCTACCTTATATTCACAGTTATATTTTATATTATTGATATTTTGTTTCATTTGTGTAATTTTATTTTTCTCCAACAGCTCATATACCAATAGGATTTTATATATTTTCTACAACAAATTATAAGCATATAGAATGTTGCATAAAACAAATTTAAAAGTACAAAAGGGGTTTAAATAATAAATCAGCTCCATAGTGAATTCCAAGTGATCAAGGGCTTAGTGCATTCCATTTAAACCTTATGCACGAGTTCACCAGTAGTGAGCACTCGTACAACATAAGCAATGACACACATCCGAGTCCACGAGACGGAGGGAAGTTAGCGAGTGAAGGGCATTAAAATTTGGAGTGGAATGCAGCCAAGGTGTAAAAGGCCCTTTACATTTGCCAAAAAAACTTTTTTTGTTGTTATAAAAACAAAGCCCAGCCCAGATGAGAAAAAAAGTAACTCAACACATTACTTTCCATAAAAAGTAACTAAGTAACACAATTAGTTACTTTTTTTAGGGAGTAATGCAGTATTGCAATGCATTACTTTTAAAAGTAACTTTCCCCAACACTGATCACAGCAGCGTCTCTGTGTATCTATTAGCAGTAGCAAGTCCATACTTGCTCTGCAGAAGCAGCAGAAGAGTAGCAGATCTAGTCTGCCAAGACCAAATACATTAACATTGCCGTTTTCATTAACATGCTTAAACTGAACTGGAATTATAAAAGCTAATTTAAAATATTAAATACTATAATAGTATATAACCTGTTTGGCATTTTCACCAACTTACAAGTTAAACTTTATTGTAGTTATGTGGGCACTCAGTTTTTTCTGTCATTTGGCAAGATCTCATGTTATAAAAGATGAAGCGCTTCGCACAGACTATTTAAGACAGTATTGGCTGTGACTCGACAACAAATGCTAGACTAAGACATACTTCTCCACTCCTCAAATACATAAAACATTAGCCCTATATTACCCAGGCCTATATGTGTGAACTGCACGTGTCTCTTCATGTTTGTGTGTGTGGGCACGAAAGTTGTTATTAACGACTGTTTGTCACGTGTGGGATCTTGTTATTTTTCTGTGTGCGAGCGGCACCGGCACAGCGGAATTTTCCCGCTGCTGTTATGACAAGAACTTATTGAATCATGAATCTTCCTCCCTGTTCTTCATCATGAGCCTGCTCATCCTCGACACCTCCAGTTGTCCCATCAACTCATCATAATACCGCTCATGTTTTACAACTAGTGTGGTTTTATCCGGCAAGTGGATGATGTATAACACAAAGGCAGCATTCCCACAGTGTTTGGGATTGACAACCGTATTTGAGGCTCAAATTGTCCTAGGGACTGGGGCAGATTGAATACTGTCAGTGTGGACAATGGCCAATCCTCTTATTTAACTCACTTAGGTGGTACAACAATTAGATAATGTTAATAGTATAAATAGCTATTTGACATTGTTTTAGCAAACTTGCATTCAGTATGGCTTCATTCTGGTGTGTAATGCTTACTTTTCACATGCTAGTTGAGTTGCATTCTACTTTTTTTTCTTATATATCCTGTTTCACTCAGAAATGTCTCATTTCAGAAATAAAATTGATTGCAAATGTCAATTCATGCTGAATTATAAATCCGGTTTATTGGAAACACTTCACATCATGAAAGTAAAATGGGTTGTAAATTCCATTTCATGTTGACTTTAAAGTCCCCCTGTGGTGAAAATCAAGTTTTTAATGTTGCTTATATGTCTATGTGATGTTTTTAATATGCTGGCAGACAAATCATGTGCAAATTCATAAGTCAACACCATTGCTGAGTATTTTCTCCACCAAAGACAGTCTCAAAAACGCGGGTTTGAAATCGCTGGTATTTCTGACGTCACAAACTACCTTGTAACCAATCACGTCAAAGTTCAGGCGCATTTAGCATGTCATTATTATGCTGAGAAGCAGGGGAGTCTCAAGAGAAGCCATACCGGTATATTTTTCTATTGATTTGAAAGATTGTGTATATTTAGCAATATAGTGGGTGAATTATGTACAGTGCACAGCATAAATGAGTACACCCCCTCTGAAACTTCTGAAAGTCAGCAATTACTCAATTACTTAGAAGACATGTTAGGGTTCTTTAGAGATATAATGTTCCAGCAAGTCTGCTTAATCAATTACCAAAGAAGCATGTCAAAATTATTCAGGAAAATAACATTCTCTTATCAAGGTGATAAAATGTTGTGTAGGAAAAATGAGTACACCCTCCTAAAAGTTACTAAATAAAACTGAATACAAATTTCCTGGTGTAAGTTTAAGGCAATGTTTGATCAACAGGTAAGTATGTTGAACCAAAACATTTAAAGAGAAGTAATTTCTTGACAATTAAAAGTGTTATATAGCCCACTGAATCATTCTCAGACTTAATGCTGACAACAATGGAACCACTTGAACTGTCAGGAGACTTATTTCTTAGCACAAAAGAGGACAGTGGTACAAGAGGATTACCAAATCATTGTTTTAAGTGTGAAAATATAGCAAAAGTAACACAGAAATTCAAAAACAATGGACTTGTGACAAGGCCCCTGAAATAATCAGGCCTTCATTTTCAGCTTTCATTTAGTGATGGATTTTTTTGCTAGACAAAGAGCAGGAGAAATACCAAGCGAGTGTCTCAGAGCCAGCAAAAGCTATGAAAAGAGTGACTGTATATCTCACAGAGTAAGATGCAGCCTGCAGAAATTACATGCATGGTTGTTGTTCTCACTGGAACTACCTACTGTAGCCAAAATACAATAAAGTCAGTTAGCCATTTCCAAAGCCTATATTTACAAAATATAGATTCTGGGAATCAATACTTTGGTCTCATGTGACCAAATCAATCATTTTGGATCTAACAACATCCAAAAAGTTATGGTGTTGCTAGAGGAGGAGTACAGTGAGAAGTGCCTGGTTCCCACAGTAAAGTTCAGTGGTAGTAAAGCTCTTATATAGGGATGTATGAGTGCTGAAGGTGTGAGGGAGTTGTGCTTTATCAATGCTGTCATGAATTCCCACACCACTGTGTACTTTAATACACAAACTTGAAACAGAAGATGTTACCCTTTCCTCATTCCCTGCATTGTTGGGCATTTTTTCAACATGACAATGAGGATATGCATTCTCCCAAGGTGAAAAACCTTCTGTGGACATGTATTGCACTCAATCTTAACACTCTTGAGTGCCTGTGGGGGATTCTGTAGAGACGAGTTGAGCAACACTCCCCATTAAAGATCAGGGCATTTGAGGAGCTCATCATCCAGGAGTTAAACAGGACAGATATGACAATTTGTCATTAACTTGTACACTCTGTGCCAAGAAGGGTCAGAGCAGTATATTCAAAATTATGGAGGGCATACTAAGTACTAGAATGTTATACATTTGTTGAATTAAATCCATGGTGTACTCATTTCTGCAATCCTTAATTTAAACAAAATTGGCTAATTTACTTATTTTATGGCTATTAATGACATATATTTCTCAGTTTTTATTATGTATATGTTTAATACATTTTAGTTTTGCCATCTTTCCATGAATTGTATTAGTGATCATAAAGAAAATACATCTTTTGTATTTGTTCAGAGGGGGTGTACTCATTTATGCTGTGCACTGTATATGATGATTATATTATGATGTTATGCCTTTCTCCACTGACGTTCTAAGTTGTTCAAAGCGTTTCTAAGGATGCTGATTTTTAGAAGGCAGACTATTAATATTAATTACCGTTATGTGTCCGAAGTTGTAAAGGGAGATACCATTGTGCAGCATTCACTACAGTAACTTGAGTAAAAGTTGACCGAGTGGATCTCTGAGCTGGTGTGAGTGGGAGATGGGTCTAATTTGCATATTCATGACTCCGCGTATACTAAATGAGGCAAGAGTGTTTACATTCAAGTTACATTCAAGCTATTTTAAGGCATGAAGAATTTTTTTTTTTTTCACAGGAAAAAAACAAATATGTCATTTTGGTGATCAAATATGTGTTTTAAGGGATAAAATTATTGACTACAGGGGGACTTTAAAGGGAAAGTCCTGCCCTGAGTGATACGAGATGACACAGCAGTGAAACAGTACTGACTCTCGCAGGTGTTTTGATGGCGAATGCGCCGAGCATTCAGTCTGTTTCCCCAGCTGGGTTCTTGGCACATGCCCGCAGGCCCTGCTTTCATTCCCGGTGTTTCAAAACGCCACAGACATCCACCTCCACCTCCCCCTCATCCGAAAGCTGCACCTCTCCCTGACGTGCTGATGAATGCGCCCCGGGAAGCAGCGCTGTGGTAATTAAAGAGAGTGACAGGAACTAGTAATGCATCAGTCTAAACGCAGGATGGTTACTAAGAGAGGCCGTTTGCTACACTGTCAGCTCAAACACCACTGAAATTCAGATGAAGATGAAGAGCAAACCAGGACTAAAACAATGAATGATCACTGGAAATGAGTTTGACTGCTTGCTACTCCTTAGAAGTCACTTGGATGCCTTGAATCAAATCAGTGAAGATCTCCTAAAGGTTCTGAGCATCAGGTCAGAGTGTAATACACGGTTTGTAGCATCTAAAATCAACCTTGTTAAACTGAGCATGTTAAAATGAACACTGACAACGTAAGCATAAGCACAAACTGTCAAACAGCCCTCAGTGAAACAATTTAAAATCCCACAGAGCCTATTTCATGCTTAAATTATTTATTTATATGTTGTTTCAGAAAATTTATGTGGCAGCTTCTGAATAAACAAATGAGACAATGTGTACAATGTTTTCTGTGCCACTATAGGAAATGAATCTCACAAAATCATAGTTCACCCCAAAATCAAAAGCTAAAAATGCTTTATATATATATATATATATATATATATATATATATATATATATATATATATATGTACACACACACACACACAATAAATATTATGAAAATTATGAATAAGCCTTTTTTTTTTTTTTGCCATTTAAAATATTTTTGCATTGCGATTTTTTCATCAATTATGCCATGCAAAATTAAAAACAAGTCTGTTGGCATTACATTAATGAGAACGAGATTTATTTGCATTATGGCAATGTGAATAAGGCTTCACCTTTTTTAAATGAAACAACTTTATTTTGCTTTTTGGAGTGAAAACATGACTTGGACATTATCTTGACAGGTTAAGTAAGATTCACCATATCTATTAGATTGATTAGATCCATTTCTGGTGCATCAGACACCAAAAAAACTTTAAAATAAGAAATGTAGGTCTACTTTCTGTGACTGTGACAGAAGAAGACAGTGCCAAAATCTGCATAAACATACCAGTTCTACAGGCTGTCATTTCTGATTGGCTGACTGACCTTTAGTGGGAAGAATGTGATTTGTGGAGAAGATTTGAAGGCTCATGAATAAGCAATGATCTTGTGCTACAGAGTCTGACTAGGGAAGGAAGGAGACCCTTATGAAACCGATATTAATCAATCCTAGATAATGAGAATAAGACTCCAGATTTGATTGTGTGGATGTGATGACAGTCTGTCAGAGAGCCAGAGTGACGGTAAATTTCAGGGTTGACCTCACTGGATTACAATAATTCTTTGCAGAGTATTAAAATCTCAATAGTCATTAAAATCATTTGACTGGAAAATAGCATATAATGCAGTTTTGCTTGGAATTAATTTTAACTGAATGTGCTGTCATAAGTCTTGTCTGCAAATAAATGTCTCTTACTGTATATTCTGGTCTATAAATCTTGGATCGTTTTTCCATTAATGGTTTATACGTTTTAAAAAAACGCTAAGCCCAAGTATTAAACTTTGGAGCATAACTTGTACTGTTTGTACACCGAACATAAATGACATATCAAACCATATCTGCATCATGAACCATATCTAGACCACAATATCATAGAGATTTTTTAACTTCGGCCATAGGCAACCACCCTAGCAGCTGCATAGCAACACAGATCTGTGAAAGGTATAGAGCATTTTTTTTTTTTCTGGTTCTGTAGATACTGCTTCTTCGGCAGCACTGTCTGTTCAGCCATTACCAGAGACTGAGTGGCCAGTTACCCAGCAGAAAATAATATTAAAATTGTTTGAAAGATATGGCAATTTGATTAAAATCTTCACAGTTGTTGGTGATCAGTTTTTTTTTTTTTTTTTATAGATTACAAAACTTCAAGACATGATTTTGATTGCCAATAATAGAGCATTTGCCTCTGCAGTGAAAACTGAACTTTGGTTAGGAATGCGTAAACCCTGACGCAGTTGATTTGTTGCAAAAGCTGCTACTTGATTTCCAGATTTAGATCCATCTGTGTATATAGGAGTATGTTGTGGGAACATTGCTCTTATGTCCAAAAATTGCTGGTGATAATCATTTGGATGTGTTTTGGTTTCTTGCTAAATCCAGTCAAAAATCTAAAAGATTTTGAGCTTTTTGAGATTCCATGGAGAAATTCTGCAAAAATGTGTCTGTTCCGAAATCCACTTTCAGATTCTCCAGATGGGTTTCAATGCTTAGACCAAATGGACAGATGTAACTTGGTTTTCTTTCATATATTATTTAATGCTGACTTGGAAAAAACTGCTGAATAAGGCTGGATTTTCCGTATTTTGTTTGATTGCATATTGTAAAGCCAACTTTAATCGTCTGATTTCCAAGGAAGATTCATTGGCTTCCACATACAAACTTTGGATTGGTGATGTTCTGTAGGCTCCTAAAGCCAATCGTATGTGATGGTGGTGTAAAGTATCCAAAAGTCGACTATATGATTTTCTGGCTGATCTTTGAGTGAATCAAAGTTCTGTACAAATTCATAAGAGCTGACCTGTCTGCTGCCCATTTGGTTTTGGATTAAAAAATGTTGCATGAAGAATGAAGAATCATTGGCCCTCATTTATCAAACGATCGTACGCCAGAAAACTCATTTCCACGCAAAATTTGGCATTTATCAATATGAGCGTGAGCGGTGACTACGATCAAATTTCACGTCAGGTCTCAGCTCGTGTACGAAAGTTTTTGAGCCATATTTTGTTTGATGGAGTACTTGTTGACAATCTGAAAACGAATTTTCTCCAGCTTTCCTTTTTAACTTCATTTATAGTTCTTCTTGCTTGTGCTCTAATCATCTTGAATTTGATAAGCACTTCTGTTGATGGATGTCTGAAGAAAAGTCTTTCAGCTTTTTTTCCTCTCTCTCTTATAGCTTCCTTACGTTTATCATCAAACCATGGAATTTGTCTAGAGTTTTTGTGTAGAGATGTTCTTGGGACTGTATCATTTGCTATAGATATAAGTGTTTGTGTGAAATTCTGCATAGCCCAGATCGCTGTCCTCCGGAAGGCGTGCAAATCTCTCATAACAGAGAGTTATGAAACTGATGCCAGTTTGCTTTTTTCGCCATCTTTGTACTTTTGATTCTTCCTCTCTTCCTTTAATAGTTACAATGATTGGGAAATGGTCACTTCCACAAAGGTCATGATATACTTTCCATGATTTAAAAAAATAAATAAATAAAATTCCATGATTAAAAAAGGTCTAAAAAAAAAAGTTCAGTCTGACAGATTGTTAAGCCGATTGCGGAGTATGTTCCATGTGCTGGATGTAAATAAGTATTCAATCCATTATTTAAAAGACATGAGGTATGGTTATCTATAAAATCTTCAATCTTCTTTCCTTTTGTATTGCAATGACTACTGCCACACAGAAAGTTATGGTTATTAAAATCTCCCATTAGTATAAAAAGAGATGGGAGCTGAGCGATATGTGTGTCAAATTTAAATCAGGAGGAATGTAAATAGAACAGACTGTAATGGTTTTCTGCAGCATCAGTAGTACTGCTGTCACCTGTATCTTACTGTTAATATTGATATGACTATGAATCACATCATTTCTTATTAAAATGGCTGTACCACTGGAGGCCAGCTTGTTATTAGGGCAAATTTTTTAAAAGAGAAAGCACAATCTGATGATAATTGTATCTCCTGAAGACAAACAACAAGAGGACTAATAACTGCAGTTAAACTGCATTTCCGTAAAATTAGCCCACAACAGTTCCATTGGATGATAACATTACCTATTAGAAAGAATAGGAGCAGTTGTCCTAATTCTGCCTTTAGGAGATGGGCTTCTACTATGGTGTTCACTCTCTTTCAATTCCACATCTTTAATTTGTCTTGCCTTTGAAGTTTCATCTTTTGATTGTGAAGAGCTTGTCTTTCTGTTATTTTTATTTGCCTTTTGGTTCTCAGTTGTTGAACTCAGATGAATGTCATTTGAAAGAGTTTCGCTCTGAATTCCTGTATTCTTTGTCCTTGAGAGAAGATTACTATAGCTAACAGTTTGAGGTTTATCTTTATGCATCCAGGTGATATCTGTCTGGCAATCTATTGTTCTCATAATTTTATTTGACAGTATAGGCAAACGTTTTATTCAAAGTAAAAACAGGTGCAGCAGCCACCATTTTCTTTGCTCCGGGGTAACTGATCCTCTTTGTATATCTGACCTTCTGTATTTCTTTTTCTTTGATCCACATGGGACACTGTTTTGATGCAGCTGAATGATCACCTGTGCAATTGCAACATTTAGATTGTTTTTCACAACTCTCCTTGTCATGGCCTTCCTCACCACAATTACTACAGATGTGTTTGTTGTTGCAGCCATTAGACCCGTGTCTGTACTTTTGACAATTTAAGTAAAAACTCCATTCATTTTCTCCATAAGGAAATTGATTTTGAAAGATAACTTATAAACCTTTAAAGACAGACCGACTGTAAGCTATGAGGTTGTTAATTCATGGTATTTGCTCCTGCTAAAGCAATCAGCCTGCATTATTTCAGCTTATTTTTATAATAATTGCATTTAACAGTGGAATTCCTGGTGAAAAACTACATTACCCATGATGCTGTAAAGAAAATTAAACCAATCAGACAGTTGAAAAAAGCAACACGCTCCAAAATAGCTCTTTAGCTCCGCCCACTCCCATGAAGCACTACGAATGACATAATCAAGTCAATCTCTCTACACTCTCAAAATACTTAAATGTTTGTGTGTGTGTATATATATATATATATATATTATATATATATATATATGCATATATTGCAATAAACTTAAAATATGTTGTTTTTATACATACAGTCAAACCAAAAATTATTCAGACATTTTTGATATTTTTGATATATTTTTACTAGTGGGTGCAGGACACTATAGTTCATTTGTGTAAGTGAGGATAGCAAAATAAAGAAAACTGTGACATATTATACCCAGAAGTTCTTCCAGTAAAATTGATAAAAATTTGGAACCAAAAATTATTCAGACACTTTGACCTGACCATGTTTTGCTTAAGTGTTATCTGACATAATTAAGGTTAATTTTTTTCTGACAGTTTAACTCTAAGATCTTGTCATATTTTATTACCATTTTTTTAAACTATAGTGAATAAACTGTATTAATAAATGAAATGTTCAAGGTGTCTGAATAAATTTTGGTTTGTTTAATCAACATTTGTAAATGAGTAGTTTTATACTTCTCTATAAAACATCGTCTTGAATTCGATTATGCTGTTTGCAATGCTTCATGGGATTGCAGTTCCCTGACTATACTGTTAAGTACGCAGTCTTGTACCTTGTCTTTTTTGCTTCAAATCAAAGTTTTGTATGACGAATTTTGAGCAGCTTCGTGAACTTGTTTTGATTGAAGAGTTTAAGAATTCGTTACCGGATAAAATTTAAAATCTTCCAGAACCAGTGCCGCTGAAAAAAAGCGCAGTAACTGTTGCACTCTATAGGTCCACTGAAACACTTAGAAACCCAATTCGAATTCTTTCTGGGAGTATCGGCTTATTAAAAGTTATGATGTATGTATTAGTTTTAATCATTTGTTCTTCTCTTTTGACGTTCATTTCTCCTTGAGTCTTGAGCTCATGCTTTATTCCTTCTTCATCCACATCATCCAACTCTCTGGTACAGATTACCCCTTTACTGTAGTTCAAAGTTGGATGAGGAAATATCTTTATATGTACTCCAGCATGTAACAGGTTTTCAGCATTGGCTTTTTTACAGCATTCCACAATAATTTGTCCAGTTCCTAATTTTTTTCACTTCTTGTACTGTTCCTGCTATTCCTGCAATACCCTTTTGTATAACAAAAGGGGAAAGCATGGTGATTGGAAGATCTGGAGAAGAAGCTTCAATGATGAGAAATTTTGGCCAGTCATCATTACTCGGCACAGAAACACATTCCTGAAGTACTGTCAGTATCCAAGAAACGCTTTTTTAAGGTGTGTTTTGTAGCCATGATTTGAGTTTTCAGTTTCATCATCTATACTCCCCACCCACCTTGAAGCCCAAAAAGAGAGGAATGCACAGCATCAGGGATATAGAGATGATATAACTAGTTGCTCAAATCATTTGACTGACCCTTAGCCAACGCCTCCTGGGGGGTCTGAAAATTATTAAATGTTCAGTTATCTCAGAGGGCATGCTTTGACCAGCTGATTGATTGGATCGAGCCATTCCAACCTCCCATCTAGGTGAAGCAGGAGCCAAAGTACTGTGTTGAAATAATGGAAGCCACAGCAAACCACATTTCTCAGGAACCAGGATCTCTTCCTCCACCGACACGGGTCGCAACTCAAGGCAAACGAGTAATCCCTTTTCCTGTTTCTTATAACAGTATTGGGATAACAGGGATCTATCATACTCTGAGTCCCTACGGAGGGATGAAAAAAGGGTTCTACCAAGGGATACAGAAATGTAATAGTAAATAAATATTAGGAGAAGACCCTATAGCACTACAGAGGGAAGAAGCATGCCACTGTTCCTTTCACGGGATACCATCATAAAGCTGGGTCCCATGCCATAACCAGGTACTAACTGATCTAGATGAACTCTGTGTAATCTGACCTTCTGCAGTTTTCCTCGGCTTAAATGAACAGGATATATGTAGCGCTCCATGATAAAATCATAATGACTATTCTGCGGTTATCTCATCCTGACCTGCAGCAGAATTACAGACAGCTGTATGTATCATAGACAGCGGTTGATTCTATCAGCATCGCTTTACAGTCAGGACATCAGTGAACTGGTGGAGAAGAAATTACTTTACAGATAAAGACACAATCGAGTGAGATCTTACAGCTGTTGTTCAGCATATAAAATGAACACCTATATATTTTACAAAAGTAAACCGTAATGAGAGACATCGCTTTTTCTAAGGTGCACTAAACAGATGGAGAAACATATTGGATATATACAATAATAAAACATAAAATGTTAAAAGAAAATAATGGATGATTTACATAAGTATTCATTTAGGTATCAGCTTTATCTGACAAATGATCATTTAAGATAGATTTGACAAGAAATGTTTGAGTTCATATCGAGATCTTTTGATGGTAAACTTGCTTGGCAAATCTGAGCAGCATTTGAGCACTTCAGATAATTCCTAGAGGAGACATGTGAGATCATTATGGCCTGTTTCTGAGGAGAAACATCTGAGAGCATATTTTATGGCTCATATAGTCTGATATAGTGAGAATATGGAGAAAAAAACACCTATTTTTTATTCAGAGGCCAAAACTGAGCAGAAATATGCAATTTGGTGCAGTTGCTGATATTTATATGGCCAAAAAGTAAGATGAAATTCTGATAGCTTCTAATGTAAATCAATGAGATTTTTATAGCAGTATAACAAAGTACTTACATAAAATGCATATAAATATCAGTCATCACTATATATCCCAATAATATCTCTTAGTAAGATGACAGTGCTAAGTTTTATGATGAATGTTTAAGCTGATGCTCTCCGTATGTTTTTCTGTCACCTTCTGTGTGTTAATATGTAAATTGCGCAAGCTTATTTTGTCTATTAGATCGAAATATCTGAAAAAACCCATACATTTACCCACCCTCCCCTCGAAGAAATCAGGACAGAAGTGGTTGAAAGTGTACAAAAGAGACGGATTAAAACACCAGGTGTAAACGGGAATGTGTCTCCCTCGTCTACTTGTGATCTGATCGATCAAAAACGCATCTTAATACCAGGTGGAAACAGGGCCTAAATGAATCTTCCTCAAAACCTTTTTTCAGTCCAGCAAATGTTCATCTTAAAATATTACTAACAATATAAAAGTTACATTTACTCCAGTAAAAATCAGTAAAGATTCCACAGCAAAAAGACCCGTGAACCATGAGCTGAAGGGGGATGTCCTTTTTTAAAACTATTACTAAAAGGCCTTTTACTTGCTAAAAAAAAAAAAAAAAAATCAGACGAGAGGAAGGCATGTAAGAGATTGTGTACAACAGGTTTTTCAGCAAAGTTTTGATCATGTTGATCATTTAGAAGTCTTATAAATTTGCATATCAAATATGATAGAGTAGTGTTAATCAAGCTGTTGTCTAGGAGAAAGAATTGCAATATTCAGGTCATCTCATATGTTTATTTTTTCTTTTCTATGGAACAAGCCAAATCCACATCAATCTGATGTGCTCTTACTTCCAGGCTTGAATTTCCTGTCAGTAATTTCATTTGTCACCTGCGACGTTACATTACTCAAAAATTTAACGCACTGTCACCAAGTCAATCAATCCAATCCATATGCCACCCCACCCAGACAACACAAAGCATGCTGGGAGATGATTAATGATCATTACCTTGTCATTGACCACGCTCTTGCCATCCCAAGCCCAGCCGCGCTTGGTGAAGTAGTTGACGGTAGCAAACTCAATCAGGGCAGAGAAGACAAAGGCATAACACACGGCGATGAACCAATCCATGGCTGTGGCGTAGGCGACTTTCGGCAGGGAGTTACGAGCGCTGATACTCAAAGTGGTCATAGTCAGTACAGTGGTCACACCTGAGAAGAATATAAACAAAAATGCAATGCAAATTACTATAATAAACTAATGCAGAGCTCAATTCAACTTAGAATTCTTGAAGTAAGACTCATGCTGAAATACAACTTGGAAAGCCAAGATGCAGTTGTATGGCATCACACGAACTTGGCAGAACTCAGTTCCAACATTACATGAAAAATAAAACCGCTTTAGCAAACGTTTACAGAGAATGCAAATGGTTTTGACAATCGTAGACACACAAATGCTGTATTGCGTAGCATCATTTCTGGGGTAAACCATAAGCATAAACCGACTTTTTTTCCTAGTTTATATCACAATTATTCAATCTCAGCCCTCCATGCCTGAATCCAAGGTGTGAACGACCATGGACTCCTTGGGCTGCCAAACCGGTTCTGGCTAGAGCACAGCAAGAACAAAGAAATGCTCAAAAAGAAAGACATTTTCTAAACATATTGGCTTGAAATCACTAAAAACGGACAGGAATACTGTAAGGAACATGTCCTTTTACTCATCCAGGAAACTGTGCACACACAGTGGAAACCACGCCTGGAATAAAAGACAATGCGACTGCACCCACTGAGACAGAAGTGAGATACCACAACCAATTCATATCAAGTTTGGACTCTACGAGTTCAGAACACTGCTACAAGGACTTTAAGAAAGGTTTGAAAAAGAAATAAAGCATTTCCAAGGTCCTAAAGACATTGTTTATTTAACTGTGTATTCAATCCAGTCTCCCACTGCACACAGAAGGATACCAGTGGACAACGTTTCCCATTCCCGGACTGATCACTCGACCAAGTGAAACGTAAATATAAGCTAACCAAACCTTTTCCCAAAGGCCTTGGCATTAGGTTGTTGCTAAATGAGATTGCTATTTGTGTAGAGACTCTTTATCTAGGGTCAGCGTACGCAGATAGATACATTAGACACGTTATCTGTATTCGTAGTAAATGCTTATTTACTATTTTTAATACCAGCATCCACAAAGATCACAATTGACTCCCTCATAGACTGCTAATTACCCATTCATTGCTTCATCCAATCCGTTGCTCATCTACTTGGCATTCAGTTTTGTTAACATCCATTTGTGTTGTACTTTGTAGTTTCTGTTTCATTATTGATTCAATTTTCTTAGTAGTTTAGTCATTTTTCCTTAGTAGTTTAGTCATTTTCCTTCGTAGTATTTAGTGAGTGTGATATTTTACTCTTGAATATCTTTTTGTTAATAAATTCATTTTATTGCAAACTGTGTCATTCTTGTGTTGATAATCAGAGGCTCTACAAACTCGCCCGAATCTCACTAAATCCTTTAGATTGGTCAGATGATGAACTTCCTCCAATGTATAAAATTCTAATTCAGTCAACAATCTTTCATGATTGTTCTTTATGGTCAAGGTGAGAATCCTGACTGGTGCCCCGAAATATTGGAAGAAATCATCTGACTCAATATTAATATTAATACAATATATTAATATTAATATTTAAGACCATAAATAACTACATTTGTGGTGCCCTCATGTAAGGCTAATCCAAAATCACTACAGCTTCATGTAAAGCTTTTACTACAACAATTCCAGTACCACTGTTCCATATATGCAGAATAAGCAATCTGCGTAAGGCACCAACTAACAAGGGGACAACATCCAACCCTCTATGGGGGCACCATCAACACCCCACCCCACCCCCAGAAAGCAATTTCAACCAAGGGGGCAACTGAAGTTCTGCATATGGGACCCATTTGACCAGTGGCTGCCCTGAGCAATTCTGTTACTTTCTTCTTCTTTTTTTCTACTGTACATTCTATAAATAATGACTCATTCACTTTTAGATAGTATGTTGCTATGTTGCCAAGAATGCACACATTCAACATTCAACTGTGAATGGCTTACATGTAAGCATTCTACTTTTACTGCAGTAAAAGGAAACTGAATTATAAAAACAATGGATTTCATATTTTCTGCAGGTAGAACTGAAACATGACAAGTAATGCAGTTTTCGTAATGCCATAAATTGTTAGAATTTTGATAGTCATTGCTCTATGATTGACTATATGTTCATGTTGCATAGAAAACTAGTGCTAGTGTTTTGACAGAATGACTCAATTTTGAATCAGGTTTGCTGTGTTTTGATAGAGTTAGTATATGTAGAAAAAGGTTTTTTATCATTTTGAAATGTAGAGTGTGTATTTTAACAAAATATGGTTTTTGGGCTGAAAATGAACTATTTGGCTAATTGTGTGATGTAGGTGTGTTGCTGTGTTAAGAGTTTAGAAAAAGTACTTTAAGTATTGGTAAACGCTTGTTAGCAATTGTAAAAAACAAATTTTTTAAACAAACTGGTCAAAATTGTTCACAAAAACATCTTCCATTGGTTGGACAATACTGATAAATAAATAAAATTATACATAAATAAATATAAAACAATGAATAAAAACTGGTCAAACTGGTAAAAATTGTTACACAAAACTGTTTTGACAATACAGAAAATGGATGGATGGATGGATGGATGGATGGATGGATAGATTCGACTTGAACCAAGGTCCACATGAGCACAACAGATCTTTATACATGCGAAGCAACACACCAACTGGAGAAAGGTCACAGAAGAAAGTATTTTAACATCACACAAATGACATACTTCAACGTCAATGACTTTGAAAGACTAAACGTCTCTAAAGCTTCAGTCTGTAGGGATGTCCCTGCCATTATATCTTTGGTGCGTCACATTCTTTCCAGTCTTTGGGCTTCTAATCAACCAAAAACATGACAACCCTTTGGCCTCTAAATGCCTGAATCGCTCTCATTCTTTCGCATTTCTGTCCCTTTCTGAGAACTCTGCTGCTGCTGCTGCTGCTGCAAAAAAGTATTTTTAGAAAGCGCCTTGTGAGTTACAAGAAAAAGGCCTTGAATAATTTTGTTTTTGAGGGAATAATACAACAATATGACAGCCTTCTTTGGTCGGGGACCGGAGAGACAATAACCTTAATGAGAATCCTCCGGCACTTTCACGACTTTCAGCATGTGATGCTCTGAACGCACTCAGCTGAGATTCGCTGAAGGGATTCTGGAGAGGAACCTGTTCGTTCCTGACTCCTGCCTGATTCACGTCTGCAATGACAGATCCGCCTGACATACGGCAAGCTTGGGGACTCCGGTTGCGACCATGCACATAAACAAATGCCTCCAATTAATTTCCATCGCTATCAAACTCTTCAGTATTCAATCCCGGGTGGGACGAGCATGACAGCAGTGAACGCATGTTGGTTTGAAATGGTTTGACAAACAGAAAACTGCAGACGAGGAGTTTTGGATGGATCACCTTCCCCTGACTATCAGAAATCTTGAGGCAAAAACGCAGATATCCATCCACTGACAAAGCAGTGACAATGCATCAGTCATAACCTAAAAAAGACACCACAGTGAAAGTGATGAGCGAAAGAGGTCAGTAACCGCACACAATGGATTCTTTTCAAATGGCCATCTTAAAGGGTTAGTTCACCCAAAAATGAAATTTCTGTCATTAATTACTCACCCTCATGTCGTTACAAACCTGTAAGACCTTTGTTCATCTTCGGAACACAAATTAAGATATTTCTGATGAAATCTGAGAGGTTTCTGATCTCCCTATACACAGCAATGTTATAACAAATTTCAAGGCCCAGAAAGGTAGTAAATACATTGTTAAAGGGGACCTATTATGCAAAATTCACTTTTATAAGGTGTGAACACAGATGTGTGTCCACAGTGTGTGTAAACAACCAGCCTATAATGGTAAAAATCCACCCAATACTTTTTTATAATCCCCATTTATCATTTTCAATCTCTCAGAACACGCTGTTTGATATTTCCCCCTACTCCTACGTAAGAGTAGGGAAACCCCGCCCATGACTGGTGATGATCTGCCCTGTTAGCATAGATACCGCCCTGAGTGAGAAGCACAGAGTCTGCCATTTCTGTTTACTCGCTGTATCAGCTAGAGATATACGTCTGTGCCAAATAAACATTACAAATGTTCTGTTGTTGGATGTACCAACGAACATATGAGGCTCCATAGACTCCCGCCATCTGAGTCACTGAGGACACCATGGTTGAAGTTATTACTCAAGGATGGATCAGCACAAACTGTTCGTGATCCTCTCCTTATTAAGCACCCCCGAAAAGACATAAGGTCTGTATATATTTGTTTACTGTTAACAAGTGTTTTTTGTGTAATTCACTGTGTATGCTGATGATAATGCAAGGGAGAGAGAGAGTTTATAGATAAAAGACTTTAATGTGCACTTCTGTTTTATTCAGAAGTCCGTTACAACAGGCTTGTACTAATATGGGGAGTTTCTGACATTATTAGTGCGTGAGATTGTTCTGTCACCGGAGCGCGGCAAAGCTCCGCCTTCTTAGGCCGGGAGCAGCAGCTCATTTGCATTTAAAGGGACACACACTAAAACGGTGTGTTTTTGCTCAACTCCAAAAGTGGCAATTTTAACACGTTATAAAAAATTATCTGTGGGGTATTTTGAGCTAAAACTTCACATACACACTATGGGGACATCAGAGACTTATTTTACATCTCTTAAAAAGGGGCATAATAGGTCCCCTTTAAAATACTCAATGTGACTACAGTGGTTCAACCTCAAAGTTATGAAGCGGCGATTTCTTCCCTTCCCTGTAGTGTTCATGTAGTAAACACAGCAAAGTGCTTCCAGGTTCTACGTCCGAACGCCGGCTTATTATTGGCCAGCTCCTGCGTCAGCATCACACACATGCGTCGTGGTTCTCACGTGAACAGCGTTGGCCAATAATGAGCCGGCGTTCTGATTTAAAACCTGGAAGCGCTGTGCTGTGTTTACAACGTCAACAGCATAGGAGACTGACAGGGAAGAGAAGAAATTGTTGAATAAAGTCGTTATTTTTGTTTTGTTTTTGCACACAAAAATATTCTCGTTGCTTCATAACATTACGTTTGAACCACTGTAGTCACCTGGACTAATTTAACGAAATCTTTACTACCTTTCTGGGCCTTGAAATTTGTTATGACATTGCTGTGTATAGGGAGATCAAAAACCTCTCGGATTTCATCAAAAATATCTTAATTTGTGTTCCGAGGATGAACAAAGGTCTTGAACGACATGAGGGTGAGTAATTAATGACAGAAATTACATTTTTGGGTGAACTAACCCTTTAAATGATATCCCAAATCATAGGAAGTGTATTTGCTCAATATGCAAACAGCATATGGAACAGGTTAACACAGGAAGTGGAGAGATATTTACCCATTAGTCATTGTGTACCATCTCATTTGTCCTACTACTCAAAGTATGGCTAAAATAAATGGTTACTATATAAGTGTACTAGTTTAAACTGCCCCAGTTATGTGATTATAATTTCATAAATAATAAAATAATATTTATATCATAAAATTTGACATTTTTGTCATTTGTTTATATGAAACATCACAACAGTCACTTAATGTAGGGTTTAAGTAAATAAATAAATAGTTACTAGGCAAGTGTACTAGTTTAAAGTGCAACAGTTATGTGATTATAATTTTAATAAATAAAAAGACACATGCTGTAAATTAACCAATTTTTGTATCTACTATCACAAAAACCATTAATCACTAAATGTAGGAGAATAAATAAATAAATATTTAACTACATAAATAAATGTGTACTCATTTAAAGTGGAATACATATGGAAGTGTTACATTATAATTTATTTAATATTGAGTGTATTATGCAGGTGTATAGGGAGCAGTAGAGAAGCGCAGAGACCTTGATTGCCTGGGTAGCAGGTGATTTGCTTGCTGAAGTGTTCAAATGTTTAATCATGTCATTCGTAGAGACGCTGTCAGACACTAGACTGCAGGATGGAAAAGTATCAGTTATGGCATGGAGAGAAATGTAATCGAACAAACTTCAGCACTTCAAGGAGATGAAGGGGACTCCATAATGCCTGCAACGACTTCAAATGCTTCTGTTGTCACTTTTAAAAAAGCAAAGCACCATCTGAAAAACCATCATCCTAAATTTAGGTTATAAAATGGCATGGTGACCAGCAGAATGGCTGAATTCTGTGTAATTATTTTTCAGTTTCCATCAAGTATCATTATCGACTGAGCTGCAAATAAACCCAGCTGATACCATTCAGAGGCATCATACACAACAAGACCAGTCACGTTTTTCTTCGCAGTAAAGTTAAGATGCTTTCATTTCCTTATTTAAATGAACAGTTTTCTTATTTAAAGGAATTATCAAGCAACAAAATGAACATTCTATTTAATTTACTCACACGTCACTCCAAACCGTTTCACTTTTTTCTTTTGCGGAGCACAAAAGTAGATGTTTGGCAGAACAGCTGTATATTTCCATTCAACAAAAGTGAATGTGTATGGATGTGCTGTCAATCTCCAAAAAAGAACAAACAAAGTACCACTGAATTAGTCCACTGACTCATGCACTATATTCCTAGTCTTCTGAAGTCATATGATAGCTGTGTGTGAGGAACGGACTGAAATTTAAGTCATTTATTCACCAAAAAATCTTGACTTCCATCATTTTCACATCCGTTTATTCAAACTTGCCACATTGGAATCATTCACAATATGTGAAAACCCAAGGCATCTGGCATCACTGTCATCAAACCTGGTGCAATGCATTTTCAGCCCATATTTGAGCTGAACGTGTTTGAAGATTCGAGAGTTGTCGCCGATGGCAAGATTTCCCACAAACGACGCAATTTTGGCGTGTTCCTCACACAAAGCTATTGCATCACATCAGAACACTCGAGAATATAACGCGTGAGTCATACGGACTACTTTTATAGGGCTTTTTTTGTTATTTTTGGAGCTCAAAAGCCCCAGTCCCCATTATGAAAAGCACTTTGGGCATTCGGCAATGTAACTGCCTTTGTGTTCCATAGAAGAAAGAAACTCTTCTGGGTTTGCAACAACATGAGGGTGAGCAAATGATAGTATTTTCATTTTCAGTTGGACTAATCCTTTAATACTTTAGTAATGCAACAAACTGAAAAACACATGACCGCGCAGTGTACATACAAGCATCATAATAAAGTATACATTAGATAACACTCCGGAGCTATTTAGCCTGGAGCAAGTTTTCAATTATGCAGCTCTCGAGCCGCCTTCACGCACATCTGAGCTCCATTTTAATGCCATTCTCTCTATTTCAACTTTAATATCTCAACACATCATAAAACTCTAATCAGCTATCCACGTCATGGTAAAAAATCATGTGATGTTCTACAATTAACGTGTGGCATTAATATACTGACTTTCTTAGGGTTATTATTTGGGAATACAAGATCTCTTTTGGGAACGCTAGCTCTGAAAATTTGCCTTATGGCAGGTTGTTTAAAAGGCTCGTATAATAGACGGATAGAGCGAGAAAGATAAGAGACAGAAAGAGAGGCCGGGACAGCTGAAGAACTGCCAGAAAGACTCCAAGGAGAAAGAAAGACACCGACGGCAGAATAAAGACAAAGACAAAAAGAGAGACAGACGGTAGGGGCAGAAAGACATCTGAACCTATGCCAGGAGGGCTCATCTCCTCAACGTTACCTGCTTAGCAACACAGAGCTCAGGGAATCTCCACAGTAACCAAATTGTTCCGTACCTGAGCTCCATAAATCCTCACAGAAACGATTTACCCGGCTTTCCCGGTCTCTAATCTGGGGCAGAGGACTCTGGAGCCAGGGGCTCCCAGGGCTCCTTGTGAATTTTATGGCTTGAAGGTCAATCCAACTTCAGCTATAGTAGTGTTTCTCAGCCCTGATCCTGGAGTACACCGACAATGCACATTTTGTTGCAATGTTTTCAATACTTAAAATAACCAGTTTAGGTCATAGAGACTCTACTAATGAACTACAATCAGGTGTACTGGTTTATTGGAAAACATGCTCCAGTTTCTAGCACCAAAAAGTCACACTATCGTATTTCATGACCATGGCCATACCCACCATTAGTATTTTTCCATTGGTGTATAAAGAAAGTCGTGAAATAATTGGCTAATAAAAACTGTACATTGGTGCTGCAAAGATATCAGACAATGCCAAGATAACTGACTTTCTCATCTGAGCTGATCATATATAAAGTCTGCAGTGACGGCGCTACACCGGGGCTAGGGGGGGCTATAGCCCGGTCAGAAATTTGAATAGCCCCCCCAAGCAGTTGAGATGGACCGTTTTTTGATATAGAAGACATGAGTGCAAGTAGGAAACCCTGTCTCTGAGGGGGCCAAAAATGGAGAAAAGAAAGAGCCAAGACATGAGGGAGAGCAGGAGTAGCTTGTTGCTGCTGTTAGCTGCTCCACAGGTGCAGCCACAGCCAGCACTAGCATAGCTATCGCGTCGACTGATTTGAGCCAGTCACCAGTGGAAGAACCAAGACGCCCTCTTCGACACCAGTAACCTCCGCATCATGTGAGCGTAGTTTCCTAAGGGGCCGTTCACACAGAACGCGATTTTCCATTCCAATGCGCTACTTTTCCATTGTTTTTCTATGTAAACGCGATAGACGGACATGCAAAACCGTTGCGCTCGCGCCTTGCATCTTTTGCAGTGTCTCGCGCATGACATGTCGTTCTAAAAACGCGGCGCTCAAATTAAAATCAGTTCAACTTTAAAAAAAAAAACGCGTTTTTTACCCATATTCCACTGGCCGCGTCTTGCGTTTTTCAAAGCAAAAACGCATTCAGCTGGCTAAAAATGCTTTGGTGGACACACGGCCTAAGATTGTGATGTGGTGTTCATTTAATGTTTAAGTGTAAAGTCTGATTATGCATACATATGTATTGTGTTGTTAATATAATTTAAAGCCACACTTCTGTTGAATGTGGTGTGTACCATAGCTGCTTTTATTAAAAAAACAAACAAACAAACAAAAAAAAAACAACAATTTCTTTATGAAGTAACTCTGACGTCATGAATATCGATTATTTTCTTAGCACCCCCACATATTGGTCTAGCCCCCCTTTAGCACCGGTAAAGAAAAAATTCTGGCGCCGTCCATGAAAGTCTGGGGCCATGTTTACACCTGGTATTAAGATGTGTTTTGGTCGATCACAATTAGATGCGGCAGACACATTCCCGTTTACACCTGATGTTTTAATCCGTCTCTTTTGCCCACTTTCGACCACTTCTGTCCTGATTTCTTCAAGGATCTTTCAATCTAATGCACCCAATTTACATATGAACGCTCCCAGAGATGATGGAAAAACAAACGGAAATCAGCTTTAGTTTGTGCTCTGATAGCCGCAAGACCACGCCCAATGCTGTTAGTACGTGTTAGAAATCAGGAATGGTGAGAGAACATTGTGCTTGATATGTTTTTTGTCTTCAAACTAAATCTGGGTCTTCAGGCGACACCATTTAAATCCTGTCTAGCTAGCACGCTTCCCATAATGCTTAAGCATTAGGTCAGTAGGCGGTCTTTTGTGGCTGTTCGAATGCATTTGACCACATGAGCGTTTGCACTATGAAAGCAATCCGGTCGAATGCATTTTCAACTACCTCTGGAAGTGTCGAAAGTAGATACTTGTATTTAGCATCGTCCACTTGTGATCTGATCGACCAAAACACATCTTAATATAAGGTGTAAACAGGGACTGGGATTCAAAGTGTGGGATTCACAGAAACATTTGTTGATTTTTTTTTTTTTTTTTTATTCTAGAAAAGTAAAATGATTTTTTATATACTTTCTAAAGAAAACTTGTAAACTTCACTTCAATTTTCCCCTGAATGGGTAACTATGCCAACTGGGATTTTTCAATATATACATACAGTACATCTATCTATTGTTAGAACTGAAAATCTAGATTCAATCTCCGTCATGCTGATTTTAATCTAAAATCAAACCTTCATTGAGGTCAGTGTGACCTTAGTCCTCCATTAATCTGTCACAGTAAATTAATTTATGCAGATTTTCTGCATCAGTTTGGTTGAAGGCCAACAGTACGTCATAAAATCCTGCAGAAGTCAGAATATCAGTTTGGCAACAGCGACTGTGTGGAAAGTTTTTAACTGTAATCAAACATTTTATTTAAACCTCAATATATTACATGATAAACACACTCACAATGATGGTCTCCAATCATTACGTTCCATTTATGATACTAAAAGTAAAACTAACTGTAGCTATAAAATTCTATTATAGTGCCATAAGTAGTAGTGTCCAAAGTTTGAAATATTCCAAAAGCCCAGATCAATCTGAAGTTTGTAAGTAAGTTTGAGATTTACTCAGAGATTAAACTCACCAAATACAGTTCGGGCTGGAACAGACTCTCGGTTCAGCCAGAAGGACACCTGGGATAGGATGACGGTCATGATGCACGGCAAGTACGTCTGAATCACAAAATAACCGATCTTCCTCTTCAGATGGAAGTGGGCTGTCATCACAGTGTACTCACCTGTGGGAAAAAAAGTCCAAAATAAGATAAAAATTGGCTTTGTTGAGTAAATAAAAAACAAGGGTATCTATCAGATTCTCAACATAATACATAATATAATTCTCAACATAATACATACAAGTGGTTACTTGAAAAATCTCAGTTACTGACACATGACTTTTACTTCAGTGGAAAATTCATCCATTGAATGTTTATCTGGGAAACCAGAAGTTTTTCTATAAAAATAATTTACATGCAATTATGTTTAAAAAGTTATCATCCTCCTAAATAGCTTTGACATAGTTAACTACTTTTGCAAAAGGATTGACTATTATTTAACTTTTTTTTAACTTTAAATTGTGGTTTGGAAAGTGAAAGTGAAAAAAGTGGAAAGTGAAAGGTCAAGTATGGTACCCCATACTCGAAATTTGTCCTCTGCATTTAACTCATCCAAGTTAGCGCATACTCATTATGAATAGTAAGTAGTGAACACACACACACCCCCAGAGCAGTGGGCAGACATTTTTGCTGTGGCGCCCAGGGAGTGATTGGGGGTTAGGTGCCTTGCTCAAAGGCACCTCAGTCGTTTCCTGCTGGTATTGAGAATCGAACCCACAACCTTCAGGTTACCAGTCTGACTCTCTAACCATTAGGCCATAACTGCCTCAAAAAAAAAAGCTATGCAAAACTTGCTCAAAATCATGATGGATCTCAATGTTCAATTTAAAGTTTCAAAAAGAAACTTGCTAATGCATGATACAAATATGTTTTACTTGCCGCAAATATGCAAGGGGAAAACAGCTAAATAATTCCTTTGTCGAGTCAACAACTGATATATTATTAATGGAATGATGCAAAATACAGTTTCAGAATTTTACGGCTGATAAAATTCCCCAATTCAGTCGCCATCAGCAAGTGTTAAAAAAATCTAAGGTTACACTTTATTTCGATAGTCCACTTTAGACATTCTATTAACTATGAGTAACTCTGCAACTACATGTTAACCAACTCTCATTAGAGTATTAGTAGTGTTAGCAGATATTAAGCAGACAGTCTACTAATACTCTAATGACTGCTAGTTGACATGTAGTTGCAAAGTTATTTATAATTAGTAGAATGTCTAAAGTTGACTATCAACATAAAGTGTAACCAAATCTAATTTTGGATCCTGATGGGAAATCATAAGTAAAATGGGGCCAGGTGAAGAAGCGGCACTCTGTAAATAGAACAACAAAGAGCAAATTATGAAACACATATTACGACTGAGATGTTTCTGAAAGCGCTGATGTCACAAAGCAGGAGAGGGAAAGATGAATGTAATTATAAGCCGGAAGCTCTTTGAGGGAAGCCACAATTACACCTCATCTCACGAAGACCCGGATGAAAAGATCAGGTCAGTCTGAACCGACTCTACGGAAACAGTTTGTTACCAATCAAAATGACAAAGAAAGAAAATCTCCTCGACATCATCATGAGGTTTTTAACCTCATTATCACAGAGCATTATTCCAACCGCTCACAGAGACACAGAAATTGAGAATCCCTGCCGGCAAAAGGCCCACGAGACAGAGAAAGAGAGGGACGGCATAACCGAAGGATGGAGGAAGACATTGGTTGCCCATGGCAACAGAAGAGAGAAATCTATCTGGTGCCTTTGGATGTTGGTGGAGGATGCCGTGCTGGTGCCATTTGGCAGTGGGGGGAAACTCCTCATCCTTTTAGCAGAGGAAGCACTGACAGATTTTAGCCAGGTCTAATCCTGTAAATCCCACTCTTTCCTTCCCTTGTTCAAGTGCACACGGCACCCTGTCAGGGACGTTTCCTCCTTTCACGAGCACGGGTTAGCTCAGCACAGATGAGGATGAGCAACGTCTGCTTTAATTTAATTAACAGCAGTCCACTAGAAAAACAGCATGATGAAATGTAAATGTGCATAGAATGAGAGTTCAGGCACGCATGTGTGTGTGTGTGTGAGAGAGAATGTGTCTCTACTGAAAAAAAGAGAAATAAGACTGTCTTTACTGTGGAGAAAGACAACAGATCTCTTTCAGGATTTTAAAGCATCATCATGTTTGTTAACTGAAATAAAGATAAAATTAAATAAAATATAAATATTAGATAAAAAAAAAAAAAACTTTCAAAGAAAATTATAAATGAGTTTAAGTTGAAGCACTAAAATTAACTGGAAATAAAAACTAAAGTTAAATAACTTAAATAAAAACAAATTAAACCTAAACATTATATATATATATATATATAATATAATATACATATATAGTACAAATTAGTACAAATATTAAATGGAAAAAACTAAACTAAATAGAAATATTGCTTTGGGAACTAACTGAAATAAGTTAAAGAACTAAAATGACTAACTGCAAATAAATAAAAACTAAAATTAAACTAAAGCTAAAATTTAAATAAAAATAAATTAAACCTATATAGTAATATTTTTTAAAAAATAATACATTTAAACAAAATTACACTAAAATTAAATTGAAAACTGAAAATATAAAAATAAAAGCAAATTCAAAGTATTAATAAAAACTATAATAATATATAAATAATACTAAAATAACATTCTGGCAAGGAGATGACAATCCCAGAATGCACTGCAACAAACTCACTAATTTTTTTGTTTGTTTGTTTGTTTGTTTTTCTGAGATAGTGAATGGGTTGAGAGAAATGTTAAATATTTCAATAATTCAGTAAAAATGTGTAAATATGATAAAAAAAAAAAAGATAAAATATGTCAGTCTGATTGAAACTGCACTATTTGTACTACACTGTAAAAAATCAAAAGTTGAGAAAACTTAAAAGTTTATGGCAACCACCTGCAGGAGATTTTTGAGTTTTCTCAACTTTTGATTTTTTACAGTGTAGTACAAATAGTGCAGTTGAATAGTGAACTGAACTTGTTATACAACAAGTTGAAAAAACTCAAAATTCTCCTCTAGCTGGTTGCCTTAAACTTAAGTTTTCTCAACTTTATTTATTTATTTTTTACAGTGTATATGCATTATGTATATTAATGTGTGTTGTTAGCTTAGCAACATGCTAATGTCAATATCTATTGGAACAAATTGTGAATTCAGATAAGTAGCAAAATTTTGGTTAGCCTGTGTAGACTTCCAAATGCAGCCTAGCTAAAATAGGAAGTGGACAGCGAGACAGCTCACACTAGGTTTTGGAACAGAGCTAACGTGTGTGTGTGTGTGTGTGTGTGTGCGTTTGTCAGTGGGCACTCTGCCGCTGTCTGTGCACCGTGAAGATGTTAATTAAAGCGTGAAGATGATGATCGGTCACAGGAGGTCACAGGAGATGCCGTGATTCTCTCTGGAAAGCAGAGATTCCAGAACACACACTGGCTCAGTTCCAAACCCTACAGTGAGCTGCTGTGCTGTCTACTATCTACACAAGCAGCGGATTTATAAAACAGCATCATAATCGAAATCAAACCCCAAGAGTGGCTGAACTAAACTGCTCTACAAATACAGCAAGTCCATTAATGCTCACCCAGGCATGCCACACAAATAGAGTGAAGATGAATAGAATAGAATAGAATAGAATAGGGAGTGTGCATGATGTCTAATGTTGTCTAGATAGACTGCTCCCTGGGGTTTAGAACGGAGCTTATATATTACAGCAACACTACACTTGACACAAAGATTCTCATTAAGGAGCCTGACCTCACCCTGACCTGGAGACCGACGCAGGTAATAACAAGAGAAAGACTATCATTTTTTCACACATCATTTAATGAGGACAAAGAAATAGCCCTCTGAGACATAACTATATTTCGGGTCTTCTGAAAGAGGCGTGACGCAGCAATAAAACTTCATTTTAACACACAAACAGCCTTCAACCTAGCACAATGTAATCTTCTGAAAAGCCTCTTACACAAACATACACAAACTGCATTTAATGAATTAGACAAGACTGTAAAATGGCAGTGGGGTTAGAAAAATAATCCAATAATATTTGTTTTATTACTTCACTGAAATATATTTTCTTGTTTTAAGCATAAACTCACTTAATTTAGATATTTTTATTTTTCAAAAAGCAAGACTTAAAATCTTCAAGTCATTGTGTTTCTCAAGTAAATTCATCTTGATTTTAGAATGTTTAGATATTTGCACTGGAAAACAAGACAAAAATACTGAGTGTGAAGATGGCAAATTATTGTGGTATCAACTATTTCAGATTCTATTACCATTAAATGTCACATTAACCCTCTGGAGTCGGCAGACCACACAAACTTGATTTTTTCAAAAACACAAACTTGTACATGCTGCTCACATATTATTGTAGCACAGTTTGTGCTGAATACAGTGTAACTAGACTGAAAAGTTTGTAACAAACGTTGATGCATAAAGTTTGAAGGTTTTATAAGCTTTAAATTTAGTAAAGTGGAAAGAGAAAGACATTGCTAGCATGAATTAACATGTTTTAACACATTGCTAGCTTGAATTAACATATTTTAACACATTGCTAGCATGAATTTGCATGTTGGTAGCATGTTTTAACATTTCTAGCATGTTTTATCACATTGCTAACAAATTAGCATGTTGTTTGCATGTTTTAGCATATTGCTAGCATGATTTAACACTGGTAACATGAATTATCATAATAACATGAATTATCATGTTGCTAACATGCTTTTAAGGGCATTGCTAGCATGTTTTAACATGCTGATGAATTAGCGGCGCTGCTAGCATGTTTTACAACATTGATAGCATGAATTAACATGTTGCTAGCATGTTTTAGCATGCTATCCTTGGATAGTCATTAAGCTTTGCTAGTGATAGACAGCTTAACTACTCCCTTGACCCCCTTTGTAATTTTGATCGTCCGTTTAATGAAAATCGGATCAGTTAGAAAAGATATAGCACTGCAAGTCAGAACAGTCTGAAGGTCTGAGACGAGTTTGGTGGTTGTAGCTTGAAAGCCCTGAGATACTGTTTAAAATTTAGTCTCAGAAGAAGAATAAGCTTAAATAGTAGATCAGTAGCCATTAAAATGTTATAAGTAATGAAATAAGCACAAATGTAAGGGTGCCAAAACAACTCCAGTGCCACAATAACAGAAAAAAGGTCCAATGGGGTGAAAAAGGTTCTATAATAAGGAGAAATGTCTTAAATGTTTGCATAATACTTTCATGTTTAACAGGTTATTTAAAATGTTTTCTAGTGATGAAGTATGTTTACCTTGTTTAGCTGTCAGAACCCTTTAAGGTTCTATATAGAACCTCTTCTTCTAAGAGTGTGGACTCCACTTAAAACAAAATGAATTGTGGTTGGTCACTTTTACATGGTTGTTTATCAAACAATCTCTTCATGGCTGCTTTTTGGCCAGAATAAGCTGCAATGAGGACTAGAATCAAATGTCTGGTTACGTCGACCTACGTACACATAGACACACTGCAAATGATGACAGATCCGCACCACTAATTATCGCCCTCTCCCACCATAACCATGATGCTGATCGCCATGGTGATGGCTGCCTGGGATCCAGATGTCTCAACTTCTAAGCACGATGTCAGTGACAGTGTGCCAACATCATTTGATCTTTCCTGTTCTCTCTCTATACGTCTCTCATTTTCCATCTTTTCGCAGGGGAAACCCGGCCTCTTTGATGAAGCTGTCGTCATCAGGCATGTTCGCCAGTAACGATCTCAAAAAAAACATCAAGACGGACAGAAAAGGGGTGAACAGAACTGAGAGAGGGGTAATTTTGTGAATAAAGCAATAGTTCACCCAAAAATAAACAAGAGAAATCTGACATTTACTCACTCCCATGTTGTTCCAACCCCATACCACTTTCTGTGGTGCTTTTGTGTCATTTTGTACATTTGTCTACATTTTACCATAAAGATTTAAAAGTACATTAGGGTGAATAAAATAATAACTGAATTCTCATTATTGGGTGAACTAGACCTTTAACAATTGCTGTGAATGGGGGAATCTGATGAAAAGGTCATGTTTTATGACATTTTATCACATTGCTAACAAATTAGCATGTTATTAGCAAGGTTTTTTGTTGTTGTTGTTGTTGTGTGCATATAATGAAGTCAATGGGGTCCAAAAATGTTAACCCTACTGACTTTTTTTTTTTAAATATCTTTTTTTTGTGTGTGTTTGTGTTTCACAGAAAAACTAAAGACACAGTTTTGGAATGACCATTTTCATTTAAGGATGTGCTGCATTGTGACATTATTTTCACGATAATTAAGCACATTTCCCCCTCATTATTCTCATTACTGTAATGCGTCCGCACAATGTTTTTTTTTTATGTGTGTAATTCTCATTCTCAATGGTGCTTCTCATTAGATTCTCATTAATGTAATACACAAAATCTTAATGGTCCTAAAAATAGGGTTCGTGTTCTTTAAGCAAACTATTGTTTCAAATTTTTCTTTGTGATTTTTGGGGTGAAATATGACCAGGAAAGAAGATTCACTCATTGTTGTACTGACTCTGAGTGTGTATCCACTGTTATCTTAAAGCCATTATCACAACACAGATAAGTCAGAATAACACATGGGCGTCACGCACCCCGACATTGTGTTTAAGTGCTCACCTGACACTGCGCCTCTCAACTACACTTGTTTTTTTTTTGTAAACACACCCCTTCATTGCATCATTAATCAATGCGAAAACACACACACACACACACAGATACACAAACCTGAAGTGGCTTTACTCTAAGTGGTTTCCGAGCCTGTGGCCTCAAGGAAGAAAGGTATTAAAAAATCCTTCAGATATTGCGGACACTCAAGTGTGCAAAATGTAGTGCACACTCAAGTGTGGCAGATGACCCAATTTCCCTCAGACGGCACGTTCACGCTGTTGTAATGAATGATTAATATCACGTCACATGATGGGGACTTACAAGAGCCCCAGGAGAAAAGGACCAAAGGCACATGAATGTGTGTTTTAATGTACACATGTGTGTGTTTGTGTGAGTGTGCCGCCGGTACCGGTTTGAGTACATCCACTTACTATGGGTGATGTAAACAGCACTTAACAAATTGGTCTGAACAGAAGACACCAATCCAACAGGACATGGCACAGCAAAGCCATTGTTCAGACTTAAATGGAAACAATTAACAAGTGTATTTCAGCTTCAGAAAGGTTGATGATTCAATTAAGTTTAATTCAGATTTATACGTGCAACCACTTTCATGATACAATTCATTCCCGAGCAGCCTTACATTGAAGGTTCTGATATACTTACAGGAAAGTTCTTTTCTGTTCTTCGCTCAGGGGCAAAACGATATTCGAAATAGCTTTGCAGCGATATACTGTTAGCGAATAAGCTGTGTTTAGATGACAGTAGTGAGAAAACAGCAGTTAAGAAAGAATATGATCATAGCGATATATTTGCCCCAGCCCTGCAATTCACCACTACAGTAAAGTCACGTCATGTTTATTTATAAAGCACTTGGTATGGTACGCTTGTGTCGTAAATATGATAAAGTGTCTTCTGGGTGTTGTTGTTGTTGTACAGTCCCTCTGGTTTCTCTGTGCTCAACAGAAGTGGAATATCTTGTACGTGCTCTGGCCTCGGTCTCACCCCACATCGAAGATGTATTCGCTTTACTGAGCTACCAAATGCCAACACGCAAGAAATGTCACAGCAACCCAAAGATGTGCATGAGAGAGAGAGAAAGACAGTGAGAGTGAACCAGAGGAAGTGACAGACAAGGTTTGTTGAGTCTTGCCCATTGATTGTGTTAAAGCACATATAGCAGATGTAGCTGGACAGAACAAATGTGCGCTTGATAAACTATGATAGAATGAAGGACAAATCTGCTGTGACATCAGACAATCCTTCAAAATCATCCTCATATATCCAATATGTCTGTTCAGTGTCTACGGCTTTCTTTTCAGGAAAACTTAACCAAAAATGTAACTTCTGTCATCATTTACTCACTGTCATGTTGTTCCATTTGAATGACTTTGGAAGAATTAACCTTATGACAGAAATGATTGACAGGCTGGGAAGCCTTATTGCCATCCGCCATTTTGTCAGTCAAGTTTTGAAGTCTGGCAAGCTCAAGCAAATTGCTTTGACTATGGTAAAAAGGTGCTGTTATGGCACTTGTAAATCCAATACTAGGTAGAGTGGCTATTTAGTGGAGTTTAATTTGTTCTGGTCCTGAAATCAGCCAGTAATCTTAAAAAATGCAAGCCTTGGATCGGACTTGTCATTCTTTATGACACTGACCTTAGTTAATTTTACACTTCGTGATTCTGTGATGTTTTCCCCATTAAATAAAAAGACTATACAAATGAAGCTTGTATGTTTGGACAGTTTTCATTAACAAGATCCAATTTCGGCGATTACATGCGAGTCTTACAGTGAAAAATTCATCAGAAAAATTGAGCATGATATTTGGTCTATTTCCTCCATAAATTTCTATCTACTGTTAGAGTGAACATCTGTATACTGAATGCACACAGCTTTCATTCAAGATACTTGTGCCTCTGTTGATTTCATCTTATGTGTGAATTATTTGTTTTATTTGAAAAACGGAAGCATGCTGAATGGACTCTGGTGTGAATCTCCGGTTTTAACAGCTCTGATATGTAATATCATATGCCACATTTAACTAGTATTTTAAGAAAAACACACAAAAACACATTATTTACCCGTTTGCATCTGCAAAGTTGTCATAATGTTATAACGTGAACTGTCTGACTTCTTAACATTTGGGTAGATTTGTATTTCACTTGTTTTCTTGTCTTCTACGTTATATTTAGTTTAAACATAACAACCTGACAACAAAAGCTTGTGCTTTCAGATTTTTGTGTGATGATAAACTGCATTTTAACTCTTTCCAGCCATTTTCTGGCTTCCCGTGTTTTCACTGTTATACAGTAGAGGGTGCTATTACGCATCTTCTCCGGATCAAAACACAGGCAAAAAAGAAGCAGAAACAAGCGATAAAAGCATTGCTTATGCATGTTGTATTCTTTGAAATAAGCGTGCTTTTCTCAGCTTTTTGTTCAAAATGTTGCTTTTTTAATGAAACTTACCCACATTCAAGTGTTGATAAAAAAGAATGAATGCAATAATTTTTTTAAACAGCCCCTATTATGCTTTTTCAAATATTACCTTTCATGTAGTGTGTTATATAGCTGTTTGTGAATGTAAAAAGTCTGCAAAGTTTTAAAGATCAAACTGCACAATAAATAAAGTCATTGTCTCCCAAAAGAAAGAATCGATTCTGAACTGCCGAAATGATCAGTAATTCCAGTCTTGCTTCCGTAACATTCATACGTAACAATAAAACAAATCTTCATTGGCTGCCCCAAGAACAACGTCTACTTTGACCCACCCTCAAACACTGTAGCTGGTTCGTGTTGTATACATGTCGAGAAGACGCTGTTTTCTGCTCTGCAAAAGCAAATTCTCTTTGTAAACACTTCCAAAGGATGAGGATGTGAAGAGTCAGTGTTTAAAATTACCACAGCGATACAACAGCTATATAACCTTTTGACGATTGTTTCTCAAATCTCCGCGAGGTCAACGTGGGATTTTCAAAATGCTTATCCACTAAAGATGGGTTAGTACTCACTTTATCTGGACCACCATGCTTCTCTGAATCACAACCTGCATATATTTTCTACCAGCTGTTCAAAATTAGTTGTTTTGTGTTTTACATTGCGTAGGTCTCCGGCTAACTTACATTATTATTATATCACATTATTATTTTATCACGTTATTACATTATATCACGTTATTTGTGCTCGGATTGATATGGTAAAAACGACGCCATCGTTACTGTCTTTGCAGTGTGTACAATCACCGAGCTTTAGGAAGCCTCCAGAGCTGAAGTTCAGTTATGGTAATTGGCGTTTCGTCTCCGACACGCGCTGTTAGACCACTCACAACAGACTGGACCATCTTACCAATCAGAACAGAGCAGGTTCGCGTAAAGGAGGGATTTAGAGAGACTGAATCTTCGGACCGCTTTAGATGAGTCATTTTAGAGTCTTAGAGAAATGAGGTGATGTGCAATGTATATTATGAGAAAATGAAAGTGTTTTTTGACCTTTGAAGCATGTAAACCTGTTGTAGGAGACCTCCAGAACAAAATTAGGAACCTTTGAAATAGCCTAATAGGGGCATTTTAAAAGCAGAGGCTTTGTTTTTTCTTTTGATATATTGCGTGTTCAGATATTCATACAGCAAAATATTCTGGGGGCCATGACAATTTTGAGAAAATTATCAAAAATGCTGGCAGTGGCTGGCAACTTTTTTAAAAAAGTGCTGGCAGGGAAAGAGTTAAGTAATTTATTCGTAAGATGAACTTGAACTTCTTGAAGAATCTCTGCTTTTTTTCCATATAATGAAACCCTATTGTGACTAGTGAATCTCAGTCTCTAAGTTTCAAACTCACCAGTGCTGGATCTGATGGTTTCATTTCCCACAGTCTGTCCCAGTAGGTCATACTGGTTCAGTCTAGAGCTCTCTTCTTCTACCACCACAGAGTTGGATGCGTTCTTCGTCCAGGTGTACGTCACTTCTGTCGTTGTGTAAGCATCTGTAGGGATGATTTCAGTGGGGCCACAATTAAAACTTTGCAGATGACTGTTTGAAATTTTAAACCAATCAGTACAAGATAGTCACTTCATGATGCTTTGGTGAACAAAACCAGCTGTTACTCACAGCTGCCAAATTTAAGCGGACAGGAGTGGAAGTCCATGGGGAAATCTTCAAGATGCATCGGACACTCGGCATGCACTGTCAACCTGTGATTTACATGCACAAACACAACAAAAATGAGACATTTTATGCCATCATCATTACTATATATATGGCAAGGACAAATTGATGGATTAAAAGTGACAGTAAAGACATTTAGAATGTTACAAAAGATTTCCATTTCAAATAAACACTTCTGAACTTTCTATTCATCTAAGAATGCTGAAAAAAAAAAAAAAAAAAATGTATTACGGTTTCCACAAATTTATTGAAATAGAACTTTTAATGTGTTTTATAAGATAGTTTCATCTTTACATTTTTACGTCAGTGAATAAATATATCGATCTTCCTTCAGTGTTTGTTTGTCCTAATGGTCTGATGGTAGAATTTTTGCTAAGCATGCCAGAGGTTTGGGGTTCTAATCTGCCCTTGTATATATATATATAAGATAGTAATCACTGATTTTATATCAAGAGCGGGGACTTGTTTGTTCGCATTTTGTTTTGTGATTTCACCAGAACGAATAGAGAGTGTCTAGAACAGCCTTAAAGCCATAGGAGCATTCGTCTGTGTGAAGACTGTGAAGTGTGCGTACGAGCCCCCAGAGAACGGTGTTACCTTCCGCCACTGATAACAGTGGCAACAAACACTCAGCATGATTCAAAAACAACACATTCCAGCGCCAGATAGCCTTATTTAAAGGGATAGTTCACCCAAAAATAAAAATGTTGTCATCATTTACTCACCCTCAAGTTGTTGCAAACCTGTATGTTTCTTTCTTCTGTTGAATACAAAAGAAGACATTTTGAATGTTGGTAATCAAACAGTTGACGGTAGCCATTGACTTCCATAGTCAATGGCATATCTTCTTCTGTGTTCAACAGAAGAAAGAAACTCATACTAGTTTGAAACAACTTGAGGGTGAGTAAATTATGACAAAATTTTCATTTTTGGGTGAACTATCCTTTTAACACAAACAAACAAAATGAATACTCTGCTAGTCAACTAGAGATGCCTGCTTTATTAGATACATCCATGTCGCTAGATGTTTTAAAAAGTGGGGACTATATCGGCCCAAGCAAAAAGTGGTGGGGACATTTCCAACCCGTCCCACCTGCAAATTACACCTATATGCCTATCGCTCTTTAGCAAATTTAATGGCCAAATAAAAAAAGAGCATTAAAATCACTGTGATATTCAAAATGCTGCTTAATTGTATATTCTCAATATTATTGTGATTATTCAATATATCGACCATCCTACTGGTAGTCCTATACGTGTAAGTTCTGGATATCCATTTTCACATAAATTTCTCCTCTCTTTCACTGCTTCTTTCTCTTTCTCAGTCTCTCTCTCAGTTGTCTCCTTTTTTCTTCCTGCGCTTCACGGCTGAGTCAGGCTCTCATTGATTTGGCAGCGGAGAGGAGCATTTGTGCTCACAGGAAGGGCTGGGAGCGAGAGAGTGAGAGAAAAAAGCAAGAGAAAATTGAGAGGGTACATGTTGGAGAGTGTTCGGCAGCGGTATCAGGATGAACAGAGGCGAGAGTCATTATGAAAGGCCGTGTTGTTTGGGGTTTGTGTACATGACACACGACAATATATCACGGCTTCTGCTCTTCCTGTTTCGTCTGCAGGTAATTAGGGAGATTGATGATCGTGTTTGCAGACTCTTGAATATGTCGATTATAATGAGAACTGTACTTTACTAAAAAAGTCATCACTGGTTATAACAAAATCGGCTCTTACAAAAGTGTCACATTTCTGAAAAGAGATGAAACATCTTAATTAGTGGCTAAATCGATACAGCCGCCTGCATGAGGACTGTCATACTGTGGGAGTCAGTGAGGGATAAATTATCCTAATTCTCGGGAATACAAGGTGATTCAGGGATTTACATGAAGAATGACTCCATTAGCCACCCACAATATGAGCTAAATGGATCGTTTACCAAAAATATAAATTCTGATAACATTATGTGAGAATCCGATCAAATTAAAGACATTATTCACTGGAAAATTCACTGGAGGGCAAAATTTATTCAATTTGGGTGTTTCTTACAGAAAACGATCGTTTGACTTCAGAAAACTTGGATTATAGTTCAAAAGATCACATCTTGATAGGCCAGATCTGTTTTTTGACAGTGTGAACAGACAATATGACCAAAAATCTGATATTTTTAAATTCAATCTGACTGTCAGAATTAAAACTTTAGGTTAGATTCAGGCCCAATTTCACAGAGAGGTCTTAGATTAAGCCAGGATTAGGCCTTAGATTAATTAGGACATTCAAGTAGCTTTTATAAACATGCCTTAGAAAAAAAAAAAAAAACATTATTGGAATGCATCGTGAGACAAAAAAATGACAGTAACATACACTATATTGCCAAAAGTATTGGGACACCCCTCCAAATCACTGAATTCAGGTGTTCCAATCACTTCCATGGCCACAGGTGTATAAAATCAACATATATATATATATATATATATATAAAAGCACCTAGGCATGCAGACTGCTTCTACAAACATTTGTGAAAGAATGGGTCGCTCTCAGGAGCTCAGTGAATTCAAGCATGGTACCGTGATAGGTTGCCACCTGTGCAATAAGTCCATTCGTGAAATTTCCTCACTACTAAATATTCCACGGTCAACTGTTAGTGGTATCATAACAAAGTGGAAGCAATTGGGAACAACAGCAACTCAGCCACGAAGTGGTAGGCCACGTAAAATCACAGAGCGGGGTCAGCGCATGCTGAGGCGCACAGTGCGCAGAAGTCACCAACTTTCTGCAGAGTCAATAGCTACAGACCTCCAAACTTCGTGTGGCCTTCAGATTAGCTCAAGAACAGTGCGTAGAGAGCTTCATGGAATGGGTTTCCATGGCCGAGCAGCTGCATCCAAGCCTTACATCACCAAGTGCAATGCAAAGCGTCGGATGCAGTGGTGTAAAGCACGCCGCCACTGGACTCTAGAGCAGTGGAGACGTGTTCTCTGGAGTGACGAATCACGCTTCTCTGTCTGGCAATCCGATGGACGAGTCTGGGTTTGGCGGTTGCCAGGAGAACGGTGCTTGCCTGACTGCATTGAGCCAAGTGTAAAGTTTGGTGGAGGGGGATTATGGTGTGGGGTTGTTTTTCAGGGGTTGGGCTTGGCCCCTTAGTTCCAGTGAAAGGAACTCTTAATGCTTCAGCATACCAAGACATTTTGGACAATTTCATGCTCCCAACTTTGTGGGAACAGTTTGGGGATGGCCCCTTCCTGTTCCAACATGACTGCGCACCAGTGCACAAAGCAAGGTCCATAAAGACATGGATGAGCGAGTTTGGTGTGGAGGAACTTGACTGGCCTGCACAGAGTCCTGACCTCAACCCGATAGATCACCTTTGGGATGAATTAGAGCGGAGACTGTGAGCCAGGCCTTCTCGTCCAACATCACTGCCTGACCTCACAAATGCGCTTCTAGAAGAATGGTCAAAAATTCCCATAAACACACTCCTAAACCTTGTGGAAAGCCTTCCCAGAAGAGTTGAGGCTGTTATAGCTGCAAAGGGTGTGCCAACTCCATATTAAACCCTACGGATTAAGAATGGGATGTCATTAAAGTTCATGTGCACGTAAAGGCAGGCGTCCCAAAACTTTTGGCAATATAGTGTATTTTAAGATATGTCAGTGCAAGTTGCTTTCAGTTAAAACAGCTCAAACATGCATTTTAGTCTGGGATTAGGCTTAAGCCTTGTCTGTGAAACTGACAGTCATATGTTCTGTTCACATCATGAATCTGTCTGAGTAAGTTTTATTAAATCAAAAACAAATTTTAAAAAGTTAAAAGCTTTAAGTTTACTTTAAGTAAACCTATTTAGATTAAGAAATAAAGGGTTTCACACAAAAATACTGCTGTAAATTTGATCACAATCCATTCTAGAGCATTAAACATTTTAAAGCATTATTTTTGCGTGCAGACCTTTCTTTCTTTATTATTAATTTAATTCATTTTACACACCATTTGTGTGGAGCGCTGTCTTTAAATTCACTACATCTATTTTTGATTCAATAAATAACACACAAAAAAAGCCTTTTTTCTGAAAAATTAGTAAATTAGCAAATTAGTACATTAGTTAGGAGTTCTAAAGGTCTTTGCACACTGAGTCCGAAATTCTCGTCTGAAAATTTCGCACGTTAAAAAATAAATACGACCTCACGTTGTGTTAATCATGTTTACACACTGCCTCCAAAACTTTCGGTCGTCATAAAAAAATTCGGATCGGGTACAATTTTCTGCATTTTTCGCATCCGTACCAGAGCCATCGTACAAGCAAACGGCAAAATCCAGAATTTTTAGGGTGACGAATACGAAAAAACGCATATAAAAAAAAACTTCGGACTCAGTGTGCAAGGACCTTAACTAACAACCAGCAAGTTTCCAGTTACAAGCAGTTTGACCACAGTGAACATGAAACTGCTGTGACGTGACACACTTGCAGCCAATCAGAACAGAGTTGATTGGCATAGTTGGAATTTTGCACCAATAAGGTTTAACAGTGGGCAGAGCTACAAAACAATTCAACACTATAATCTATAAGTTGGTTAATTTAACACACCATCTAAAAGAGTGTAGAGTGCTGTCTTTAAATTCACTACATCTAAAATTAGTAAATTAGCAAATTAGTACATTAGTACGGAGCCCTTAAAGGGACATAGTGGCTGAAAAAATATGAAATGGGAGGAAAAAATATATTTCAAAACTTTTCCATTGACTCGCAAAACATTTGCATTCGCCGAGAAACTTTGCGTTCGCTTGCCAAAAACTCAAAAGTTTTGTGAGCGAACACAAAGTTTTTTGGGGGAACACAAAACATTTGCGAGAGAACGCAAAATCACTGGCATGTAATTTTTCCTCCCATCCCATATTTTTTTTCCCATCACCATTACATCAGTACAAAGAGAACCTTGCTTACCTCATGGTGTACAGCAGGGTGCCGTCATCTTGGATACGCAGCAGTTTGTTGGGCATGGTCATGTTGTGTGCGACAGATTTCTTCCCGTTGTGAAAGAATGTGTCTGGAGTCCAGATCTTACTGGCCATCAGGTTGTTCAAACGCAGAATGTTCATTGGTCCCTCGAACTTCAGTCGTTCATCCTTCCAGCTCTGCCTGAAGAACACGTCGATGGTGTACTCCTGCCAAAAGATGAAATCACAGCACATTTTAGGATTTACAAGGTTCTGTTGGATGTTTTCTGTCGCTAAGGGCTCAGATGGTGTTTTGTTTGTGATAATTGGGCGCACAATACCCTATTACACTGATTGACTGGCAGTGAATTTGCTGTTGTATTCACAATTGTAACAATCCAATCAATTGGATGAGCTGCATCAGGGTTTTTGTTCCTCTTGCATTGCACACAATTCAATTCAAGCATTTTCTTGCCCACAAAAGACCCAGTGTCTGTAGTGTAACATTTTCTTTATCCACTTATTGTTGCTGTGGTGGATAAACACAGTTTGCCAAATGATTTGCAAATGGAGTTTAATGCATTTGAGACTCAAACCCTGCAGAGGAGAGTCAATTGCTCAAACCTTTAACTAGTACTGAGGGTGATCAGATCGCACTCTCGGCTCCAAGAGAGACTTGTGCTACCCAGAGATATCATTACAAGATCATCACGGATGGTAGAACAGGGAAAACATTTAAAGTACTTTAAAGAAAGATTAGGAGTCAGTTTTGAAAAGGGGAAAAGGTGAAGTTGTTCTAATTAACAACCAAGCAGATAAGCAGTTTGGCCACAGTGAACATGCTGTGACAAAACACTTCAACACTATAAGCTGATCTGGCAGGTAAAATTGTTATTATAGTTAACTAAAACCATAAAAACACATTTTTGTTACTTGAAATTAAATAAACATTAACTTGAATAAAAATTATGCCCCTTTTCACAAGACGTAACACGAGTCTCTGGTGTCCCCAGAATGTGTCTGTGAAGTTTCAGCTCAAAATACCCCACAGATCATTTATTATAGCTTGTCAAAAACTTTTAGAATGCAACTGGACGTTTCTGAACGGTTAGTGGATAAATTTATGTAGTTGCTGTGGAGTTGTTTCAACTAATCGACTAGCATGTGCCGTCCTGTTAATCTTTTGTGCAAATCCAACGTTGAATTGACCCTTGTTTGTGAAGCAGTCCGGCATAAAATGACCTTATGGTAACAACACTCTACTACAACAACTCTTCCTCTTCTCTAAAGCAGCCCAACATGGCCTCACCCCCTTTGTTGCGTGTTCCTGGGGGCAGGGTTTATGTAAATTTTGGGTTTGTGATGTCACCAACCCGAGAAAAAGCTTGTTGTAGTCCCTACCAGCCATTTGTTGTAGTCCTTAAAAAGCGATTTCTGTAAAAGGAAATATCTCCCTTTGCATTGAACTTTGAGTGTTGTAACTTTGCAGATGTTGTTTATGCTCAAACAGCAACATTACACACTAAAGTAAAAAAAAAAAAAAAAAAAAAAAAAAGTGAAATCATAGTCAATCAAGGACCCCTTTAAAGCAATCCAAAATTCACAGAAAATGCAGTTCTAAAAAAAAAAAAAACTTCTAAAATGAGAGTAAATGTAGAGTGGAAGCGGTTCTAGACTCAAAACAACTCTACAATTAAAGCAGCTCCAGACTAAAATGACAGCATTCAAGAATAAAAACAGTTTGACTGGAATCAGTTCCTGATATAAAAGCAGTGCTAGACAAAATTAAATCAATTCTCCACTGAAACTTCCAGACTAAGAGTTCTCGTTTAAAGCAGTTCCAGACTGAAGTGCCACACTGCAAGCAGTTAGACAGAAGCACTGCGACAGAAGTTTTATTATTGCTCAGACAGTGTCAGAACACTGCAGTGCCTGTAGCCCGATTCCTCCCGCAGCTGCAGGTGCTGTTTTTGATGGATGTACAGCTCATTCTCTGGCACATCTCTGAGATCTGGACGTTCTGTCCAGTCAGCACTCTGAGAGGGTTATGACGGTCTAATTTCAGTCAAGGGGCTTGTATTGTCCCGACTGAGGAGGGTTTATATGAACATCCATTAACAAGAGATGAACCATTAAACCCCACCACCACACGAACCCTGCACTCACATTATTACACATACTCCCACAACATACATGTGCGCACACACACATATCACAGAGTAAGGGAAATAAAAATAAGTAGGTGGTGAGGTCAGGAATGAGTGTTTATGAGATTGCCTCACAGGTGCTGAGTATGCATTTACATTAGATTATTCATAGACACATCATTTATGAGTGTGTGTGTGTGTGTGTGTACACTACTGTTCATAAGTTTGGGGGTGGTAAGATTTTCTAGTGTTTTTGAAAGAAGTCTCTAATGCTCACCCAGGCTGCATTTATTTGATCAAAAATACAGTAAAAACAGTCGTATTGTGAAATATTATTATAATTTAAAATAGATGATTTGTATTTTAATATATTTTAAAAAGCTGAATTTTCAGCATCATTACTCCAGTCTTCAGTGTCACATGATCCTTCAGAAATTATTCTAATTTGCTGCTCAAGAAACATTTCTTACTATAATCAATGTTGAAAACAGTTGTGCTACTTAAAGGCATAGTTCACCCAAAAAATGCTGTTAATTTACTCACCCTCAGGCTATCCAAGATGTACAATAGGTGTCATTTTTTCTTCAGTAGAACAGTAAAGAAGATTTTTCCTTGGCGATTCAAATAATGCATGTCAATGGCTACCGTCACTTTGAGAGGCAAAAAAAAACAACAACAAAAAAAAAAAACATATACAGGCAAAACAAAATTAATTCCCGTGGCTCCTGACGATACATTGAGATATTATGAAGCGAAATGAACGGTCTGTGCAAGAAACTGAATATTATTTACAAGATTATTAACTGCAATCCACAGCCTGGGCAAAACGCATTAACGGCAGTCTGGAGGGCGAGCTTCCTGTCGCATAATGACGTATGCGCGGGAGAAACTCACATGTCAGCTGACAGACACTATGTTTGTTTACAACAGAGAGGGATGACTCCTATGTTGTATTGCTCATCAAAGTGGTACTTACTTGTGCTTATCCTGGATGCCGCAACCTATAATATATATATATATATATATATATATATAAAAAAAATGAAGATTACGTTCGCTTACGCGATCTCCTGCGTATACGTTGTTGTACTGCGAAAGGAAGCTTGCGCTTCAGACTGTCGTGAACGAGCTCAGGACCGTTTGCCCAGGCTGTGGATTAGAGGTAAAATGTTGTAAATAATGTTCAGTTTCTTGCATAGACTGATCGTTTCACTTCATAAGATCTCAACATATCGTCAGGAGCCACGGGTATTCATTTTGTTTTGCCTGTATATGTTTTTTTTTTGACTCTCAAAGTAACATTAACAGTAGTGACTTGCATTACATGAGTCACCAAGGACCACAGTTTCAGCTAAAAATCTTCTTTACTGTTCTACTGAAGAAAAAAATACATCTTGGATGGCCTGAGTGTGAGTAAATTAACAGCAAATTTTCATTTTTAGGTGAACTATCCCTTTGATGCTTTTGTGGTAACCGTGATACATTTTTACATTTTCAGGATTCTTTGATGAATAGAAAGTTCTAAAAACAGCATTTACTTGAAATTGAAATATTTTGTAACATTATAACTGTCTTTACCCTTATTTTTGATCTATTTAATGCATCCTTTCTTTTCTTTTTCTTTTTTTTTTTAAAAAAAAAAAACCTTACTGACCTCAAACTTTTGAATGGTAATGTAAGGACTGAAATAGTAAGAAATGTAACAATTCTGGTTCTTGAATTGTAGTGATTGCATCAATGATAATTTTAGTGCTTTTAAGAAAGCTACTGGTCCTCACTGTATAAACACAAAATAAAATCACACACAAAAACAATTTATTACATCAAAACCAAGATATTCCTCAAAAAAAAATCATAAAGGGTTGGAATGACACAAGGCTGAGAAAACAATGAGCTAATCCTTGTCTCACTAGTCTTAAGTGCACAAAACAGCAGCAGTTCTCAATTCACTTGTACATGATAAAAGTACAATTAAAAGTAGCAACTGTAGACAGAAACCAGTTCCACACAGCAGTTTAAGAATAACAGGTGGAGTTTTAAACTCACAACACTTGTAGACAGAAAGCAGGCCTAATAAAAATCACTTCTCAACTGAAAAATAGCATTTTAAGAATTAAAGCAGCATCACTAGAAACCATTCCAGATTTTAAAAAGGCAGTGCTAGTGTTCTGGACTAAGAGTTCTTGCTCCAAAGCAGTTCCAGGTTACAGACAAAAGCACTGCAACACAAGCCTGTTTTATGACTGCTCAGACACCATCAGAACACTGCAGTGACCGTAGCCCAATTCATTAAAGATGTGTTGTCTACATATTGCTTTGTATTATTTAGCAGTGCACACTCTTCTCTAAACCCATTCAATTAAGACTCCAAACTCACAACTCATGTAAAACATTACTTACTTTACTGTGGCGCTACTGAATCTACCACTGAGTATGTCTGTACTGTCTTCTATCCGCATCGGTGGAAAAATGCAGATGGAGTTAGTTTAAAGGTGCTGTATGTCATTTTACTAAAGCATAAAAATACCACAAATACCACCAATATGTTTGCAGAGATTTATATTTCTATTTTATTAAGAGGTTTAAATGTTTGTTGCTTTTGTCCTATTAAGAGATTTAAATATTGGTCGGTTTCATTCTATTAAGAGATTTAAATATTGGTCGGTTTCGTTCTATTAATAGATTTAAATATTGGTCAGTTTCATTCTTCTAAGAGATTAAAATGTTGAATGGTTTTCATTCTATTAAGAGATTTAATGTTGGGTGGTTTCATTCTGTTAAGAAATTTAAATATAGTTCGGTTTTGTTCAAAGTGAGAGTAAGTGATTCTCAAAACGTATTAATGAAAATGAAAAGTTGAAAAGTCTTTAACGCCATGAAAACATTCTGACCCAGTATTTTTTTTTTTTTTTTTTTTTTTTTTTTTAAACCTAACCATAAATGTGGGTGCGTTTGTAAGTGCAGCTTGGCAGCAGATATCAGTTAAGCTGAATCTCAGCTGTCCTCATCTCACCCCAGCAGTATACAGAGGCTCCTGGGGCCGTAGGGCAGCACAGGGGCCAAACAAATACTACTCCATCTCTAACCTCTCTCTCCATTTTCCTTGTTGTCCGTCCATCTCACTCGCCTCCTATTCCATACCGTCTGCCCCATGGCTCAGAGGCACACAGCATTAATAGACATGATGACCTTCTGCACTGGTGTGTGTGTGTGTGTGCATCTTGGCTTTGTTTAGGCCAGATAAAGCAGCACCGGAGGCTCAGTGCAGAGCAGGTTTATCAGGATACAGAACCACCCGGGTTCACCCTCATCCATCACGGCCGGACATCCTGCATGAGGATGCTGTTGTTTTAAGATTCCCGGTGCTACCCACAAGTCATATCTGTCACTGCACCTGCTGACAGAAACTAATGATTATAAAGAGGAGGCGGCATGATAGAAAAAGAGATATCATGGATCCCATAAGAAAGAGAAATCATAAATGAAATCTCTTAACCCTATAAAGCCTACAGTATCATAAATGATACTCAAATTTCTAAGGCCTCTAAATGATCAACATGATCAAAACTTTGCTAAAAAAACCTGTTGTACACAATCTACTACATGACTTCTGTTGTCTGATTGATAGTTTATACTTTTTTAGCAATTAAAAGTCCCTTTAGTCTAATTCTAAAAGCATCCTCCTTCAGGTCGTAGTCCACGTGTCTTTTTGCTGTGAAATTTTTACTGATTTTTATCAAGTAAACACAAGAATAACTTTCATATTGTTAGTAATATTTCAAAATTAGATTTTTTCTTTTAAATATTTTCAACTTTACTTGATTTTGAGGTTTACTTGATTATTTATACATCGTTTTTTTTTAGAAAAATCATGTTAAAGGGATAGTTCACCCAAAAATGAAAATTATCCCATGATTTACTCAACCTCCAGCCATCCTAGGTGTATATGACTATCTTCTTTCAGATGAACACAATCGGAGATATATTTAAAAATATCCTTAGTCCTCCAAGGTTTATAATGGTAGTGAATTGGGGGTTGCTTTTTGAAGCCAAAAATAATTCATCCATCAATTAAAAAAAAAAAAAGAAATCCATATGACTCCAGGCGGTTAGTGAAGGCCTTCTGAAGTGAAGCGATGCGTTTTTGTTAGAAAAATATCCATATTTAAAACTTTATAAATTCAAATAACTAGCTTCCGGCAGATGACCGTATGCAGAATGCACAAGTCGACTTGCAGCAAATGAGTAATCCTCTGACGCGATGTATGACACAGGATGTAGGAGTATCGTAAGTTTAGACGCCTCTCACGGTTCAAACAAATAGGGCTGTGCGACCAATTTAAGCTCCTCTTCTCATATATCGAAATCCTCTGACATTTCTCTTTAAATATTATTGTTTTAGACTTATAATCTGTGACCGGTGATTTGTTTTGCTCTATCCTCTGCGCCTCCACGTTCGTCATTACGTTGTGCGTCTGGTCAAAAGATACTCTTCCATCGCAAATCGACTTGAGCATTCTGCGTACGATCGTCCACCGGAAGCTAGATATTTGAATTTATAAAGTTTTAAATATGGATATTTTTCTTACAAAAATGCATCGCTTTGCTTCAGAAGGCCTTCATTAACCAACTGGAGCCGTATGGATTACTTTTTTTTATGGATGGATGCATTATTTTTGGCTTCAAACGCAGCCCCCCATTCACAACTATTATAAACCCTGGAGCACTGAGGATATTTTTAAATATATCTCTGATTGTGTTTGTCTAAAAGAAGATATCCATATCCATATGTCATATACACCTAGGATGGCTTGAGGGTGAGTAAATTATGGGATAATTTTCATTTTTGGGTGAACTATCCCTTTAAAATGTACGTATCAAATATGACACATCAGGTTTTTGGAGAACGTATACATCTCTCAGTCATCATTGTATTGCATTGCATTATTGTCCCCCACAATAAAAACTAGGGTATTGATCATAAAACTAAGCATACATTTTAAATATCATCTTACAAAGACATTATTGGCAGATAACTGATATTTATATGCATTTTAAGCAAGAAGCCTGCTATACTATTATAAAGATCTCATTCATTTACATTGTTTCAACTTATGTTTGGGCCATAACTATAATAGTATCCCAATGATACTTAAATAACACTGCCAAGACCAAATGATCTGAGCTACTCTGTCCACATCAATTTTATAGTTCTATACTTTCACTGTATGTTGTATCATTTCTGTCTATTTATGTTTCTCAGAAGTAGGTGTTGGAAAAGCATCTCAGACAATGTTGATACTTGAAAGAAAAATCAATCTTAAAATCAATTAAGTCTCCAAAAGAAACCTTTAAACATTTCAATTTTCCTCTGGGAATAGTTGGTTTTCTGATGCCACCTGGAAAACAGTGCTGTGCAGTTGACTCTGCTGAATCCTTCTGTCAAAGCTATTTGTGTCACCTAAAATTTAAACACAATCACCCTGGTACTGCTTCACATATTTTAATAAACCCCCTCTAACCGATGTCAACCTGACTGCAAACATGCTAACGCTCAGCGGCCACACCTACCCGACCTCTTCAGCTCATTACCCACGAGTCTCTTCACTCAGCTGTTTACCTGAGTGTCACACGGTTCCCAACAGGGTCAGCTCTAATGATGAGGGTTAGCATGGCCACAGGGCATTGAGACAGAGAAAGAGAGACAGGCCTTCATTGCAAACCCACAGTGCAGAAAACTAAATCCACAGGCTTTTCTAAACAGCTCAAAGCTCTTGACTATAACAATGTGACCTCTGACTTGAAGCGAAATCGCAAAACAACAAGCCAACGACATTGTCACTCGTTTACCAGCTATTTACAAACTAAAGAATCAAACTTTTACATGTTTTAGAGTACGCTGCACTCGCTGTAGCCATTTCTATGAATTATTGACATGAATTATTCATTACAGACGACTGTAAAGGAATCATAAATGGCTTTTCTTGAGGTGAGTATACAATAGCTCTTGAAATGGAAACACATACCTTTCTACATAGGCAAAAACCAGGGCCTTAAAATAACACTCGCCAAGAGCCAAATGTGAGTAAAAAATGGAGATGACGAGTATATGAAACGGTGTAAATCGCAGTTGGCTAGTAACATTTTTATGAATTCTAACAATGCAATGTTGTGAGAACATTAATGTGAACAAACAGGACAGATGACGGGCCAGTGACGTGTCGACCGAAAGGAAAAATCAATCCGTTTCTCACGCACACATCCAAAGCGCGCCCAGAAATCCACGTCTCAGACAGCGCATGAATACTGAATTGAGTTCTCTTTCACGTCTTCTTGCGCTTGAACAGATATTCAAACTAAATCATGTCAAAATGCCTGTCTTGGTAAGTATCCTCATAAACATAGTCTGTTATGCCTTAAGTGAACGTAAAGAGCGGAGAAAGAAAATGCATGTGTATCAGTATATTGGATCAGTGCATTAGCTCTTAAAGTGACAGCAGACTAATATTCCTGCTGCTGTCTCTGTGATTAATTTTATTCAAACAAATCAACAGCAAATCAACAATCAAACAGCATGATGAAAAAAGCATTATTCACATGAAGCACATAAAAGAAACACCCCAATACTCTAATTTATTTAATTAAAAATAACAAGTTATAATTAAAACTAAAATTATAATTAAAAGACTATGTAATGATCAATGTATTTTATCAATTGTAAAAAATGTATTTTTTTTGAAAGAAGTCTCTTCTGCTTAACAAGGCTACATTTATTTGATCAAAAATACAGTAAAAATATTATAAATATTCATATTGTGAAATATGAAATATTATAATTTAAAGTTATTGTTTGAATAAATGTAATTTATTCCTGTGATCAAAGCTGAATTTTCATCATTACTCCAGTCTTCAGTGTCACATGGTCCTTCAGAAATCATCCTAATATGCTAATTTCCTGCTCAAGAAACATTTCTGATTATTATCAGTCTTAAAGATTTTTGTGGAAACCATTATATGGTTTCCTGCATATATCACTGACTTTTATTTTGCTGACAATGTTTTCAAATATTATTATACATAAAAATAATTTAATATCTATAAATTAATGAATTACATTATACTATTAATTTTTTAAAACCAAACTGTTTCACTGTTTTTCATACATATTTAAGGAAATAAGAATAATTTTTTGCAACCTCTAAACAGTTACATCATATAAAACCAGCTTTTTTTATATATACTTTTTTTTTTTATTGAAATTCACTATTCTCTGATGAATAGCGAATTTCAAGAGAACAGCATTTATTTGAAATATAATTTTTTGAAACAATATACAATGTATTTACTGTCACTTTTAATCAATTTAATGCATTCTGGCTAAATAATTTCTTAAAAAAAATGAATGGTAGTGTATCTCGGCACAAAAATTCTGATGATTTAGGAATGGTTCCCAAATTTACTCATGCTCATGTCATTCCAAAATTGTATTAATTTTAAAATGAGATTTTAAAGAATTTATGGGAGAGAATTGCATGAACAATGAAGGTGTATAATGACAATGAGAAACCAAGCAACACATGCAGTAAATTCTGTCTTATGAAGTCATTATAAGCATTCTTGTTTTGTTGTAGCTCTCATATCAATTTGAAATGTTGAAAACAGTTGTGCTGCTTAATATTTTTGTGGAACTGACACATTTTTTCAGGATTCTTTGATAATTAGAAAGTTCAAAATAACAGCATTTATTAGAAATAGAAATCTTTTTTAACACTCTTATATATAACATTTCTCCTGATTGCCATCTTGGATGAATTTGGATGGACTTGAATGAACTCAACTTGTTGCAGTGAATTTTGGAATTGCCTTTTCTGGAATTAAAATGCTGTCTAGGTAGGCAGGTCACTAGGTTTCAGAGCAGAGCTGACATTGATGCTGATATGTGTATTTGCATGTTGAATTCATAATGAAAGCGTAATACGGAGAACAGCTATGATTCAGTGAGGCAGAATGAGTTCTTTTAAATAATTGATAGAGCAAAGATTTGTGTGCAGAATGAGGAAGGACTATCTGCAAGTACATTGAGAGGGAATCTATTTCAAAAGGAGAGGAGAGAAAAAAAAAATGGCCGTCAATTGTCAGAGCACTTGAAAAGAAAAAAGCGAGAAGGATGGTGTGGCAGAGGAGGATGATAAGCTCCGGGGAAATGTGGAGAGGCAAAGAAATGGAACAATTTGTCTTTGAAAATGAAAAAAATATATCAAAGACTTAGATGTGCTCTCCCTCCTGCGAGACAGGGTCAGCATGCTAACGTGTGAAGGCAGAGCAAAGACGTCGCTATACAATGGATAATGCCATGCACTGTATGTTTCAATACGGAAGAACAGCTAGTAGAACATTCACTGACTCAAATGCGGAGGGTGAGGGAAAAGAAGGAAGAGTAGATAGCAGAAGAAGAAGCAGACAGAAAGTGAGAGATAGCGGGATGGAAAGAGGAACAGCGGTATGCTTTCTTGGGTCTGAGAAACAGAAGGTGTAGCATCTGGGTCTAATCTCAAAGACACAGGAGATGAGGGCTGAGACGCTCACACTGAGACACTGGTGAGTGGACACATGGACGCACAGCACACACACACACACACACACAAATGTACCATGGTATCCATAGTTTCCAACAAAATATCACAGTTACTGCCATCCTGAAGACAAGAAATTCAACAGAATTGGAGATAGCAAGCAACTTACACTGTTTGACAGAGATCCCAAGTCCTAAATTCCTGAGAAATGCGTATTTGTATTCATTCAGAACTCATATATATATATATATATATAAAACAATTTTTATATATACATAAACTAACCTTGCCATGTCATAAAAAGGTCAACATATCTGGTATTTTAAAGTCATGCTGGTCTACAGTTTGATGTCATTTCCTGTTTTAGACCTTGAAAACAAAATGGCTCCCTGCATACATCACTGAGGCTGCATCCGAAATCGCATACTCTCATAAGTAAGTACTTATTTGAATAAGTAATTACTTTGTGAGAGATAAAAAAGTAGATTCTATACAGTACGAAATTACGAATGTGTGTAGTATGAATGTAATCCGGACATTTTTGCCATGTTGTCATTATCATGTGACCTACCAGCGTCAGTTACGTCGCTTCACTGCCATTCACAAATCCTCTCCTGTGGTCTCATGGGATAGTAAAGTGTCCATCGTATGCACACTTCAGAATCTCGTTGGAAGCAGTAGTTCATCAGGGGACTTTATGCCAACTCTTTTATGAGTACTGTGAAATTGGACATAATACTCTTGTCAAGTACTGTTTTCGCCTACTATATAGTAGGGAAGTATGGGATTTCGGATGCAGCCATTGGTTGCATCTCAATCAGCTCCCTAGTTCAGTAGTCAGGGCACTGATCAGGGAGTCGGCCATTTTAAGGGCTGTCTCAATCACAGAATCCTTCCAGTGCACTGGATCGTTAGCTCCCTAAAAAGTCCCACAATGCACCGCAAAACCCAGGGTGCATTGATGCTCACTATGTTCCCTTAACGGAAGTTCTGAAGCGTGAAACTTAAATCACGTGAGCCAACTCACTACGCATAACGACTGATAACGACACGCAATATCTGTTTTTAAAACAGAAACCATTATTTTATTATATTTCAGCATAAACATACATCATTAGACAGGTAATTTGAATGCAATCTAGCTAACATTTACAATTTATTTACGGGCTGAAATGTTGCACGTATATGTAACAAGCAAAGTATTTATCATAATGTACTTTAAATAACATTACAAGTAATGTCAGAAAGATATCAGCTCTGCTGTTGTTCATAAATATCAGTAATGATGTTGTACATCAGTGTCCCAATGTGTAGTCCTTTAATGCCCTTACTAGTGCCCAAATTTGTGTACACGACATACTGATTCACGAGCTTGGGAGCTAGGGAACTGATTGAGACACACCCATTGTCATGCTGGTCTTCAGGGGTTCTCTCTGTGATGTCATTTCCTGTTTTAAGCCTTTTTTTGTCAAATGACAACAAAATGGCTTCCTGCATATATCACTGACTTTTATTTTGCTGACAATGTTTTCAAATATTATTATACATAAAAAGAAATTAATATCTATAAATTAATGAATTACATTATACTATTAATTTTTTAAAACAGTTTCACTGTTTTTCATACATATTTAAGGAAATAAGAATAATTTTTTGCAACCTCTAAACAGTTACATCATATAAATTATTTTTCACTAAATGCCACAAAAAAACAAAACAAAAAAAAACATCAATTGCATTTTCATTTTAAAACTGATAAGATTCATTAATGCCATTATCTTTAAACACTGCATTTTTAATATACTGACAAAAACACTACTGTGATATTTTGCAGATACATTTCTGTAATGAAAAGCATGAGCAAGCTAATACACGAAAGCCAAGCCAGACTAGTGCAGCTGCATGAGTTGATTGTTAATTTGCTTTGTTAGTTTGTTTGCAGCTGAATCAAAGTTTCATTTAATTTAATGGCTTTCATTTGAAGCTTCAGGGTGGGCTGTTAAGAATGCGTGTAACGTACATCATGTGCGAGAACAATCAGACCCCATTGTTAGCACACAGCTAACGTGCTTCATATTCAAAGCAGCTTACACGAGTCAAATTTTATCTCCTCAGAACAAAAACTCCATTAAGAAGCTCTGAATCCATTGAGAAGTGTCAGAGTGACGGCGTGAGTCACAGGCACCAATTCAGAGTGTCACGGATGCAGTCAGGTGGTAAAGCCTTTCATTTCCTGCCTCGGTTCCGTCGGATATGAAACTCATCCGGGTCACCATGGACCACTGGTTATTTAGCACTGACCGCTTTCCCACACGGATCCAAACAGAGCTCGTTGTCACAGCTTGATATGTGTGGACATAAATGCATTAGCAGTGGCGCTGTTCGAAAAATGACACCTGTACAGATGGCGCCCCTCTGTAGGCAGTAGTTAGATAAAAGACTGATCAGCTGTTGTGTTATTCACATTTATGCATTTGGCAGATGCTTTCATGCAAAGAGACTTATATTGCATTCAAGGCGCATTCTCTGGAATTCAAACCCATGACCTGGCCATGCTCTACTGTTTGAGCTACATTATAAGTCATCACTAGACATAAAGTCTCAGATGGCATGTCTATGCATACAAATCATCTGATGCATACAAAAATAGCTCCAATCTCAGTGGCTGGCTTCTATTCATTTTATTAATTTATTGTTATTATTGTTGTTGTTGTTGTTGTTGTTGCTGTTAATAAATTGAATGGCTAAATTTAATCGCATGGGTAACACTTTATAACTAGACGAGTAAAGTTCGTAAACAAACTTTGAAGTTGGCTTGAGAAAGCTAAACCAGAAAGTTTGAAGTAGTTTTAACAGCTTAAGTTTACACTTTAGGTTTAAGTTTACACTTTGTAAATTACAATGACAATGAATGAAGAACTCACTATTTGTATATAGTCTATTAATGTATTAACTACAGTTTATAAACTATTAATTCACTATAAACTAATATTTATTTAGTGTTACCATTGCGTGCTGTCCCAACCAGACAAAAGAATTTACTACATAGCAGAGCTAGTTTAAAGTTCTTTCTTTTCACTTTTGTCTAAATGGAAATTTGGACCACAACGTTCACTCATTTTAACCATTTGCACAGGCGATTGAGGTACACTACTTTTTTTTTATTATTATTATTTTTTAAATACACTATATTGCCAAAAGTTTTGGGACGCCTGCCTTTACGTGCACATGAACTTTAATGACATCCCATTCTTAATCCGTAGGGTTTAATATGGAGTTGGCCCACTCTCTGCAGCTATAACAGCCTCAACTCTTCTGGGAAGGCTTTCCACAAGGTTTAGGAGTGTGTTTATGGGAATTTTTGACCATTCTTCTAGAAGCGCATTTGTGAGGTCAGGCAGTGATGTTGGCGAGAAGGCCTGGCTCGCAGTCTCCGCTCTAATTCATCCCAAAGGTGATCTATCGGGTTGAGGTCAGGACTCTGTGCAGGCCAGTCAAGTTCCTCCACACCAAACTCGCTCATCCATGTCTTTATGGACCTTGCTTTGTGCACTGGTGCGCAGTCATGTTGGAACAGGAAGAGGCCATCCCCAAACTGTTCCCACAAAGTTGGGAGCATGAAATTGTCCAAAATGTCTTGGTATGCTGAAGCATTAAGAATTCCTTTCACTGGAACTAAGGGGCCAAGCCCAAACCCTGAAAAACAACCCCACACTATAATCCCCCTCCACCAAACTTTACACCTGGCACAATGCAGTCAGGCAAGTACCGTTCTCCTGGCAACCGCCAAACCCAGACTCGTCCATCGGATTGCCAGACAGAGAAGCGTGATTCGTCACTCCAGAGAACACGTCTCCACTGCTCTAGAGTCCAGTGGTGGCATGCTTTACACCACTGCATCTGACGCTTTGCATTGCACTTGGTGATGTAAGGCTTGGATGCAGCTGCTCGGCCATGGAAACCCATTCCATGAACCTCTCTACGCACTGTTCTTGAGCTAATCTGAAGGCCACACGAAGTTTGGAGGTCTGTAGCTATTGACTCTGCAGGAAGTTGGCGACTTCTGCGCACTGTGCGCCTCAGCATGCGCTGACCCCGCTCTGTGATTTTACGTGGCCTACCACTTCGTGGCTGAGTTGCTGTTGTTCCCAATTGCTTCCACTTTGTTATGATACCACGCTTGAATTCACTGAGCTCCTGAGAGCGACCCATTCTTTCACAAATGTTTGTAGAAGCAGTCTGCATGCCTAGGTGCTTGATTTTATACACCTGTGGCCATGGAAGTGATTGGAACACCTGAATTCAGCGATTTGGAGGGGTGTCCCAATACTTTTGGCAATATAGTGTATATTAAATATTACTTTTATTCTGCAAGGATGCATTAAATTGCTCAGAAGTGACTGTAAAGACATTTATAATGTTACAAAAGATTTGTATTTCAAATAAATGCTGTTCTTTTGAACTTTCTATTCATCAAAGAATCCTGACATAAATATGAAGCCGCACAACTGTTTTCAACATTGATAATAACCAGAAGTGTTTCTTGAGCAGCAAATCAGCATGTTAGGTGCATATCACGTGACAATGAAGACTTGAGTAATGAAGCTGAAAATTCAGCTTTGCATCATAGGAATAAGTTGCATTTTAAAATATATTCAAATTGAAAACAGATATTTTAATTTGTAATAATATTTCACAATATTACTTTTTTACTACATTTTTTATTAAATAAAGGCAGCTTAGATGAGCAGAAGAGACTTAAGACTAAAAAAAAAAAAAATCTTTCTGACCTCAAACTTTTGAACAGCAGAGTAGTTGCACTCCAATCTTTTATTGTACTGTAAATGATTTCAGATTCACAAGCCCCTATACAGGTAAACAATCTGTGGATGGCCAGACTGCCTAGGTAGGTGGTTCTTGGCTTGAAAATCGTGCAAAGTGCTGGTCCAAGAGGCTGACAGTGATGCTATTCATCCACCTGTGCAAATAATATGCAAAAAAATGAATTCCACTCACCATATCGGTGTCTGAAACAGGGCCAAAACTGGTGACGTAGATGTCGGTCTTCACTGTGGTAACTCGATCTGGGGAAACATCAAAAATGACCAGTGTTGTTTTCCCAGAGTGCAACGGCGACAGCCCCGTCTCATCTACCTTGAAAAGGGCCATCTTTATAAAACCTCAGAAATGGATTGTGAATCTCACATTTTCTTTACAGTTTCACTGCAGAAAGAGCATCTTTCTCTCTCTAGCCCTTTTGAGATGAAAGTGTCCATTAGGCAGGGGGTAAATGTGCTTGCATTTATTTGGCCCAGTGTTAGGTTGGCTAGTAATCAAATCTTTCTGTTCCTGCTTCAATATATTCATATGTTGTCCTCCTTTATCTGAGCCTTCTTTTTTCTTTTCTTTTCATTCAAAAGAGCTAGTGATATTTCCTCTGCTCGCTGCACTAAACAACACAGGGACACAGTAAGTGCATTCAGTCAGAGAGCGAAGTATTATACACAGAACTACAACACAGACTATTAAAAACATAACACAGCCTTAGAAATACATGAATGCACACATAACCTATTGCATTTTTTCACTGACTCGAATAACTGTTGTTTTACTTAGCAGAGCCTCAAAAATTGATTTTGAAATACAAATAATGATACAGCGATACAAATTTTGCTTTGATCTACAAAAAAAAAAAAAAAAAGGTTTCGAAGGCAAACAAATGCAGAACAGCACTTTGTCCTATATGCAGACAAATATCAGAATGAATGATATATTGCAGATTCTCATAAATGAGCTCATGAGATCAAAGCGAGAGCCCGGGGTTCTTCAGCGGTTCTTTAGTGCTTAAAAGTGGCGAGTGTTCTGGGCTTCGAGATGTGTTGTATTAATAGCTGTCTAATGTAGGGGTGGTTTATTCAGCTCTGAGCTGGAGGAGAGATGTTCGGAGACTTTTTTTGTTTTTTTTTATTCAGTCTCCTGTTTCACAAATACAATACAAGCTAAAAAAAAAAAATGCAGACTAATCACCCGACGACAACAGCAATCAAACAAACAAGCAGAAATTACTGCTCATCTTAAAAACAATGTCACTCTCTCTCTGTCTGTCTCTCTCACATCTCTAAAATTGCCCTAATTATACAATGTTGCATGCTCATCTGGGCACCATCCCAAGAGGATAAAAAAATGGGGGAAAATGCATTGATATTCATCTCTGACTAGATTTTGCATGCCGTTTTTGCACAGAATCGATAGACTGCTGGGAAAGTATGAAAAGACATAGAAAAACATTGAATTTTTATGCAAAACTAGAAGTTTTCTGAGTTGTGTTTGCATGTATAAAACTTGTCCATCACAATGCTACAGTGTTGAAGGTAGTTGCTATAGTGTTGCAATGCAGTTGCTAAGGTGTCGGGAGTGTTTTTTTTTAGTGCACTGTTACGCAGAGTAATCAAAATAATATTGGAACGCATTATGGCTTAGCCATTGCGAATATCAAACCACAAAGGCTGCGATTTCATTAAATAAATGCGCTGCCTGTTTCAGAGTGAAGTGCAAAATTGTGTTCATTTACATGCAAGCAGCTCACAATCCAGTGTTTTCAGTGTTTCACCATTCACCTTTCCACCATATTTGTAATAAAAAGTGTTCATAAACTTAAAAGGGCTTCCTGCTCTTCTCCGCCAAAATAAAAGCTTGATGGTTTAAAGTTTGAACATGAAGAATTTAAGACATAAATATTAAAGTCCCCCCAAAATCAAAATGTAAGTTTTTTAGCTTTCAGTATGAATATGTTAGCCTTAAAGGAATACTCCACTTTTTTTGAAAATAGGCTTATTTTCCAACTCCCCTAGAGTTAAACAGTTGAGTTTTACCATTTTCGAATCCATTCAGCCGATCTCCGGGTCTGGCGGTACCACTTTTAGCATAGCTTAGCATAGTTCAATGAATCTGATTAGACCGTTAGCATCTCGTTTAAAAATGGCCAAAGAGTTTCGATATTTTTTCCTATTTAAAACTTGACTCTTCTGTAGTTACATCGTGTACTAAGACCGACGGAAAATGAAAAGTTGCGATTTTCTAGGCCGATATGGCTAGGAACTATACTCTCATTCCGGCGTAATAATCAAGGAACTTTGCTGCCGTACCATGGGTGCAGCAGGCGCAATGATATTACTTTTCATTTTCCGTCGGTCTTAGTACACGATGTAACTACAGAAGAGTCAAGTTTTAAATAGGAAAAATACCGAAACTCTTTGGTCATTTTTGAGCGAGATGCTAACGGTCTAATCAGATTCAATGAACTATGCTAAGCTATGCTAAAATTGGTACCGCCAGACCCGGAGATCGGCTGAATGGATTCAAAAAAGGTAAAACTCAACTGTTTAACTCTAGGGGAGTTGGAAAATGAGCCTTTATTTTCAAAAAAAGTGGAGTGCTTTAAGGTTATTAATAAGCTGGTGTGTTCCAAAACAATGACAAAATTCACATTTAGGAGATATAAGCATTCAAAACTTAAAGTGAGACACTTCCGCTAAAATGGATTACGGATTTTCATGACATCACTTCAGCTTCTCATCAAATCTTCTGTCCAATCAAATGCTCTCTAGAATCTGAAGTCCCGCCCCCTCCTACACTATAAACAGATGCTGAAACTGCAGCTGAAATCGGTCATTTGTTCACACATTTACTAGTCTCTACATAGTGAGTGGCACATAGTGCACTATATAGGGGATAGGGAACTATTCAGACAGTGTAAATATGCTTTCCATTGAAGTCCGTTTTCGTGTCAGTGTCACGTGAACCGCCACAGCGCGAGCACAGTCTGCTCTGGTCCAGAGACACGAGAGCACAGAGAGGATCATATCCACGGACCGCGAGTCAGCTTAGACCACAAAAGGTATCAGACCCATTTGAATTCTGCACAGAATGCTGTATTTTAAAGAGATATAGAGTAGATTAGGATGAGAAACGGTTAGAGATTAGAAGGAAACCGAGTTTAACGGCTCTGGCCGAGCTGTGGTATAAAAAAGGGGCGGAGCTGTTCGTTATGTCTCGCCCTGTCTTCCTGTTTCAGTTAAAATTACGTCAACACATTGAATAATGCTGTACGTTTCAAGGCAATTCAGTGGGCCTTTAATATTGTAATTTATCATGATTGTTTGAAACAGTAAAACAAACAGTGTTCAAACAGTGAAACAGTATTATTACAACAGTAATATTTCGTATTTTAATATGTTATTTATTAATAATAATAATAATAATAATAAATATTTATAACAAAATTTTGCTTACTGACTCAAGTCAAAAGCGTTCACCCTCAAATCTTTATGATATTCTAGTCTTGGTCCCTCCTTCAGTGTATAAGTCTATGAGATTTTCTTCATTCATTCATTGGCTGAAAATTGTAAGTTTTTTTTTTTTTTTTTTTAGAAAACTAAATAAGCAGTTTTAATATAATACAACTATAAGAAATAGTAATAATATAGTCCAGAAACGCCACTAACAATTAAGACTATCTTTAAAACAATCTCTAAAATTGCCCTAATTACTCAATGCCACACAAGCGTCTTGGCGCCTTTCCAACAAGGATAAAAAGGGAAAAAAAATAGAGAAATCTCTGAGTTGAAAGACTGCTGGGAAGGCATACAAAAAGCTTTTATAAACCGCAGCTTCTATTGTGCGTGGCTATCAGGTGCCATTATTCTGCGAGGTTAGACGGTTGTGTTGTTAGCGGTCTGTGTGTCTGAGTGAATGTAAAGTGGCTCAGCCGGGTCTCAGAGGGACGGGGGAAGGGTTGAGAGTCCGTCTGAAATGAGACTGGGGGAGGTTTATAAAGAAGTGCTCTTATATACACGAGATTATTCACATATGCAGCAGAGCGATCCGTAACGCGGGCAGCATCTGAGGGAATGCCCTCTTTGTTTGACTTCACCTCTCTTTCTCCTTCCTTCAGCTTTTCATTCATCCTGTGAGACCAAAACCTAGTGAACTGCCTTGGTGTTTACTCTCTAGGCCTACATAGGCAGCTGCCTTTTAAGGATGCATTCTAACTGAAAGGGAACCTAACGGAATGATTTGGAACGCTCTACATAGGTGGCACCTCCACACGTCAAATATGAAGTGCACTGGAAACTCGACTCAGTTTGGTGTTAGCATGTTGCTAAGCTAACAATGTGATACTATAAGAAATTAGATATATGATGATTGAATGGAGTGCATTCTGAGATTGCATTCTCTGCAAAGATTTATGTGATGCTAGAAACCATCACAATTTGATAGACATTGGTAACACTTTATTTTAGGATCTTTTAGCTAGTTGCTTATTAGCATGCATATTACTAGAATATTGGCTGTTTATTAGTACGTAAGCACATATTCTACATGACCTTATTCTACATTCTTAAAGGGTTAGTTCACCCCAAAATGAAAATTCTGTCATTAATTATTCACCCTAATGTCGTTCCAAACCCGTAAGACTTTCATTCATCTTCAGAACATAAATGAAGATCTTTTTGATCAGAATGCTGTCAGATTTCCTTCCATAGGCTGCCTTTGCAACAACCACTTTGATGCTTCAAAAACTCCATAAAGAGATCGGAAAACTAATCCATATGAATTGAGTGGTTTAGTCCAAATTTTCTGAAGAGAATCAATCGCTTGTTATGATGAACAGATTTAATTTAGGCTTTTACTCGCATGTAAACATTGATCAGCGAACATAAGCAGAAGGTCAACCAAACCTGCTACACGCGCAAGAAGAAACCTCTTCCGGAAGCTCAAACGTGCTGCGTAACTGATAAGGTTCATTCTTGTGTGTCATTATTATTATTAATTTTTTTAAACTTAAATTAATAAAGAAATATATTACTATCGCAATACAGTTTTTCTCAAGAGGTGTAAGAGTGAGAGGTTTTGGAGAGGATAGAGGAAGGCTAATGTTGAGAGGGAGAGGTAGAAAGAAATGAGGGGAAAGGAATAGATGGTTTAGGTAGAGGAGATAGAGCAAGAAGAGTTGAGGATGTACTGTAGGATGAAGAGAAGAGGAAGGAGTAGAGGGAGACGAGATGGGCAGAGTGGAAGGCAATGTATTAGTTGAAAGAGCAAGAGAAGAAAATATAAGAAGACATGGACAGAGGGAAAGGAGAAAGCAAGGTGTAAGAGGAGGGAGGAGAGATAGAAGGATAGGATACAGACGAGTTTCAAATGAAAGAAGAGCCAACCTAATTTACCATGTCATAAATGATGGTCTTTCCTTGAGAGAAGCTGGAGAGAGAGTTCAGCCCAATAGGCCACAGTCAATGTTCCTGGACAACAAGTGCTGCAATCCACTGGTAGTGTGGCACACAACGCTGTCTTGTGGCCGCACAACACAGAAAGGCTCCTAAATTTTTTAAACTCCCTCAATGAAATCCACTTTCCGCAGGGTGATCAGGAGCAAATTGAGCAAAATTGTGTTGTGTGGAAAAATGTCCACTTTCACCATTCAGTACTGGTGCAAGAGTGGTTTAAGCATCACCCACAATTCAGGATGGTGTTCCTTCCAGCATATTAGATGGAAAGTATATGACCACAACCCTTACAACCAATAAGTCTTCTCCAAATGATGGAAGAGGCCTGGAGAAGTTAAGGCACAAGGATCGATCCAGCATTCACAGCTTTTTTTTCCCATGACTCGTGAAAATAAATGCTGTGATGCTGATGAAAATCTTTGGCCAGATGTAAATGAGAGGCAAGATCTATAAAGTTCATTGATTCAATGATTGCAGTACATTTATTTATGTATTTACTTATTTTATTTTGGGGGGTTTATACAACTAAACTTGTCAGTAACACTTTACAATAAAGGTTCATTAGTTAATGCATTAACTAAAATGAACTAGCCATGAGCAATATTGTTACTGTATTTACTAATCTTCGTTAACGTTAGTTAATGAAAATACAGTTGTTCATTGTTTAGTTAATGCACTGTGAACTAACATGAACAATGTTAACAAGATTTTAATAATGTATTAGTAAATGTTGAAATTAACATTAACAAAGATTAATAAATGCTGTAGAAGTGCAGTTCATTATTAGTTCATGTTAACTCATGTAGTTAACTAATGTTAAAGGGTTAGTTCACCCAAAAATTAAATTTCTGTCATTAATCTGTGGTTCGGAGCGTGTATCAACTGCCAAAGTCACGTGATTTCAGTAAACGAGGCTTCGTTATATCATAAACTTTTCGAAATTTCAATAGTTCACGTGACTTTGGCAGTTTGATACAAGCTCTGAACCACTGATTCGAAACAAAAGATTCGTAAAGCTTCGAAGCTTCATGAAGCAGTGTTTTGAAATCATCCATCACTAGATATTGTTGAATAAAGTCGTTATTTTGTTTTTTTGGCTCATAAAAAGTATTCTCGTCGCTTTGTAACATTAAGGTTGAACCACTGTAGTCACATGAACTGTTTTAAATATGTCTTTACTACCTTTCTGGGCATTGAAAGTGTAAATTAACTTGCTGTCAATGCAGGCCTCACTGAGCCATCGGATTTTGTCAAAAATATCTTAATTTGTGTTCCGAAGATGAATAAAGTTCTTACAGGTGTGGAACGACATAAGGGTGAGTAATTAATGACAGAATTTTCATTTTTGGGTGAACTATCTTTTTAACTAATGAACCTTATTTTAAAGTGTTACCAACTTGTCATTAAAGAACGAAAAACAAGTTTTTTCCATTCATGTATTTGTGTATCTACAGCTGAATTTGATGTTAGTATTTATTTTTAATGAATGCATTACTTGAATAAACTGCAGTGCTTCATTATGCAGTGAATACTGAACTGTTTTGCCAACATAAGAGTGTGTTTAGTTTGCTGTGTTAATTGCTTTAAGAGCAATGACATTCATTTAGAGAAATGTATCAAATCGACTGAGAAAAACTGTAATACTATTGTAAAATAAAAAGTAAGTATTTAATAATAATAATTTTACAAAACAACAGTAAAATTATAATACTAATATGCATGCTGTCCTTATTTTTTCTTGCTTTCAAATATTAAACAATAGAGCTTTTATTTTGCCACAAAACCGCAGAGACCTTGAAGCTTTTCTTTTGTTGACTACAGACTTATAAAAGATTCTCATTACAAATTTGGGAAGGTGGTTGGTGCTTGCATGTAAATGAACAGTGCAGCGCTTCACTCGTTAAAGGTCATCTAGCGAGCTTCACCATTTCATACAGTTGGTGAGTGATAATTTTGGACCCTGGCTAAGATGGCTAAGATGTCCTGCACACAGCCGCTGTATTACACCACATCCCTGAATATTTCATTTTAGATTTCACTGTTTTACTTTATTTTTTTGTACTGCATTGGGTAATCATATAAAATCTTGTTACAGAAGTAAAACCACCGTCTTACAAGGCAGTGCTTCTATGATGACTTTAAATGCTGCCTAGTCAGGCAGCTCACTAGGTTTTGGCACAGAGCTTAAATTTCTTCTGTTTACCGAACAGATCACAATGAATGATTCAGTCTGATTCATTTTGTGATGCTCTCTGTATTTGTTTTGCAGCAGAAAAGCAAAAAAGACTACCAGCTGCTTTTCAATCTTTATAAACCTAGAATAAGAAATGGCAAACACTCTAACAACATGTGTGAAAACGCTCGCAATGGCAATAACACCATGAATTCACCTTGAACTAAATCAATAGCCTCTTGAGGGCAAAATGATTATCCGAGTCTGGTTTATGCTTCTTCTAAATGTTCCATTTATTAGGTCATTATATCCTCATTCCAGCAGAGGTAAACTCCTCTACACACCGAAAGAGATGCTCTTTGATTCGCTCACAAAAGTTAATCAGCCATAAACATGAATGGGATAACAACACATTCAGATTTACTGACACGTTCAGCCAACCTGAAATTGACTGGCTGATGTATTGGATGGAAGAACAGGGGGTTTGTGGGAGCTTGGCCTGAGGAATGATGAGTAGCCTACATCGACCACTCTGACTGTTTTCCCCTGAGTCTTGGTGCTGTGAATGGATGGGCGTATATATATTTACATAAACAAACCCATGATTCACTGGATTAACCATTGTACAAACCAATATATATATAGAATAGAACAGAAATCAGGTGATTTAAAAGATGACTATGGAAGCTTGTTTCTGCCACTAAGTAAAAAATAAAAAAGGTAATTGCGACTTTGTATCTCACAATTCTGGCTTTTTTTCCTCTGAATTGTGAGATATAAACTCACAATTGCGAGAAATAAAGTCAGAATTGCGAGTCATAAACTCATAATTGCGTGTTATGAACTCACAAAATATGCACTTTTTTGGACTTCAAAATCAGGAGCTCCATTCACTCCCATTATAAAGCTTGGAAAAGCAAGGATATTTTTTAATATAACTCCAATTGTGTTTGTCTGAAAGAAGATAGTCATATACACCTAGGATGACTTGAGGAAAAGTAGATAATTTTCATTTTTGGGTGAACTATCCCTTTAAGTATTTAAGTTAAATTAAGGGGATTTTCTTTTTACAGTGCACTATAACCTGACAGTTACTCCAAGAGCACTACAGAGGAGAGATGCTATCAAAATTTCCTGAGAAACCCTAAGGTTTGCAAAACATGTGACTAGCTACAGTAATTCCTGCAAGTCATTGATTCGATTATTGATTTTTTGATGAAATGTTGACAGGATGCTGGTGGAAACATACAAACAGATCTTTGACCGTGAAACAATGACCTCTAGCATTAAGCATCATCTCACTAATGATGCAGGACGGTTCACTCGGTTCACATAAACAAACAAGCCAGACCCAGCACTTGATCCCAGGATTAATGAGCCGGTCTGGCTGGACCTGGGGTCAAAGTTCAAATTAAAACTGAGCAGAGAGAGCAGAGCTGAGAGAGAATTGAGATTCAACATGTGTCGAGTATAAACAGCTCATTCAGCTGTGCCGTTAAAAACGGTTCAAAGGATGTGAAGAGATGAAAAGATTCAGCCCTCCTCTCTCCTGAAAATATGCTCCTTGTCTTTGAACGGCTGGAATATTATTACTTATTCATTCTGCTTTGTCTTTTCAAGCTCTCTTATCATCACTAAAGTGTCAACGGTAGGTAAGTTTTATACCAGCTGGATCTTTAATATGCTAAGACCAGCGTGAACTTCCTCTAAACACAAAACCGTGAAGACCGTACATGCCTAGAAGGATGCTTTATTGCTCAGAAGTTGCTCTTTCCTATGAGATTTAACCCTTAAATGCGTGAATGTTTCACCAATCATTATTACATATTCGGGTCTTTATCGACCCCGATTTATATCTAACACAGATGGATCTCTACCTCTCAGGATAATATAAAACTCTGCTGATATTAGAGTAACAATTACATAAGAATAAAATAAAGCATATTTTGTTACCATTTGGAGCTTGGAAGGGTCAGTTTGAGCAGATGTTTTAATACCATCACTGTCCTCATCAGAGCTCATTTCCCAGTACATTCAGCATCTGGCTCATATTCGCAATCTCAAATATATTCTCAAAAGTGTCATTTTCAACATCTTCCAAATATATATATATTTTTTTTTGATTGCTGATTTGATTGCGTACAGTAGTTGCTCTGCAGTAAATCGCTGAGCCATTTCAAGTTTTGCTGATGATTCTTCCGTTGTGTATCAGACATTGTCACCTTGTGGAATAAAGGTGAATTGAGCTTATTTAGTCATCAAAGATTCAATTATTGTTGTGCAGAAAAAAATATTTACACTGTTACACACCTCGGGTCATTAGCGACCCTATACAATTTTTACAAAAAATTAATGGGAAAACAGGCATTCTTTTATTTTATTTTATTTTTTTCTTGTTATATTGTTTATAATGAATTGGTTGAGGAATACTAAGAAGGAATAAGGAGGAGGGAATGATGTCACGGTCACTAAAGACCCGAGGTATGTGTTTAAGGGTTAATGGCATTCTCAGCTATGATTCATTTAGATATCAACAGTGTTGGGGAAAACTCAAATTATTGATGCTACTAACTAAGCTACATTTTTCAGTAGTTTGACAGGAGCTCATTTTTTCCTGAGGCAGTAATCAAACAACATTCTCAAAGCTGTCTCCGTTCTCTCAAGTAGCCCTAAGAAGTAAGTGCTGTTTTATTATGATTGAACGAATCGTTTTGGTGGACCAAATCAAATGATTCAAATGAATCATGCGATTCAATTTAATAAAGTAGGCTCATTTGAGATGTAAAAAAGTAGACGAGAGTATAGGCACCTTCAGTCTGTATTTCACTTTGGCGGATTGAATATAATTTCAGCCTACAGCCTAATCAAAGGTAGCCAAGCTCGTCGTAGCACAAAATTACAATCTGATCACAATTCGTTATCGATTAACTTGCAGTTAGTGAAGGGGGGATCGGCGGGATCGTGTTGAATGACACACAACAGAAGCGCTCTCTCGCGTGCACGCGATCAGATCTCCTTGCGCCTGAATTAGTCAAATACACGCACACACAGATGTCAAAATGTCCATCGTGTGGAGTATCTTGTGTGAATACAGTCGGTTATGGCTTAAGTGTACGGAAACAGGTTGGTAAAAACTGGATATGTGTCAGTGTATTACATACATGCATTCAGCAGCCCAAATAAATAAATACCTGTCTGTCATTAATATTAATCATACAACAAAAGATGTTAAATAAATGTTAAATAAACCTACTGTATCTGAAAAAAAAGAGTTTAGGCTATTTAATTTACTATTGTATTTGTAATTTGCTAATTTGTTTCTTTGTTCTTTTTATATAGCCTAACAAAAATAACTTATACAATTATAAAATTTATCATATTATGTTCATATTACCCACCCCTTGCCCACCCCTACATACCAGCTGATATACCATGTAGGCCTAGTCTTGATTTGGGTGGTCAAACTGCATTTGAAAGTTTGAAAGGGTTTTAAATCTAGCTAATCAAGTAAAATGACTCAAAATCAAGTAATTTTAGCATGTCAAAGTCAACTTTAATCATATAAAATGTAATTTCCCAACAGCAAAATTGTGGCCAGTGAAAATGCTGAGTGGCTAGTAACTTTGGAAAACCACTAGCCACAGTGGCTGGTAAAGGAAAAAGTTAATGTCAAGCCCTGGTTGTGATACATTGAATATAATTTAAATTCTGTTGTTTTTATATGAAAATAAATATGATGAACAAGACACCCAAAGTACCAGTTATTTAAATGTCAACAATCATCTGTCCCATACAGAGATCACACTGTCAGTGTTTAAATCAAACATTTTAGAAGAGAATAAAACATCACGGTTGATTAAACCGATGAGCATTACACTGTGTCGTCAGCAAGTCGCTTCCCATCATGCCTTTTTTCAGCGCAGTCGGGGGAAAGCATCTGTGCCTGACTGTGCCATCTGGCCCATTTTTTTGACATACGTCAGTATGACATCAGAGCAAGTTGGGGCACATTTGGACACATTTCTAACCGAAATGCATCTTTTGGTGATCACCGGAATTGGTTTTGAACCGATTTTGCTCATCTCGAATGAGTCTAGTGATTCAAATGAATCAAATGATTCAAATAAATGAAATTATTCAAATTACCAAGCTACAGGGATGAATCGGAATCCATACAACTAGTAAATGTATCTGTTCAAGAAGGTGGATAGTAGCTCAGACCATTTAGACTTGAAAGAATTTGATGAGAAATGTTTTAGTTCATATTGAGACTTCTGACTTTTGACTGCAGACTTTGGAAACATCTCAGCGCAGTTTGAGACATTGCTAAAATCTGTTCTAAAAATCTAAAGGTGAGATTACTGAGGTGAAAAAAAAAAAAAAACTGCAAAAGTATTGATTTCATTTTATTAACGTCATGGAGAAACTACTGAGATACTAAAGATTTCCTGATTTTCTGTGAATCGGATGCTTAAGGTCAGGAATCAGATACTTGTTATAAAATAAAAAAATAAATTTCTCTTATCGATTTCTTTGTATGCATTTTAATATGACTATAAACCATTCAAGCGCAAGTAGACCCGCCTGCTGTGCTGCGCTGCACACACATCTAAAGCTTGCGCACAGAAAGAGTGATTTTAATGTGATTTTAAACCATTCAAGCACAAGAAGACTCGCGCACTGTTTTCTGCAAAAGTATTGTTTTCATCCAAAACTTGCACACAGAAAGCCGCCTCTCATACTGTATAGTGGACGATAATGAACCGAGTTCTTTTTCTAGATCATTTTGCACTTGAACAGACAAATACACACAAAAATATGTCAAAATATCCTCGTAAACACAGGTTAACGTTGTGACGATCCCGGCACTTTCGTTTTGGGAGCGTGGTGATTGGTTGGCCCGCCTACGACTTAACTTGACGGGCGGTTCATTGGCTGCACCTGCTGCTGTGGCTGGGGCGCTCATTTTAAAAGAGATCGTTAGATGTGTTAGTTTGGGAACTTGGGTTTGAGGTTTTGTTTGAGTTCTCCTTTGTTTTTGGTTTGGTTTGTTTTGCTTTGCTGAGGCTTTTGGTCTGTTTTTGGTTTGTCTTTGGTTTTGTATTGATTTCCCATGTTGTTTTTGTTTTGGGTTTCGCTTTTACATTTTTCAACACCGCAACAGCACATTACAGATTCATTCAGACACCTTGCCTTACACACTGACGAAACTGATGCTAACAGAAACATTGTTTTCATTTTATTATTCTCTTGTTTTTGGAATTAATTTTTGATTAATAAAGTATTTAATAAAATAATAGCTCAGCTATGGTTGTGTGTGTTCCTTTTTGTTGCTTCCCTGTGAGCCAGGGTTTGTAACAACGTAAACATTTGACAAAGAAACCGCATGTGTAACAGTATATTGGATCCGTGCAGCTCTTAAAGTGGCAGCAGCCTAATTCCTGCTGCTGTCTCTATAATGTTAATCAAACAATAAAAGACAATGAGAAGATTCACTTGTTGTTCTTGACTAAAAAACTTTTGTAACTATATTTGTAATGTATATTTTATTTATAAAGTGCAGTGTTATTTTACATTTGATTACAATATCTGTACTGAATACCTGAAAGTCTTAAAACACTGTTTATTTCAATCACATCTTTGTTCAGTTGTATTCAGGCTATTTGGGCCCTATCATACACCCGGCGCAATGCAACGGCAGGCACGACAAAAGTGTATTTTGCTAGTTTCGGCCCGACGCAGTTGTCATTTTCACGTCCAGCACCACATTGTTTAAATAGCAAATGCACTCGTGCCCATCTGTTCGCCCATGGGCGTGCTGGTCTGAAAACGAAGTATGTTCAGGTGCATTGTTGGCGTATTGCTATTTTGAGGCAACTGAAAACGACTGTGCCATTGACCAACAAAAACCTGGTCTAAAGTCAATGGCGCAGGTTTTTTTTATTTAAAGGGTGTGTTATTAAAGGGTTAGTTCACCCAAAAATGAAAATAATGTCATTTATTACTCACCCTTATGCCGTTCCACACCCGTAAGACCTTCATTCATCTTCGGAACACAAATTAAGATATTTTTGTTGAAATCCGATGGCTCAGTGAGGCGTGCATAGCCAGCAATGACATTTCCTCTCTCAAAATCAGTTCATATGAGTACAGTGGTTCAATATTAATATTATAAAGCGACGAGAATATTTTTGGTGCGCCAAAAAAACAAAATAACGACTTATATAGTGATGGCCGATTTCAAAACACTGCTTCAGTAAGCTTCGGAGCGTTTTGAATCTTTTGTGTCGAATCATGATTCGGATCGCGTGTCAAACCGCCAAACTGCTGAAATCACGTGACTTTGGCACTCCGAACCGCTGATTCGACACAAAAGATTCATAACGCTCCGAAGCTTCCTGAAGCAGTGTTTTGAAATCGTCCATCACTATACAAGTCGTTATTTTGTTTTTTTTTGGTGTACAAAAAATATTCTTGTTGCTTTATAATATTAATATTGAACCACTGTACTCACATGAACTGTTTTAAATATGTTTTTAGTACATTTATGGATCTTGAGAGAGGAAATGTCATTGCTGGCTATGCAGGCCACACTGACCCATCGGATTTCAACAAAAATATCTTAATTTGTGTTCTGAAGATGAACGAAGGTCTTACGGGTGTGGAACGACATGAGGGTGAGTAATAAATGACATTATTTTAATTTTTGGGTGAACTAACCCTTTAATATGCGCCTATAGGCGAGTGCACAATGCATGTACACTCTGCTTGTTACACACACACAGGGACGTGCAGCAGCACACAGCTATTTTTAAATATTAAAAATAAAAGGATTCCTCTCGGGAGAAGTCTTTCCACTCGCAAATTCCGCCACGTAAATAGTGAATCTAACATGGTGCGAGCGCAATTGGCTTTTAAGGGGAATGGGAGATGAGACTCTGATTGGTTTATTGCACGTTACGCCCAAAACACACCCATGACTCGTTAAGAGATGAGGTACAACCCTTTTGGAACATGCGCTTGGCTCATCAACCATTTTTTCTGTGTTAAACTAGCAAAAGAGGATTCGGACACGCCCTAAATGCACCTGCGCCATGCGCTTAGATCATTAAAATACGGCCCTTTGTGTGTAATTTGTTTATTTGTTCTTTTTTAATTACTGAGTGTTTACTTGTCTTTAATAATGCTTGAAATGTATATTAGTCAGACTAGTTGTTTTTGCTATGGTATTTTTAAACCATATGCAAAATTTCCTTGTCTAAGTGTTCTTTAGCCTGTTGATTTTTCTTCATGGTATTCAGCTACAATGTAAGAATAAACCTTACTAAACCTTATTACTTACTTTTACCTTACTGGAATCAAAATTAGGAATTGATAATAATCAGAATCGATAAGCAGAATCAGAATTGGAATCATTAAAATTCAAACGATACCCAACCCTAGACAATGCTGTGAGCTCACAGTCCTTCTACGCTTATTAAAGGATGGATGACTACAGCGACAGATCCATAAGGTTCAGTGAAATCCTGCATGCCATTACAGCCTTTGTTAGCTAAACTAATCTGCTAATGGAAAAATGTCAGTGACACTTAAGTAGTGACAAAACATTTGAAAAATGCTTTCTTTTATGTCAGCCAATAAAGAGCTGCTTCATAATAGCACTGTGTACATGACCACACGAATCAATAAAAACAGGTGCTCGGTATCTCTCTAATCTGGGTTAATGTACTTCTGTTGTCACCGTAAGCACCATAATGTGCTCCTGGCTTCATTGTCATAACATCAGACACAAACTACACTGATAAAACTGCTAGAGATATGCTAGATCCAAATGCACTGAAGGTTAATTCTTAGAGTTAGTGCCGAGCTTTGTTCAAATCCATTGCGCTACAGATAGAGTGATGCTTGAGGAAAGATAAACTCGACTCTGGAGAAGAGCAAGGATAATTTCAGCCTTTATATCTGGTCCTTATGGCATCTTTCATCTTTAACTGGATATCAAAAGCAAGCCATTTAATTCACACACTACTATAACTCACCTCCAAGTCCGGGTCTCAGCCGGTTGTCGTATCCGTCCAGCAGGCGGTCCAGGATGCGTGTGAAGAGTGTGATGTTGTTTTTGAAGGCATCTGTTGTGGCATCTGCGGACACTGACCTACACAGCAAAGGCGCAAACGTCAGGAGTACGTGTGAACTTAACAGTGTCATCATGAACAGGGTGGGAAAGATTTCAAAGATGATGAAAAACATTAAAGCGGTGAATCTACAGACTGGCTGAAATGAGGAAATACCTGATCTTCAAAATGCTCTTGATGTCTTTTATGACTTTAATTATTCTAGTTTCATAAACTGCAAGTTACAGCTCTTATCTAAGATGTTCTGAGAATCATTGTACTGGATTCAAATTCAATTTTAAATCATAGTCGCAGACTTGGGGAAGCTACTTTGAAGACGACATTATGGTCAAGCTAGGCTTTAAAAAGTAGTAAGCTGCAGTACAAGATAGTAAAACAAAATAGTTAATTACAATGAAGTTATTTAAAGTTAAAGTTAAGTTATTTATTTTCCTGATACAAAAAGTGTAAGGATATCAATATGCCAGCCACATATAATGTATTTACACTAGTGTGATTTTTTTGTTTTTGGCCAAATAATTTTCTCAGATAAATACCTTAATTAAGTTTAGTGTTTTGTTCTTCCCCCATATTTAAAATATTTAAAAAATATAATATATTTTCCTCATATTTTGATGGTTTAATTGAACTTGTAGGGTCTTTAAAAACAAATATTCCCCCCAGACATCATCTGTACATACATACATACATACATACATTAAATGACAGGCAGGCGATTTTGTATGTGATAACAATATTCTTATACAACTTCACTGAACTGAAAAGACTAAAATACTTTTGCTGAAATGAATAGGACTTGACAGAGAGAGAACTATTCTAGGAGATTGCTTTGATTACTGCCTTAGTTTGCTTGTGCACAATACAATAAAACATTAAAAAAAAGCAAGTGTTTTGTCAGACTACATTGCTACTTTTTGAAAAAAGTAACCTCTTTTCTGCAAAAGTTGCTACAGTAACTCCCCAACACCGCTATAAGATCTTTCACTCTGTTCCACATGTTCTACTTACAGGAAAGTTTATGTGAAACACTGCTCAGGAATATAATTAACATACTTAAGCATAATTGGCTTAATTAGCATAAGCAATCATGCATGCATTATGAACGTCAACTTGATCTGTTTGCTAGCTGACTGTTAAACCCTTTAACACACTCTCCTTGTTCCAAAGCCTAGTGAGCTACCTACATAGTCAGCATTTTGAGACACTTGGCCAAATTTTACAACCCGAATTCCGGAAAAGTTGGGACGTTTTTTTAAATTTGAATAAAATGAAAACTAAAAGACTTTCAAATCACATGAGCCAATATTTTATTCACAATAGAACATAGATAACATAAAAAAATGTTTAAACTGAGAATTTTTACAATTTTATGCACAAAATGAGCTCATTTCAAATTTGATGCCTGCTACAGGTCTCAAAAAAGTAGGCAACAAATGACTGAAAAAGCAAGAAATTTTGAAAAGATTTACCTGGGAGAACATCTAGCAACTAATTAAGTTAATTGATATCAGGTCTGTAACATGATTAGCTATAAAAGGAATGTCTTAGAGAGTCTCTCAGAAGTAAAGATGTGCAGAGCTGTGAAAGAGTGTGTAAAAAGATTGTGGAGTACTTTAAAAACAATGTTCCTCAACGTCAAATTGCAAATGCTTTTCAAATCTCATCATCTACAGTGCATAACATCATCAAAAGATTCAGAGAAACTGGAGAAATCTGTGCGTAAGGGACAAGGCCGAAGGCCGACATCACTAAATGGGCCCAGGAATACTTCCAGAAACCACTGTCGGTAAACACAATCCGCTGTGCCATCTGCAGATGCCAACTAAAGCTCTATCTCCGAAAATTCCCAGCTTATAAGTAGTAATTATGAGCTCTATGAGGAATGCTTTTTACAAGTTGAAATCTTGTAATTACAGTAATTACGACATGGCATAAAAGCACCATTAATACACTTTAAATATATGAATACTAAAAAAGTATCAATAAAATCTCATTAAAATAGACTATTTAATCCAATATTTGTGTATGCTATGTATTTTATGCTTTTTAGAGTAACTCTTAGTAAATCTTCTTAAAAACATACTAACGTAAAACTCAATTGGAATCAACCATGAGCTGTCGAGCTAATGAAGTTGTTCCCTAGTTAGGATGCTGCAGTGCAAGGAAGCTGTCTATGTAGGCAGCAGCGAGGAAGCTCACTAGGTTTTGGAACAGAGCCATAGATTGTAAATGGACATGACTGTGCAAGTTGCTCTAAATGTGATTTCCATCCAAAACGCACCAAAGTAGTTCAGCTGGCAAATCACCATATGTATAAATCTGTGCTCTGCCACGGGGTGATACCTCATTATAGGGCAAATTTGTAGCTAATTCCTATATAGGCCTGACATACATCAAGAGTACTTAATATGAGCTAATTACATGGCTTTGAAGCCAGTCATAATGTTAGCATCTGGGTGAGGGTAAAGCATAAGAAACCTGAAGAGATTTTTTTTTTATAAATCAACACATTTAGAGTTATAAAAAGTATTCTGTTCTTCCGGTTCCTCTTCGGTTGGAGGACAAACCTCCCCCTCATGCTCCTTTCTCAGGGCACACCATGCATGACCCAGATTAGGGGGAGGTTTATCTGATCCCGTCCCGATTCCACAGCTATTCAGAGTGAATGCAATTCTCGTGGAAACCAGTAAAGCATATTGCATGAATCGACTTTATGACACAAGCAAGAGGATGGGGTTGCTTATCACATACATTATCTAGATTTATATGATATTGGTTTATTGATTGGTATGGCATGATGTGACCATGTTCAGTTCCAGGAGAGGGGTCTAAGTCAATGATTTAATATGAATAAAAAGAAAACAGGCCATTACAATAAGTTCAAATTAAATTGGCATGAACCTGTGCTGAATGTAAGTATCAGAGTAATTATAATCCATGTGGTCACTATTTAATCATGGGTTTGCAACAAAATCAAGGCTAACCCTTTTAATTGTAATATTTAATTGTAATATTTGATCACTAGGATCAAAACAAGCAAAATTTAGGCCAAAAACACTCACTGGCTACTCCAAAACACACATGTGCTGCTGTTATACACTCAAAGGGAGATACTACAGGTGTAAAGGACCATTCTGGTTGGATTTTATATTTTTGACTTTCCACAATATTTTTCAACTATCCCAAACTTTCCAAAACATCCAGAAAATCAGACAATGTATAATATTTCCAATGATTTATGTCACATTGGCATCAGAAAAGGCAATTTTCTTGCTCACATATTAAGCACATAATTCATGTTAGAGACCCCTAATTTATGAAATTGCAGGTTTGACATTTTCCATTATTATGAAAAAGCCAGAAATTCACGATTAGTCTATTAATTGTCATTCACAAACAAAATATATTATTATTCAATATTTGGAAATTACTTTTTATTACAAAATATTATTTTTCCTTTGCCATTGTACCTAATATAAGACAAAAACATGTTCATATACACTTGTAAGTATATAAATGTATTTTTTTTTATAAAATATTTTGTTAAATAAACAACCTTTTGACAAGTGGATAAGGCAATTACCAACCGCTGGGATCACGATTACAAAAATAAGTGACATTTCCTGTATGATGCATGTTTAAGATGTTTAATATGAATATGATTATGCATAACCAGAATGTAAACGCTTGACTACATTCCTTTAGCTTTTAATGTTAATTAAAAAAAAAAAAAAAAAAAAAAAAAAGAAAGAAAGAAAAAGAAAGAAAGAAAGAAAAATAAATCAGCCTATGCACCTGTAGTACCTCCCCAGAATGGGAAAGCGCTCCTCGCGGTTCCACACACGCTGTTCTGCACCACCTAGAGGATTCACCCACGATCATGTACAAAATTCGATGATTTCACGAAGCCTCTCCAACAACCAAACATAATTGCATGAATTAAACTTGCATTAATTAATGTCTCATCAAATAAACACGTCTTCGTCAGTCTTTGTGAGAAGAGCGATTTCTTTTGGTGACCACCGGAGTCGTGCGCCGCGTAAAAGTCTCCAGTTACGCACGGACACAAGAGGCTTGGTGTCAATCCCACATTCCAGAAACGTGATAAAACAATGGATATATATATTTATGTTATTTTGGTGTATTATAATGCAAAACATCCCCAAGCCCATTTAAAGAGCGAAACCAAGACTGTCAGTCCTACCTGGTGTGCCAAAACAGCGTCAACACGAAGATGAGAAGATGAAGCGCGAACCTCTCCCTCATTTCTGCCACTCAAACCTGTGTTTAAGAAGACAAAAGACTGAATCTATAAATCAGTGAAGAAACTGAGGTTTGTTTCAGTAAAATACTGCCGATCACACAGACTACAATGACGAGTTAAGTTGGTCCATCAGCGCACACGGGTCCATACGATCCACCTGATGATGGATCCCACACATTTCATTAATATTTACAGCGTGGAACAATTCATGATATGAATATCAATATCTCTTACAAACATTTCAATTCATAAGATGAGAAAAACATGACCAAGTGTCCACGACTCGCGCTGTGATGATGACCTCCATGTAAATGGCAACATATGGCTGATCATTTCCACACATGGCCAGAAACACAAAATCCAGAACGGTGCTGTACTCTATGGAACGGACACCCACCTGTGATCCACCAGATCCGCTCTGTCCTTATGAATAAAGGCTGATAATTAAAAACCGGGAAGTGAAAGTTTATTGCCAGCCGATGAAACAGGATCACGAGTGTTATTTAAAAGCGCGCACGTGGATCGGGTACGAGCCTTAATGAATTTCCATAATAATTCACTATAATATCAGATGCGAAGAATGAGGGTCTCTGATCCTCCACCGCGCCTCTCTCTCTTTAACTAACGCACCGACGCGCCTTGACGCCCCGTGATCTCAGATCTTCTTTACTGAATCTCATACTGCTCACTATTTATTTTTTTCTCTTGAAAGAAAGAAAAGGGGGGATAACTACAAAGAAAGGGACAGACAGAGAACAGGGTCCTAAAGACAGTTATATTAGGGTGCTGATTGCTCGCGCACGCTCTTGTACACATTCACATCACGAAGCACAAATATGACATGTTTTGTCATGGTGTATTTTTATGTGTAGTATACAGTGCTCAGCGTAAATGAGTACACCCCCTTTGAAAAGTAACATTTTAAACAATATCTCAATGAACACAAAAACACTTTCCAAAATGTTGACAAGACTAAGTTTTATATAACATCTGTTTAACTTATAACATTTAGAGTACAAAATTTTCAGCTTTACTCAAATTAGGGTAATGCAAAAATGAGTACACCCCACTGAAAGTCTCTGGAGCAAAGCTAAATTTTAGACTACAAATGTCTAATTTAACAAGAATTCAACCACAGGTGAGTCTAATTATTCATTACACAGGTGTCCAGCAGACAGTTGACTATAAAAGGGTGTTAAAACCCCTTCCCATTTCATGCTGTCAGCAATGGCACCACACGGAAGAGAAATGTCACAAGACCTGAGAAAGAAAATAATTTCTTTACACCAGAAAGGTGAAGGCTACAAGAAGATCAGCAAAGCTTTACTTATCAGTCAGAGTAGCAAAAGTGGTACAAAACTTTAAAAAAGATGGAACTGCAACCATCTCACAGAGACGTCCAGGTCGTCCACGGAAGTTAACACCTCGACAGGATCGGCTTCTGATGAGAAGGGTTGAAGAAAATCAGCATGCAAGTTCACTGCAGTTATCTAAAGAAGTAGAAAGCCAAACTGGGGCGACTATTTCCCGTGACACAATACGGCGTACACTGCAGAGGAATGACATGCATGGGTGCCGTCCACGAAAGAAGCCTTTCCTAAAGCCCAGGCACAAAAAAGCCCGCCTAGATTTTGCCAGGGCCCATGCTGACAAAGATGAAGACTACTGGGACTCTATACTCTAGAGTGATGAGACCAAGATAAATGTTTTTGAAACTGATGGCTTCAAAACTGTATGGCGTCGCAAAGGTGACGAATACAATGAAAAAATGCATGGTGCCTACAGTGAAACATGGTGGTGGCAGTGTCCTCATGTGGGGCTGCATGAGTGCTGCTGGTGTCGGGGAGCTGCATTTCATTGATGGCATCATGAATTCACAGATGTACTGCTCTATACTGAAAGAGAAGATACTCCGTGATGGTAACACTCCGTGATGGTTTTCCAACATGACAATGATCCTAAACACACATCTAAGGCCACTGTTGGATTTCTGAAGAAGAACAGGGTGAAAGTGATTCAGTGGCTCCTGATCTGAACCCAATCGAACACCTATGGGGAATTCTGAAGAGACAAGTTGAGCATCACTCTCCATCCAGCATCCAGTCTCTAAAAGAGGTCATTCTTGAAGAATGGAAAAAGACAATGTTGCAAAATGTCGCCAACTTGTTCATTCCATGCCTAGAAGACTTGGTGCTGTCATTAAAAATCATGTATACAAAGTACTAGATGTAGTAGTTTTTGTTGTGGGGTGTACTCATTTTTGCATCACCCTAATTTGAGTAAAACTGAAAAATGTGTAATCTAAGTTATATTATTAACCTTACTTTCATGTTATAAGTTAAACAGATGTTATATTAAACTTAGTCTTGTCAACATTTTGGAAATTGTTTTTGTGTTCATTGAGATATTGTTTAAAATGTTAATTTTCAAAGGGGGTGTACTCATTTACGCTGAGCACTGTAAATTCTTTAATAGTATAGATTAGTATATAATAAAAATTATGTAATTATTTACTCACACTCATGTTGTTCCAAACCTGTAAGCTGATATTTTTGTCTGTGAAACACAGAAGAAATTTTAAAGTCCCCTTGTAGTCGATCATTTTATCCCCTAAAACTTCTCTTTGATCACCAAAATGACATATTTAAACGTTATTTTTTTTTTTCCTGTGGAAAAAAAAAAAAAAAAAAAAAATCATGTCTCAAAATAGCTTTAATGTAACTCTACACCCTTGCTTCATTTAGTATACAGGGATGCATGAATATGCTAATTAGCCCCGCCTCCACTCACTCACATGAGCTCAAAGATTCACTCGGTCAACATACTGAGGTAAATGCTGCACAATGGTATCACTCTTTACAACGTCGGACACATAACTGTAATTAATATGATTAGCCTTTTGCTTGACTAAGTTATCAAACAGATAATAATGTGTTGCTAATGTTACACAAACCATGTTCCTGTTTGCTATCTCAAAGTCAGACAGCTGCCTTCTAACAATCAGTATCCTTAGAAACGCTTTGAACAACTCAGAACGTCATTGGAATAAGGCATATAGTTCATCATAACATCGTAATATACATCATACACTATTGCTAAATCTACCCGATTTTTCATATCAACAGAAAAATATAGCGGGATAACCTGGCTTCTCTTGAGACTTGGTTAGATAGGTTAATTCACCCAAAAATGAAAATTCTGTCATTTATCACTCACCCTCATGTCGTTCCACACCTGTAAGACCTTCGTTCATCTTTGGAACACAAATTAAGATATTTTTGATAAAATCCGATGGTTCAGTGAGGCCTCCATTGACAGCAAGTTAATTTACACTTTCAAACGCCCAGAAAGCTACTAAAAACATATTTAAAACAGGTCATGTGACTACAGTGGTTCAACCTTAATGTTATGAAACGACAAGAATACTTCTTGTGCGCCAAAAAAACAAAGTAACGACTTTATTCAACAATATCTAGTGAAGGGTGATTTCAAAACACTGCTTCATGAAGCTTCGAAGCTTTACAAATCTTTTGTTTTGAATCAGTGGTTCGGAGCACTGCCAAAGTCACGTGAACCATTGAAATTTCGAAACACTTATGACATAACGAAGCCTCATTTACTGAAATCATGTGACTTTGGCAGTTTGAGATCATTTGATACACGCTCCAACCACTGATTCGAAACAAAAGATTCGTAAAGCTTCGAAGCTTCATGAAGCAGTGTTCGCCCTTCACTAGATATTGTTGAATAAAGTCGTTATTTTGGTTTTTGGCACACAAAAAGTATTCTCGTCACTTCATAACATTAAAGTTGAACCACTGTAGTCACATGAACTGTTTTAAATATGTCTTTACTACCTTTCTGGGCGTTTGAAAGTGTAATTTAACTTGCTGTCAATGCAGGCCTCACTGATCCATCGGATTTTATCAAAAATATCTTAATTTGTGTTCTGAAGATGAACGAAGGTCTTACGGGTTTGGAACGACATGAGGGTGAGTAATTAATGACAAATTTTCATTTTTTGGTGAACTATCCCTTTAATGATACGCTAAAGTCCGCCCGCACGTTGACATGATTGATTACAAGGTAGTTTGTGACGTCAGAAACACCATCGATTCCAAACCGTGTTTTTGAGACTGTCTTTAGATCACTGCCGTTTCAAAGAGAAAATACTCAGTAATGGTGTTGACTTATGAATTTGCACATGGTTTGTCTTAAAGCATATTAAAAACACCACATAGACATATAAACAACATTAAAAACTTGATTTTCACCACAGGGGGACTTTAAAGAATATTTACACATTGTTTTCCATTAAATTGCATGATTATAGGTATATATAAAAAAATGTTTGTAAAACACATTGTAGCAATTCTTAAGCACTGTGGCAGAAATCACACATGCAAGTCACACCTTCCACAGATTGTTCTCATATGGAACACAAACAGAGTTATTATTAAAATGACAAAGCTGCCTTTTACATACAACAAAAATACATGGTGATTACTGGCCGTCAAGTTAATTTTCAATATCATTGATTTATTTAAACAAACAAAATACCCACAGTTGTGCTGGACCAATCCCAAACATAAACAATGTTTTGTGTTGTGGGTGTACTCATTTTTGCATCACCCTAATTTGAGTAAAACTGAAAAATGTGTAATCTAAGTTATATTATTAACCTTACTTTCATGTTATAAGTTAAACAGATGTTATATTAAACTTAGTCTTGTCAACATTTTGGAAATTGTTTTTGTGTTCATTGAGATATTGTTTAAAATGTTAATTTTCAAAGGGGGTGTACTCATTTACGCTGAGCACTGTAAATTCTTTAATAGTATAGATTAGTATATAATAAAAATTATGTAATTATTTACTCACACTCATGTTGTTCCAAACCTGTAAGCTGATATTTTTGTCTGTGAAACACAGAAGAAATTTTAAAGTCCCCTTGTAGTCGATCATTTTATCCCCTAAAACTTCTCTTTGATCACCAAAATGACATATTTAAACGTTATTTTTTTTTTTCCTGTGGAAAAAAAAAAAAAATCATGTCTCAAAATAGCTTTAATGTAACTCTACACCCTTGCTTCATTTAGTATACAGGGATGCATGAATATGCTAATTAGCCCCGCCTCCACTCACTCACATGAGCTCAAAGATTCACTCGGTCAACATACTGAGGTAAATGCTGCACAATGGTATCACTCTTTACAACGTCGGACACATAACTGTAATTAATATGATTAGCCTTTTGTTTGACTAAGTTATCAAACAGATAATAATGTGTTGCTAATGTTACACAAACCATGTTCCTGTTTGCTATCTCAAAGTCAGACAGCTGCCTTCTAACAATCAGTATCCTTAGAAACGCTTTGAACAACTCAACTCAGTTGTGCTGGACCAATCCCAAACATAAACAATGTTTGCCTCATAAATATTAATGCATTTTGCATAGTTGCAGAAACTTAATGCAATGTGTTTAGTTTCAGCGCCTGAAAGAAGCATTAAATGGAATGATAAACCTCTTCCCAGATGGAAAGCGGTTATTAAAAATGGTAGTTTACTGGGAAAATGGTAGTTGCTTGCCCAATCAATGGTTTAAACCTTGTAAATATGCAGATAAGAACATTAACCCAGTACTGAAATCATGAAACCTGATAGCACAGGAATAATTACTAACTCAGCATAAAGTATGAAAAAGTGTAAAACCACATGTAGAAAAAAATGGTTCAGTAGGGTTCTATAGAACTCCAAAGTTCTTGATTAAATTTCAAAGAACACTTTATGCCAAAAAGATTTTATATAAGGAGAAATGTCTCAAAAGATTGCAGAATACTTTCATGTTAAACAGGTTATATATATATATATATATATATATATATATAAACAAAACCAAAGAGTGTGGAACAAGATAACCCAGAATTATGTTAAGCAGGATTAAACATGACCCCCAAAAATGACACGAAAAGCTCATATTGATTAAAAAAAAAAAAAAAAAAAAAAAAATCTAGATTATAATTTTAAATTCATCAGCACTGCAGGATGTGGTTGGATTCTAAAAATGTTAAGTCGCTGTCCATCTGTCTGTTAAACAGAGGTCTAAGATCAGGTCTTTCAGTTATTTATTATTAATGCTGAATAAAATGATTTCCACATGAAACACGTCCTTTATCCAAGCTCTCTCTCTCTCTCTTTCTCCTAGGAATATTTGATGTCCCCCTGTGATATCAATAGCAGGGGGTATCGCAGTAAAAATGTATGTGTGTGGGCGCATGCTGAATCACATAACCAGACGCGCAAACTTTATCTTAATCTAGCAAATCTGCAATAAACATCATGCCGTTCAATAATATTTTACGACCCTATCTGCCTCGTAATATTTATTTATACTGGGGTGGCATTCATAAATAATCCAACAGACACAATGAGATCCTGCAATGCTAATATGAAAATAGGAGACAGCCAATAACTTTTCCCCGAATCTTCTAGACGTCTATAGCATCTTGAAACTCAACAAATCTCACTATTATGCCAGTCCAAATATTCAGTAATTTAATTGCAAATGGCTGTATTCTGCACTAATTGCGTCTGTCTGCTGACTCTAAACGGGCAAGTATGTAACTTCTCTTAAAAGCATTTTATTTAGTAACCTGTATTAGCTATTGATCAGGTCCAGATGATGCATTTGTAATTGCCCCCTTGTCCCCTCCAGATTCTGCATAAATATTTAAAGCAAAAAGGCAGCCGTGTTGGCCTGCGGCCCCAAGAAGACAGATGAGAGTGTAAAGCTAAATGCCAGTGCAATTTCCAATGCAAATACACATTCTGCAGTAGTATAAGAGAGTAGCATTTGATGCAACATTGTGTTGCTGTGAAAAACGGTGTTTCTAAGCACTGATGATTTGTCAAATTTTTGTTTCAGCTCAAAATTTGTAATATCATCTTGACTCATTTTTTCAACCAGGCTGTTGAGAGTTAAAGACATTTTCACATTGGATCAGAAAGGATAAACATCATTTTTTTTAGTGGAGATAATAAATTAAACATGCATGTGTCCACAATGTAGCATGCAAATATTTCAAATATTCATCATTGCATATTGCAAACTCTTTGCATATTAACTCTTTCCCCGCCATTGACAGAATTTTCCGTCATTTATGAGACAATGGGTGCATCCGAAATTGCATACTTCCCTATTATATAGTAGGCAAAAAAACACTTGTGACAAAAGTAGTTGGGTTGAAAATGGACAAACCCAGCAATTGGGTTGTTTTAACCCAGCGGTTGGGTTAAATGTTTGCCCAACCTGCTAGGTAGTTTTATTTAACTCAATTATTGTTTAAACATTACTATATTGCTTGCTTAAAATTAACCCAAAGTATGCTGGAAATTAACATTTATTAATAAGTTTAATGAGTAATAAATAAACAATAAACATTTATTAAATAGCTTATTAATAAATGTTCACCTTTTGATTATTATTGTTGCCTATAGTAATTATGTGTCTGATTTTTAATTTCCAACCTATTTTGGGTAAATTTTAAGCCAGCTATATAGTCATTTTTAAACAATAGTTGGGTTAAATAAAACTGCCCAGCACGGTGGGCAAACCTTCCATTTGTCCATTTTCAATCCAACTTGGGTTGTTTTAAACCCAGCATTTTTTAGTGTATATAGAACATACTTTTTAAGCGGTACTTACTCAATAAGTACTTACTCGAGAGTATGTGATTTTGGACGCAGCCAATGCTTCCCCACTATTGCCGGAATTTTTCGGCTTTCTGTGTTTTCAATGTTATATGGTAGGGGGCGCTATTACGCAACCGTTGATCCAGAGAGAGCAGTTGTCATGTGTAGGTATAAAACAGTTTCACAAATAGTCTTTTCAGCCACACAGTATCATTATTTATGTGTTACAATCATTGAAATTATCAAAGAAGTACTGGTAGAAAAGTTTATATTTTGGATATAAACACTGATGTCTACGGTAGTGAGTAAAATAGAGTAAATCACCTTTTAAAAGTAACTTGATGCTTCAAATAAAGATTAAATCAGTTACACCAGTAGGTGGCGACAAGTGACCGTAACAATCATTTAATGTATATATATATATATAAATAATTTAATCAGAAGAGATTAATTCAAAAATGCTGATTCATCCAGTAACGAAACAAGAAGTCTTTATGAGTGATTCATTGAATCGTTTGTTCAAATCATTAAAAATAATAATAATAATATTCAAATGAATTAAATATTTTTAAATAGACTGCAGCAATTAACAATTTGTCAGAACCTCTAGTAAATTACATGTTATTTTGTTTAGTTGTCTATTCAGAATCATGATCTCTATTTTAAACAAAAAAATTGTGATTCTCAATTTATTCAGATCGTGCAGCTCTCAGCATAATAGGCTATGCAGCAAGCTCTAAGCAAGTATTGCATCCAAAGCAGTGTTTGCATTTTATATTATAAGCAGTTTCTTCATGAAGGTTTTTAGTCATTGAAATGATTAGTAAAAAATGATTATAGATAATATAAAATGGTCCAAAATGTATCTCAACAAGAGTGTTTTCACATCTCACAGTGCAAAAAAAGCCAAATGACAACAATCAACTTTTATCTCGTCAACCAGAACATTGAGAAAACAGTGCACTTAAACGTAATGACTACCACGATGCTGTCATTAGCATCTCTCCTCTCAGTTTTGTCTCCCATTCAGCTCTCATAATCACTTCGCTATTGTGTTATGAAGCACACCGTCTCCATTCGAGTCATCAATGCATAAGGTGCATGGGTGATGATGGCATCTAATTGAAGCAGTTATAGTGGGGTGAAATTTACTTGGCTGTGTGTGATTAACCTGGAAAATGCCTGAGCTCCAACTGTATAAAGCATGACCTGCGATGACCTTTTCTTCGCAACGCCCTCCTGGCTGAACACTAGTGTTTGGTTTTGCAGAGCAAAACAGGCTGCGTTTTGAGTATATTCGATTAGAGGAGATGCTGGAGTGAGCTAGTTCGTGCTTCACTGCCTTAGTGGAAGTAATTCAAAAGTGTGATCTTCTGAAACGAAAACAGCCTTGTATTTGCAACGTTCACTCTTCCTTAAGGCTGGTTCACACTGTGCGATTTTGGCCACGATTTGGTCGTCTGAGACAAATTTTGCAAATCCTAAAAGATTCCTATAATCCTAGCCTAAAATCTGTAGTCTTTGATCGCTAGTTTGACATGTTCACAGACAGCCGGTTAATGACCGTTGCGATCAAATTTTACCTCCGACGAAATTCTGGCAGTGTCAGAAGATTTGGCGCACAATCCTCCATTGTGACTTCTCCTACGACAACCGTCAAATTGTCTTCGTTTTTCAAGACAAGCCGTGATCATAATTAACGATAGAGATGTCTTTGTTAGCCACCATTTCAGTCCCGTGTGTAATGCAGCTCACAGTCACCGAACGTGTGTGGGTTGATGATGTAAAACTCCAGACAAGTTTTCATGCGCGCGTCCGTTTTTAACGCGTCTTGACTGCCGTACAGTCAGACATAAATGACAGCTGAGATCCCACAGTGTGACATGAGGATAATGTTCATACAGTCTGACAAGCAACAATCCTAAAGGTCTATTATGAATCGCACAGTGTGTACTCTGCTTTAGATAAAGTGGTGGTCAAATGCTCTCTTTTGGTGCAGCAAGTCAAAATGATTATCAACCTTATTTTGTAACATAAGAGTGCATGTGGCCATTTTCTAACTTCCCAGGAAATGCTCTTAAAACTTTGGCTAACATTCTGGCAAGGTTTGCTCAAACTTGCTCAAAATTTCTTCTAATAGGCTAATGTGAAAGGGATAGTTCACCCAAAAATGAAAATACCCTTTTGGGTATTTTGGATTTTTTGAAAAACCTACTTTTACAAACTAGTCCTAGGTTTTTGGCCCGATCAGAAGCCTTCGCGTTTATCAAGTGTGTAAAGGATTGAAAACCATGTATTTCCTATGGTAAATTGCCTGTATTGGCTGTAAGTGGTCTTTTCCATCTATGATCAAGATAGTTACAGGCTTGCTTATTAAAACATAATACCTTTTTACGCATGTGCTTAAAGGCCTTAAAGCGCTTGAACCCCGATAATTGCTGCTCGCTGATATATTTTAATTTATTATCATAATCATAAACACATTTGTAGCGCAAATAGTTTAACCATTTACTTCACTTTGTTATTCTTCTAGTTATTTCCCAATAGCGGCTAATGAACTGGAAGTCTTGCACATTCACAGAAAATAGCTTACTTCCGCGTTGCAAAATAAGATGGATACAGTCATCTGGACACCGAACGCACTGCTCTTCACTTGTGAAAATATATGCAATCTGCCTCTTCTGTGGGCGCGCGTCCCATCAGGTCTGGCACGAGCGCTCAGGTGTTCAGTTTCACATGGTTATGCACATGTCATCATTGGCACCGAGTGGCCGACACGCAGAGTCAGACTGACTCCAGCAGAGCCACTCACTGACCACCAAAATGTCACGGGCCACACTCTTCCGGACATTTCCGATGAGATATAGGTGTCTGGAACACAACAGAACAGTTTAATTTGAATTTATGAGGTTGTGTGGGACTACAGTCAGGTACACTGCTGCTTAATAACATGCTTTATTTGGATCCTTACCTTTGCAACACGACTGAGGTTGGTAGGAGGTGTTTTGTTTTAGCACACACAGAGACATATTATATAAAAAGTGCAATGAGTCACAGTTAGTAGCAGACCAAAAGTAAGTAACCTGTAAGTTGTAGAGACTTGAAACTTTAAGGGATGGTAGTACCCACCCCGTCTACAAAGTCACCAAGGCTCTCCCCAATCGGCCAGATGGTGGCGCTACAGTGGTCAAAAGTACATAATGGCTCATAACCCCTAAACCGTTCGTTGCAGGCTCATGTGTCTTATATCGTTGAAATCCTTGGCTCAAGATGCAGATCGTCACACTGGATAAATTTTCGGGTATTTTGGATTTTTCCTAGGTTTTTCGCCCGATCGGAACCAAACCAGTGCAGAAAGATTCTCTGGAGTTTGATAGTCGATAATTATAAAAAAAAAAAAAAAAAAAAAAAAAAGACAATCAGAGAAATATTAATAAATATCCTGACGCATCCGAGCTTTATAATGGCAGTGATAGGGTTCAATGAGTATGAACTGAACAAAGTGCTTCCATCCACATCCATCCATCATAAATACGTGCTCCAAGTGGCTCTGGAGTGTTAATAAAGGCCTTCTGAAGCGAAACGATGCGTTCATGTAAAATAAATATCCATGTTTAAACAAGTTATGAAGTCGCATATCGAGCTTCCGCCAGACTGCCTTCCGTATTCAACGTACGCAGAAAGTGTAAACCTCTTGCAGTTCACAAAGCTTACGCTACATCATGCGCCTTCCCTATTTACACTTTCTTCGTAACGGTCCGGCGGAAGCTCAATATTCGACTTCATAACTTGTTTAAATATGGATATTTATTTTACACAAACGCATCGTTTCGCTTCAGAAGGCCTTTATTAACCCCCCGGAGCCGTGTGGAGCACATATTTATGATGGATGGATATGGATGGAAGCACTTTGTTCAGCTCATACTCATTGAACCCTATCACTGCCATTATAAAGCTCAGATGCGTCAGGATATTTATTAATATCTCTCCGATTGTCTTTGTCAGAAACAAGAAAGTCATATACACCTATGATGGCTTGAGGGTGAGTAAAGCTTGGGCTAATTTTCATTTCAAAGTGAACTAATCCTTAAACACACATATATTCCCTTATTAAATTGCATGTTTTGGCTGTAAATGGTCTTTTCCATCTATGATCTCAGTGGTTACAAGCTTGCTAAATAAAATATAATACCTATTTATGCATTTGCTTAAAGACATTAAAGCACTTGAACCCCGATAATTGCTGCTTTTTTCTTTTTTTTACTTCTGTGGTAAACAAAGTTTTGCAGAATATTATTATTCTCTCCAAACTGTAAATTGACCACATGCTGTCAAGCTACAAATTAGATAAAAAGGCGATTAAAAGTATTCTAAAAAAAAAATGATCCACATGATTCGTGCACTGTATTCTAAGATCTTCTGAAGCCATACAATAGTTTTGTTTGATCAATAGACATTATTCACTAATATGTTTCCTTCTCAAATCTCATCATATATTCTGATTGGTCAAACCTGATATGTTGTGTTCAGTTACAAGATGCAAGAATTAATGGCTTGTATATGTGGCGACACTCAACAACAAATCTTGAGTCTTGCCGTGCAAAGTTTGAGTATGAGAATGAGTTATGAGAGCTACAACAAGAACACTGCTGCATGTGTCTATGTTCACAAGTTTCTGTGGTGCTTTTTATTGATTGCTCCTTGTCATTATACGCCTTCATTGTATGGGAAAGAACTGCATGAATATTCTTTGAAATCTCCTTTTAAAAGTAATACAATTTTGGAATGGCATGAGCATAATTTGGGTAAAGTAGCATCAGAATTTTTGTGCCAAGATACACTACTTTTTTTTTTGTTTGTTTTTTTTTTTTTTTTAGAAATCAATGCTTTTATCCAGCCAAAATGCATTAAATTGATCAAAAGTGACAGTAAAGTCATGAAGTCACTTCAATTTTTTGTTTTTAAAAAATTATATTTCAAATAAATGCTGTTCTCTTGAACTTTCTATTCATCGAAGAATGCTGAAAATGTATCAAGGTTTCCACAAAAATATTAACTGTTATATCTTGCCATATGTTTAAAACGCATTAACTCTAAGCATTGCACATCGTACACTCCTTTCTGCTGGAGTGAGTAGTGATATTTAAACTCACTTTTCTCTCTGAGTAACTCAGGAGACATGCCATCATAAACCAGTAGAACCTCAGAGGAATCTTTCATGCTATCTTGACAATACTAAGTACATACGTCAGTTTTTGAATCTGATATTCCTTTATGACCATATGGACACATTTGTTCAGCTTTTAACAGCCCTCATAAGATTTGTTTGAGATGATTTACTGAAACCCAACTGAGAGTGTGTTTGGTGTATGTCTTCATCTGATTCAGACTTCTATATTTCAGCTAAAATCCCACGGGAGGTGTTTTTCTGTGCGACTCGATGTGAACATACGTCTTGTCGTGCCTCTGAAGTGCGGTAACACACATGCTCCTTGGTTCCTGCGAGGAACGTGGGCGTCCAAACATCATTTCCTGGGCTAATAAATAAGGTTTTCCTTTCCTCAAGCTCAGCTGCAATTTTGATCTTTCTCTAATTGTGTTTTCTGATTTTTCCCCATCTCTCCCTAAGCAATACCTCTTATCAGGAAAATCTGAAGACTAATATAAGAAATCTTTTATTGGTTTCTGTCTCATGTAATGGTTTGAAATCACAAATTTTCAATGCCTGCACAATTTTGGACTAATAAGATATAAGAAATAAGATTTTCCTCTGTAAAGTCATATGCAAACACAGGCTAATGAGTTCTTTGTGTTGTCGCCATGTTGATGTGGAGCTCATATGCATGTAGGCGGGTGAGTTAATTTTAGAGGTTAAAAGAAAAGTTCGACTGAAATGGCAAACTAACCCTAACACTAACAATTTACTAGTATCACTATAGCTACTGCTCATGTTAAAGGTTAAAGACTCAAACAAACCATTAAATTCTAAGTATTAAACTTAAACACACAGTGTTATATTTAGCTTTATAAATTAATACATTGTTAGCTAACTGCATGATTTGTATATGTACATTTCTGAAATTACATAATTTGGACACAGTCACCTCTGATAACAGATTACTCTAAATTGTAATCTTAACATGCATTTTCTGTAAAGCTGCTTTGAAATGATATGTATTGTGAAAAGCGCTATATAAGTAAATGTGAATTGAATTGAATATAGCTTTTATTTTATAGTATTTATTAATATTTTGTATTAGCTTTTTTTATAGTTGAATTTTTAGTCATTTTGTTATGTGCTTTTATCATTTGTATTATTATTATTATAATTATTATTATTTTGTAATTTTAGTACTTAATAGCGACTTTATTCAACAATATCTAGTGATGGGCGATTTCAAAACACTGCTTCATGAAGCTTCAAAGCTTCAGAAATCTTTTGTTTCAAATCAGTGGTTCAGAGCACCAAAATCACATGATTTCAGTAAACGAGGCTTTGTTACGTCATAAGTGTTTTGAAATTCCAATAGTTCACATGACTTTGGCAGTTTAATACGTGCTCCGAACAACTGATTCGAAACAAAATATTGACATGTTTTAAGTCTGGATGTCCTGTAAAGAGCATATTCAGGGCTTTTCAGAGATACCAAATGTTCGGAGGTTTCAGCATGACCACTCCCTCTCCTTGGTCTTTAAATATGCCTGACATTAATTTAGTGATCAAATTTAACACCCTTATGGAAATATGAAAATATTTTGTTATTATCATTTACATCTGACTAATTTTCAAATTGTTTTTCATAAATCAACATCTCAGGAAAATCTTATGGGGTTTCAAATCAAAATATGACTTTCTGTTACGAAACAGGACATCAGTTTTAAAGCATGTTTTTTGGGAGACACAAGTGAATAGGGAAAGATATTATATATCAATATTCATATGAAATATGTAAGCAATAAGGCAATCGAGGTTGTGCTGTATCGTGAATAAGTCACGATACAGCAGTAGCCTCGAGTACCTTATTGCTTTTATAAAACGGTTACCACACAATACAAATATTAAAGCCAAAAATATATATCAATGCAACTTTCATTAATTAAACTTTAACCAAAAGCCTCCCTTCCGCCCGAAAAAAATAGTCCCTGACTGTGAACAGCAACAGAAGTTACATTATTACGCCATTAGATGGCGGCAAAGACTGTCTTTATGAGCGTGTCAGTCAGTAGCGAAGACTTTTACATTGAAAAGACTGAATTGTTGTGAACACGGAACAAGACGCAACTGACAAAAGCTTTGACTAGCGCTGTCAGTCACGGGAAAACCCCTTAACTGTTAAAAGGACAGGATAATACATCGGACATTTAAACAGATGTTTTATTATGACCATAGGACTGACCTGAAGGAAAATGCTAAATCTGAATGCAAGTAATAAACCCGCTCACTCGATCTCTTTCTCACAATACTCTTCTACATAATACAGTAAGCTTCAATGAACAATATCAATTGAGAACATTTACGTTGCTAAGAGTGGTTGCTAAGGATGTTGTGTAGTGATACACAGAACCGTTGGGTGAAGCGGTCATAGCCGTGTTTTATCGTAAATAAAACACAGCTATTGACAAATCAGAATCAAGGACAGGAACTAACCGTTTTATAATTGATATTATTATGAAAATCTTGCCAATTATTACTCCCATTATTACACTTCTTTTTTCATTACATGTTGCTCCAAAAAACACATTAATATGCAAATTACATACAGTGTGTAGATACATTGTATATAATGAAAAAAAAAAACATTTATGGCCATTTTACTCACATATTGCATAAAGCAAAATGGTATATCAAATCATTCTGTTGTATATTTCATAACATAGTTGACAATCATCTTTATACAGAGTTTGGTATAAAAAATCCTGAAACCTAAAAATTGATTGGTGATTTTAAAAAATCCCATTGTTTTTGCCTTTTAATTTCTATTCATGTTTTATTTTATTTATTTATTTATTTTATTACTATTATTATTATTTTTTAAACTGAGTCCTGGTGTCTTCTACAGAGGACATAGCATAACATATGAATAAAATATCATTTTTCAAAAACTTTTTATTTGTCCATTTTTTTCTTATGCTCTAAACAATGTAATGACATAAAAAATTCACAATACTGAATTCACAAAACCTTTTTTTTTTTTTTTTTTTTGGTAGTCAGGAGGTTATAGCTATGTTTATACTGGTATTGTGCCTGTTAAGATATCTTTCTTTGCACACTCTTCATATCACTGTCCTGCAAAGATGAAAGAAAATTTACTCGCAATTGCTGTCCTGCGGCAAAACATGACGGCAGTTGCGTCTTAGACCAAACATATAACGGTGATTGAGTTCGGCATGGACTCATCAGTGAATGATGAGATATTTTGCTAAATAAAATGATCCTACCAGAAGAATTGCTTGAGAACTTTATTTTGTCTGTCTCATCTGTTTCGTCTTTATCATCGCAGTGAGCTTTTACGCATGCGCAGTAAAGTGAATTTAGCGTTTTCTGACGTTTCAGTGTGTATGAGAAACTTTTGGAAAACGCTAGTGTGGATGGAGAGTGTTTTAAAAAGGAAACACCGTTTTCAAATGTATCCGGATTAATGTAGACGTAGCCTGAAAATCTACATTAGTTCTCTGAAAAGAAAAAGAAGAAGGGAAAAAAACAGATTACTTATCCTTTTAGACCAGAAATATTGTGTTAAATAATGTACGGATTCTTTCAGATAACTCTTTTTGAAAACCATTGTGTCTAATTGTGCACAACAGAACACATTAATCCTGCAGCCACTCTGAGGGGGGAAAAATCCATTTGGTCCCTTAAAAAATATGAAGTGTTTAGCATATGCAAGGGCATAATGTGTTACTCAGTAAGTGGAGAGGGAGGGACAAATATTGAAGCAGGAGAAAAGAAATAGTGTCTTGTAGGTGCCAGGATTAACCCAGAGCTCCTTCAGTTCAATCAATGAATCAATAGCGGCCACAACACACACTGCAGTCATTCCTCAGGACATTTAAAGACTAAAGTGTCACAATACTTTTTAACTGTATATCTTTTTATCTATCTGGTTCTATCATTTAAACCAATCAAACTTCTTTATTTGCGAAATGTTTGGCTTAAAAAGTGTTGCACTCGGTTGCAGTGACATTCAAAACACTTTAGGGCCACTGCACTGATTATCCTGGTCTGGGTTATGTAGTGTGTGTGTGTGTGTGTGTGTGTGTTGACAGTGAGTGTTGTGTTGTCTGTGCTTTACCTGAAGGCTGTCTGTACCCTCAGGATGGGCCACACCGACCCCAGAACCTTCATTCCAAATGCTGTCAGTCACGATTCACTCAGTTTTCATGCTCCACTTCATCAGTTCTGAGTTCAGCCTGACCACTAAATCTCACAATTACACCCGCTTTCATTCGAGTAGATGCCCTGTGTGACATGAGCAGCAAAACAGACAAATAATTAAAACATGGACCCATAACAGATGGGGAAGTTATTCTTGCATTCTTATCAGTGCTGTCAAGTCGATTAATCACATCTAATGTAAAAGTTTGTAAATATATAATATATGTGTGTCTGTATTTATAATTAATGCTTTTATAATTAATGCTGGGCAAACGTTTAATCGCTATTAATCGCATCCAAAATAAAAGTTTGATCTGTATACAAGAAAACCTGTGCCCCCGATTGACTGATATTAAACATAACTATGTAATTAAACTTTAAAGTCTTGTTTAATTATTATTTTTCAATCTCATGTTATTGTTTTACGTCATCAATAATTTATAATATCTAAACATTTAATATTGAGCTATTTTATTCATAATAAATTTTAGGTAATGGTAATGCAGATAACCACTCTTGGTTTTAAAAGATTAGTTCACTTTCAAATTAAAATTAGCCCAAGCTTTACTCACCCCCAAGCCATCCTAGGTGCATATGACTTTCTTCTTTCTGATGAACATAATCGGAGAAAGCCTACTTTAATAAATATCCAGAAGCATCCGAGCTTTATAATGGGTCACGAGTATGAGCTGAAGAAAGTGCTTCCATCCACATTCATCCATCATAAACGTGTACTCCACACGCTCCGGGGGGGGGTTAATGAAGCAAAGCGATGCATTTGTGTAAAAAATATCCATATTTAACAAGTTATGAAATAAAATATCTAGCTTCCGCCAGACCACCTTCCGTATTCAACGTACAAGAAAGTGTAAAACTCTTGCAGTTCACAAAGCTTACCGTGCATTCACACCGCCGCTGGCGAGAGCGTCAAAGTGACAGGAAGTCATTCATTTTCAATGTGAGTCGGTGGCGAGGGCAGCGAGAGCGGCGCGGCGCGTCTTGGACGGTGAGAGCGTCGAGGAGAGTTGAAGTCAGGTCAACTTTATGGTGATGAGCTATGACGCAGTTCGGCGGCAACCAATCGGAATGTAGAGGTCCTCGCTTGAGAGGATTCCGATTGGTTGCCACAACTTGTCATTTACTTTGACCCTCCCACCGGCGGCGGTGTGAACGCACAGTTACGCTACGTCCTACGCCTTCCCTATTCAACTTACGGAAAAAGTGTAACTGACGCGACGCCATTTTATACTTTCTTCGTAACTTGAATACGGAAGGCGGTCTGACGGAAGCTAGATATTTTATTTCATAACTTGTTAAATATGGATTTTTTTTTTTTTTTTTACACAAATGCATCGTTTAACGTGTGCCAGTAATACATTATTTAAGGATATATTCTATTCACGAAAATATCGATATGGGACCTGTTGTTGTCAAGTAAGTTTCATTTGTCCCCAGTTGCAAGCCTGTGCGCTCTCTAAATTGTCCGGGTGCTGCATTGTTCTTTGTTCCGTCAACATCACGTAATTAACAGACGTTTTAGAATAAAGCAATACGCCCCAAGAAGCCGTGGCTTATTGCTTTTATAAAACGATTACCACACAATACAAATATTAAAGCCAAAAATATCAATGCAACTTTCATGAAGTAAAATCACTAAAAGCCTTCCTTCCGCTGGAAAAAAAATAGTCCCTGACTGTGCACAGCAACAGAAGTTACCTTTATTACGCCATTAGATGGCGACAAAGATACACTCAGATACGACTCAGTCGCAAAGACTTTTATATTGAACGTTGTTGTGAACACGGAACAAGACGCAAATGAAAAATGCTTTGACTAGCGCTGTTAACCCACTGTTAAAAGGACAAGATCGCAGCGGACATTTAAATGGATTTTTTTTTATTATGAACATAGACTGCTAAAATGCTAAATCTGAGTGCAGGTAATACACTCAGACACTCGATATCTCTCTCACAATACTCTTCTACATAATACAGTAAGCTTCAATTAACAAACATATTTTTACGTTGCTAAGAGTGCTAAGGGTGTTGTGCAGTGATACACATAGTCGTTGGGTGAAGCATAGCCGTGTTTTATCGTGAATAAAACACAGCTATTGACCAATCAGAATCAAGGACCGGAAGTAACCATCTATTTTCAGAGAAAAAAAATAGGCTTATTTTATTAATATAATTAAATAATATAGTTTTTTTTTTTATTTTTCACATTATGACACTAATTCCATGGCAATTAATCACATTTCAGATCCTGATAATCAGGATATTCTTTTTTTATTATTTAAATTGAAATGTGATTAATTGCCATGGAATTAGTGTCATAATGTGAAAAATAAAAAAAAAAACTATATTATTTAATTATATTAATAAAATAAGCCTATTTTTTTTCTCTGAAAATAGACTCTAAATAAATAAATAAAATTCTGATACATGATAATTATTCATATTCAAACATATCCCCTGAAGTACAGCAAAACCTAAAGTGTTTGCTTGATTTCAACATTTCTCTTTTATTTAAATACTGTCTTAGATGTGACATATTTCCGCTCTGTTGCACAAATGTCAATAGACTGCATAAGCAAACACTGAACGTGAAAATGATCAATTATGTATGAAATGTTCTAATCTATCCAATTACCTTAATTCACAGTGAGACGGGCTGTTTGACATCACTCAAGCTTTCTGCTGCTGTAAAAGGGAACACCGGTGTTTTCAGGTCCAAACCCCCCACCTGAGAGCCAAGGGCCCCTGCTGAGCAAATACGCCATCTGAATGCAAACTGTTCGTTTGTGATCATAACAGTTCAGCTCTTTTCGCTGCACCAAATTACATCACCATCTGCACCACTTAACACACCTGTTTGGAATGATAATGTAGAGACCATAAATACTTTGTTACAGTTTAGCTCATCACAGCGGTATAGCGACGAGGGTCACCTCTGAGATAATGGCACACATTTCTCATTTGAGTTTCATGCACTGAACCTCTTCATGCAAATGACTGTAAATCACACAGCAAGTTCCTCTGCCGGTTCAGCTACCAGCTGTTAGGAAACAGTGACCTCTAGTGGTTGCATTAATAAGCGCACATTACAAAAAGGAAGGTCAGAACTCTTACTATAGGCACATTACTTTTACACATCCTTACTTGCACATTTAAGCAATTAGATTTGCAATCACCTGACAGACAATAAAATAAGTGAAAAAAAAACCCATAGACTTATATTAAGGGAGGAACCTGAGTCATATATAAAGACCACATTTTAGAGACTTGAGGGTGGACTTGGGCCAGTAAACAACCACCTACACTGTAAAAAAATGATTGTTGCAATTAGTTATAACAACTTAAAATGTTGTGTTTTTTGTTGTGATGACTCAAAATTCTAAGTTGATTAAATTTAAAATTTTAAGCAACTGGCCAAAACACTTAGCAACAATCTAACAACTATCCAAAATACCCTAACCACCTAGCAACCAGCCAGAACACCCTAGCAACAATCTTACAACCACCTAGCAGTCTAACATTGGCTTTGCACAGCAAACACCACTCACTTTTTTACGGTTACATGTAAATATCTTGTTTGTTTCTGTTTTAGTGATGGTTTTGACAGGCTGCCACATATGCACAGAGAGCTGCTCCACACTGAATTCATTTAATTCCACAAAGATTGATGGACTACATACTCAACTTAAATTTGATCTGTGTCCTGAGCTGTTACAGTATATTAAACACTGAAAAACAAGTAAGTGTGCTTCCATTACCTATCTCCTGAGAACAGTTTTGCTGCAATTGGGGCAATGGTAATGAGGCTCATTTCTATGGAAGCTTTTTTCCGCCACTGAATAAAAAAAAAAGGTAATTGCGACTTTTTATCTCACAATTCTGACTTTTTTTCTCAGAATTGCATGATATAAACTCGCAATTGCATTGTTATAAAGTCAGAATTGCGTGATATAAAGTTGCAGTTGAGAGAAAAAAAAGTCAAGAGTTGCGCAATTCTAACTCGAAATTCTGACTTTATTTCTGGCAATTGCGAGTTTATATACCACAATTCTGTCTTTATAACTCACAATTCTGAGGATGTTCGTGGTGTAAAACTACATTACCCATAATACTGTACATAAAAATCCACCAATCAGAGAGTCAAAACGAGAAAAAACATGCCAAAATAGCTGATACATTTCAATATATAGTCCAGTCCAATGATTTTGCTAAAAACTTTTTTATATATATATATATATATATATATATATTAAAAACGAAGGAGAAATATAAAACTAAGCAAAAATGTTGATTATATATTAATATGTATATATATATATATATATATATATATATAATCAACATTTTTGTTTTATATTTCTCCATCGTTTTTAATTCAATGATGCTGTTTGCAATGCTTAATGGGATTGTAGTTCTTTCCCTCATTAAAACCGTTAAGTACACAGTCTTTGTCTTTTTGTCATATTTTTAAATACTTTTTTCAAATACTTCAAATTACACTCTCAGAAAAAAGGTACAGGACTGTCACTGGGACAGTACCCTAAGGTACAAAAGTGAAAAAGTACATCTCTGTACCTCACTTACCCCTAAATGGTACATATTAGTACCTTGAAGGTACATATTAATACTTTAAAAGTACGTATTAGTACCTTTTCACTTTTGTACCTTAGGGTACTGCCCCAGTGACAAGCGGCGTACCTTTTTTTTCTGACAGTGAATCAACATTTGTAATGTTGTGATTCACTGGTTGGTTTGGGCTTAAAGAAAAGACCTGTGGGAAAAATTAATAGAAAAAATACTCCCGGAACCAGCGCCGCTGAAAAAGTGGACAGGCACTGTTGTACTCTATTACTATTCGACAGCGCTGCCATAGAAATATTCAGAGCTACAGCAAAAATGGAAGTTCAAACATAAAATTCTAAAGATGGCTGTGCGCTTGTTTCTCTGGCGCATAAGGTCTATAGACAGTGTTTTGCATTAAAAAAGAAATGCAACACCATAGACCCTTCAGAGCATCAACAAAAGAGTATTTGTCATCTTATGAAGGATACAGTGTCCTGTTTTTCAAACACTCTCATCACATGCTCGTGTGAACAGCATGGCAATCAGCTGATCTCTGGTACTGATGCTGCTGTTTCCAACTCTGTTGCCTGGGTAACAGCATCACTCAAAGTGAAGGAGGAGGGGAGCACAAAGAGAGAGAGAGAATCACTCATCCATAATCTTCCATTAAACTACAGCATTGGATAAACTATACCACCATCAAATAACCATAAATGTCCTTCTGCTCAGACCCGAGTACTCAACAAAAGCTATAAATCATCATTAGAAATAATGGACAATGTTCATTTGAGATACATGTGTACTTTGTCATTTTAATACATTACATAAAGTAGGAACAAAAGGTAATGGAAAATGGAGCAGAGTCTCTTGGTTGGTTGCTGTAGAGAAAAAGGAAGATAGGAGACTGGGGCTAGTTGTCACAAGGACTGTAGCCCATCAACTATACGGTTTTGATTCAAAATTACAATAACAAAAAATGCTTGTTTTCACTAGCAGTGGTTTTGTATGTTGGTTTCTATTTCAAAACAGAGTATTTTTGCTATAACTGTTGAGTAACAGGTGGATGCAATAAAACCATTCATATAATGAAAGAAAAAATATTTTGACAATATTTATTTTACTGTATTTATTTTATTATTTTATTTTATTTTATGATGCATTGCATTGCAGGTCACTTTTAAAAGTTATAATTCAGAGGTAAAATAGTACGCAAGAGGAACAAATAAAAATACTGTTTATTTATAATGACCAGTGCTGTCAAATTGCAATTAATCGGATCTAACATAAAAGTTGTAATTATATATATATATATATACATACATATACACACACACACATACTAACTTTTATGTTAGATGTGATTAATCGATTTGACAGCCCTAAATGAAACTAATATCACTCTCTTTACTTAAAGGGTTAGTTCACCCAAAAATGAAAATTCTGTCATTTATTACTCTCTGTCATTTATCACTCACCCTCATGTTGTTCCACTCCTTTAAGACTTTCGTTCATCTTCAGAACACAAATTAAGATATTTTTCATAAAATCCGATGGCTCAGTGAGGCCTGCATTGCCAGCAAGACAATTAACACTTTCAGTGCCCAGAAAGCTACTAAAGACGTATTTTAAACAGTTCATGTGACTACAGTGGTTCAATCTTAATGTTATGAAGTGACGAGAATACTTTTTGTGCACCAAAAAAAAACAAATAACGACTTTATTCAACAATATCTAGTGATGGGCGATTTCAAAACACTGCTTCATGAAGCTTCGAAGCTTAACGAATCTTTTTTTTCGAATCAGTGGTTCAAAACACTTATGATGTAACGAAGCCTTGTGTACTGAAATCACGTGACTTTGACAGTTGATACACGCTCCGAACCACTGATTCGAAACAAAAGATTCGTAAAGCTTCGAAGCTTCATGAAGCAGTGTTTTGAAATCACCCATCTCTAGATATTGTTGAATAAAGTAGTTATTTGTTTTTTTTGGCGCACAAAAAGTATTCTCTTCGATTCATAACATTAAGGTTGAACCACTGTACTCACATGAACTGTTTTAAATACGTCTTTAGTAGCTTTCTGGACATTGAAAGTGTTAATTGTCTTGCTGGCAATGCAGGCCTCACTGAGCCATCGGATTTTATGAAAAATTTTTATTTCCAAAAATTGAAGATTTGTTGTGATTTTAAGACACTCATAACCCTAATATTAAAGGGTTACTTTACACAAAAATGAAAATTCTGTCATTAATTACTCACCCTCATGTCGTTCCACACCTGTAAGACATTTGTTTATCTTTGGAACACAAATTAAGATATTTTTAATAAAATCTGAGAGCTTTCTGTCCCTCCATTGACAGCTATGCAACTATCACTTTCAAGCCCCAAAAAGGTAGTAAAGACATCATTAAAGTAATCCATGTGACTCCATCATTAAGGTAATCCAAAGCGATGCAAGTGCTTTGTTTACCACTTTATTTACAAAATATTAATTTCCAACGCGTGTTCACGCAACGTCTGCTCTCATGTCAACACAACACGCATGTTTCATGGTGCTCTTGTGAACACACTTTGGAGATTAATATTTTGTAAATAAAGTGGTAAATTATGTTTTGTTTTTTGTGCAAACAAAGCACTCACGTCTCTTCATAAAATTGAGGTTAAACCACTGGAGTCACATGGATTACTTTTATGATGTCTTTACTACCCTTCTGGGGCTTGAAAGTGGTAGTAGTATAGCTGTCAATGGAGGGATAGAAAGCTCTCATATTTCATTAAAAATATCTTCATTTGTGTTCAGAAGATGAACGAATGTCTTGCAGGTTTTGGGTGAACTAACTCTTTGAACTACAGAGCAACTCATCCTGAAGCACTTGTGCTAACATGAATGATACGTCAGATTCTAAGCGATCTATGATTTTTTGCTTGTTGGATGATAAAATGGGCAAAAAAAAATAAATTTGAAAGAAAAAATCTGTAAAAATAAAGATTATTGAAGTACATTTTACAAGAAAATACATGTTCAGTTCTACTTCAGAATTGCATGTGTTACTTGCCATTTCTTGTAATTATTTGTGAAATTTCTCACAATTTCTGAGTGAAAATTGTTTCAAAGTATATCACCATTTTTTATTTTTTATTTTTTTTTTTCAGTGTAATCTTCATATACAACATTTTGACATACATATAATGAGCACATAACATACTGTACAAAACAACCTGGTAAAACTAATAAAAACAAGTGTAACATAAAATCATTCCTACATTAACAATGGTGCTTCATTGGTCAGAATGACAGAACAAATCCTCTTTGTTTGCTAATAAAAGCCACATCCAACCACAATATGCAGAAAGTCCTATTCACGGGCTTCACCGATGGGGTTTTCTCAGCACTTTTAATTGCTAATTCACTTCTGAGTGGTTTCCAAGGGAACGGTTACTATGGACTCACTGCGACTGTCAGATTTATCGAGCTTTGCTACGTGTTGCATCACACGATAGCAACAGACCGTCAGAAAGCAACATGCTCACATACAGTACAACATTAGAATATCGCACAAATTACAATTTCTGACAGATCTTCTGTTGTATTATAAATCTTACTAAAATATGCATTATATTATAGATTAATGTGGTTTCATGCATATGCATAAGCGTTGTCATGGAGATGCAATTCATGTAAATGAGAAGAAACGAGATATATGAGCAGTCTTCTGTGTGGGTAGTTCTGATGTGTGTGTGTGTGTGTGTATGTGTGTGTGAGTGGGGTTATCCTGAAATCCACATGAATATGAGTGTATGTGGGGGCAGAATGTGTGAGAATGTGAGAACATGTGCTCGAACGTGTGTGTGCGTGTTATTCATGCACTTGTTCAAGAAGGCACGGCAAACATTTCCCTCATAGAGCATAATTACCGTAAGTGAGTTGAGATTCAGACACAATCTGAAGTGCGGCCAACCTGCGCCTACTCTTGACAGCTCAGCATATGATCTAACAGAGGCAAACGCCCACCGCTCTCCTCTCCCTCAGATGCCTGAACCAAGAGCATTTAAAGTACAAAAATAACCTTCACAGCTGTATGCCAGGAGCCCTTTAACTTCTAAATGTACCTAGCTTGATTGCTGTCATGGCCAATAAGAATACATGGTTTCAACTTCAGCCTGTACTGTCATGTTTGCCTAGGAATTTAGTGTTTTATTTTTATTGTGATATATCTGAGGTCTGAGTTTATATCTAAATGTATACTGTAGTTGTCCTGGATGACAGTTGATCAGTGTTCTAGCAAACAACTATACGACACAAAACACCAGTTCACCAGCTACTTAAACTTCATTCATGTGTCAGGCACTATATCTTATAGCTAGAGATTGTGTGACTGGAATTTTTATTCTAAAAGCAGAAAAGGCAATACTTATAATTATAAAAGCACAGAGCACTGCTAAATGTAATGCTAAATTTATGATACAGATTGGAAGCTCATTTCCACCACATAAGAAAAAAAAATCATGCTTTGGTAATTTAAAATTATGAGATACTAAGTCATAATTTTGACATAAAAAAGTCATAAAGATGAAAAGTTTAAATTAACAACAACAACAAAAGCCTATTTCCACTACGTAAGAAAAAAAATCATGCGTTGGTAATTTAAAATTATGAGATACTAAGTCATAATTATGACATAAAAAGTCATAAAGATGAAAAGTTGCATATATATACTTAATCCCACAATTTTATCCCACAACTTGACCCTCTTTTTCCGCTGTGATTATTTCCTGCATGCTCACTTTTATCCCAACAGTGGGAAGACGGCTATTAACAGTTGTTTCCTGGTTCGTTATTTGCTTGGACTTCCAAATCTTGGAATTAAATTGCAAAATAAATGTGTTTATTTTCAAGATGGCAACTAGACCCCCACTCACTGTATTAAACATGTGATGAGGTCATGTGATTACAATGTAGCGTGTTACTGTTTAAAATGTTTTTCATGAAATGATGTCTATTGTTTCACCTAATATTTGTAAATACACAGGATATACTGTGCAGTAATTATCAGTAAGTATTTAATATTCCGTTCTGATCCATTACGAATGTGTACGTGTCTGGCTTTATATCATAGCAATTAATTAATTATTTATTTTATATATTACTTAAAGGGGACCAATTATGTAAAATTCACTTTTATAAGGTGTTTGAACACAGATGTGGGTCTACAGTGTGTGTAAACAACCAGCCTGTAATGGAAAAAATGCTTTTTTTTAATAATAATTCTCATAAATCATAAACAATCTCTCCAAACAAGCAGTTCCAGATTTCCCCCTATTCTTACGTAAGAGTAGCAGGAAGCCCCGCCCATGACTGGTGACAGAATCTGCCCTATTATCTTAGCTCCTCCCCTGAGTGAGCTGTACAGTCCGCCATGTTTATCTCCTCGCCAGCGCATTTAACAGCAGCATTCATAGCAAATCGAGGGAATGAAATAGTAAATTGTGCACACGGTTTACTTTTTTTTCTTGCATGCCATGCTCTGTAGTATTCTTATTAAAGCTACTAAAGTTATTTAATCAAGAGCAGTGAGTGATTTTCTGTTTTTCTTTTGTTTTTTGATTCATATTAACAGCATATACAACTATATTACGCTGATGGCATTTTAATACACAGATCTAATATACGCATGTGATTTCTTTCCCTGCTGTTTACGTTCACAGACATAACCTTGTGACAGTTTAAGTGCAACAAGACGTGTAAGAGAAATCAGTTTAATACTCACAGGACACACTGTCTGACAGCCAGCTTTCTGTTTGCGTGCTTCGGATGTGTGCGCTCAGAAAAACATATATCAGAAGTTTAAACTGTTATGGCTTTAAAACACATGCAGATAATTATATTTCATGATGATGAAGAACTGCAATGTCATGTGAGCTTGGCCACGATAGAGATGACAATCAAAACCAAACAGATGTTTTGGCAGAGTATCCAAGATGTACAGGCTCTGCCCTCTTCTGGAAAGCGGGGTGTGGAGCAGCAGCTCATTTGCATTTAAAGACGCATGCAAGAAAACAGCATGTTTTTTCTTCAACTCAAAAATGGGCTTTTACAACATGGTATAATAAATGATCTGTGAGGTATTTTGAGCTGAAACTTCACAGACACATTCTGGGGACACCAGCGACTTGAGATCTTGTAAAAAGGGGCATAATAGGTCCCCTTTAATGCATGCATATAGTTTGTGTCAGTTTAGTTAGAGTACACAAAAAGCAATAGATAATAAGATTTTTTAAGAATCTTTTCTTTTATTGTCTTGAAAACATTAAAATTGTCTTGGCAGAATTATTGTTTTTGCAGTACCAACTTTGACCAGTAGAGCTCTCACTTCTGTGTGAATTGTAATGCAATGTGATTAGATCTTTATCAAGCAGGTTGCAACATCAAACATATATTCTCCAAGGTAACAAATTCATTAAACAGAAAAAAGTAAATCAGTAAAACTCACAAAGTATACTCACAACTGCATTGACGTGTATCTGACTCATTAGCACTGATGCTGAGCTGTTGTTACATTCATTATTAAAGAAATCGCAGAGAGAGAGAGATAAACAACAATAAACATAAGAAACAGCCTGCAGTGCATATGTGTGTGTGTAAGTGTGTGTCCAGTCCTCTGCTGGCCAAATCTGAGGCCAAATCTTATTATCAGAGAATAATTGCTTGGCTTAAAATTGCCTCCCGCAAACTGGCCATTCAAAACAGTCACAATAAAAGCTATTTACTGTTATTACTTTGAAGCAGCTGTTGCCATGGCAGCAGCGGTTATTTTTGGAGGGAGGCTGACTGTAATAAAGAGGCCAGATTTGCCTGAGAATATTTTTAATGTGATAATTCTTCTTCTGAAATTACGAGAGATGCTGATTGTTTGATTAATGTCTCTTTACAGAGGTGAGGCAGATCTGTCGAAAGCTTGATGTTGTGAAGGTGTATGTCTGGTTTTATCAGATAAAATGGTTCACCTCTCAACACGAACTCCAATTTATCAAATTTCTGTCTTCTTTTCTTGTCAGAACTCCCCAGAGGCACATTTTTGTTGCTCAGAGGTCGCTCTCTCATGTCTCAGAAGGCTTAATGGAGTTTTCAATTAAGTTTCTGTGAAGTTGCAAGATGTTTCTTCTAAAACTCCTTTGGAGGAATAAAAATAGTCTCAAATGTGACAATTGTTGACATACATGGAGGGTAGGCCTACATCATGCAGATAGCAGCTTATATCATTTGGTCGTGGATGAATTTAATGAGAAACGCTTGAGATCATATTGAAATCTCTTGTCTGCTGATTGTGGTAAAGTTGAGCTATTGATGAGATTCTCTAGAGAAGATACAATAGGGTCCAAAAGTGATGTCTGGAGGGGACATTTGTTTTTAATGACCCTACAAGTTCGATTAAACCATCAAAATATGAGTAAAATATTTTTTAAATGTTTTAAATATGAGGGAAGACTGGTTAAAGAAGTAGTTCACCCAAAAATGGAAATTCTGTCATTAATTACTCACCCTCATGTCGTTCAAAACCCACAAGACTTTCATTCATCTTCAGAACAGAAATGAAGATCTTTTAGATGAAATCTGAATCTTTCTGTCCCTCCACTGACAGCAACACAACTACCACTTTCAAGCACCAGAAAGGTAGTAAAGACATCATTAAAGTAATCCATGTGACTCCAGTATTTTAACCTCAATTTTATGAAGTGACAAGTGCTTTTTTGTGCAAAAAAACATAATTTACCACTTTATTTAAAAAAATATTATTCTCCATTCTGCATTAGCGAGAGCACCATGACGCATGTATGTTGAGTTGGTGCGAGATCATATGTTGATGCGTTGTTGGGGTTTTTTTTGCGCAAACAAAGCACTCACATCTCTTCATAAAATTGAGGTTAAACCACTGAAGTCAATGGATTACTTTAATAATGTATTTACTACCTTTCTGGGGCTTGAAATTGTTGCATAGACTGACAATGGAGGGACAGAAAGCTCTCAGATTTCATTAAAAAGATCTTAAAGGGGTGGTTGATTATGATTTCACTTTTTTAACTTTAGTTAGTGTGAAATGTTGCTGTTTGAACATAAACAACATCTGCAAAGTTAGGACGCTCAAAGTTCAGTGCAAAGGGAGATATTTTCTTTTACAGAATTCTGTTTAAGGACTACAACAAATGGCTGGTAGGGACTACAACGAGCTTCTTCCCGGGTTGGTGACATCACTAACCCTAAAATTTACATAAACCCTGCCCCCGAGAACACGCAACAAAGGGGGTGAGGCCATGTTGGGCTGTTTTAGAGAAGAGGAAGAGTTGTTGTAGTAGAGTGTCATTACCATGCCGTCATTTTATGCTGGACTGCTTCACAAACGAGGGTCAATTCAACACTGGATTTGCACAAAAGATTAACATGACGGCACATGCTAGTCGATGAGTTCAATCAACTCCACAGCAACTACATAAATGTATCCACTAACCATTCAGAAACGTCCAAAGTTGCAACTTCTTCCTGAGTCTCTCCATCAGTGTCCGACTCCGGTTTGAACAATGTAAGGCTGAACACCGTTACTGACAATCGTCATTTTGGCTGCGTGAGATTCTCCAGCTTTGTTATTGTTGAGGAACTGAAGCGCAAACTGTTAAAGCTCCGCCCTCTTCTGGAAAGCAGGCCGGGAGCAGCAGCTCATTTGCATTTAAAGGGACATACACAAAAACTGTGTTTTTGCTCACACCCAAATAGGGGCAAATTTGACAAGCTATAATAAATGATCTGTGGGGTATTTTGAGCCGAAGCTTCGCAGACACATTCTGGGGACACCAGAGACATATCACATCTTGTAAAAGGGGCATAATAGGTCCCCTTTAATTTGTGTTCCGAAGATGAACGAAAGTTTTACGGGTTTGGAATGACATGAGGGTGAGTAATTAATGACAGAATTTTCATTTTTTGGTGAACTATCCCTTTAAGGTATATATTCAACAGCCAAAATTATTCGGCAAAAAAAAAACTACAGCTACAGGTTTTATTAAAAAAAACAAAAACAAAAAAAAAACCCCTCAGGAAAAAGCATACATTGACTACAACATAATCGGTTATTAATATTTTGTTGGTTCTCTCTTGTTTTTGCATGTGTTTATAATTTCCTTTTATGACAGCCTGGCCAAACATTTTGTCTGCACAATTTGGCATGTTTCTTTGCCCTATCACAAATAAAACAATAGACTCCAAGCACAACTACACAATATGCTTACAAAATCTTTAACAAATTTTTAACATTTTTCTTTAATAAATGATGAAGATGTCAATTTTCCTAGGCCACACATCATTTTTGGCCACTACTGCACATGTGCGATTACTGGGATCTCAGGAAAGCTGAAAATATAAGCAAAAGTCTCAGTTTGCTCTCATATACTCTTATTGTTGTCTAGGAGAAACTACTTTAAAGAGATCTAACTTTTTTGTCACAAATCTATGAGGAGAATAAAGCTCACCGCACATACAAAATAAAGAAATAAGATCATTTAAAGACACAAGACGTTTTGTTTATATATGACAGATGTATGTTTATTTTTTTTTTTCTCTTCCCTCATTGGACCGTGAGCGATGACCTCATCAATGCGAGACCACAGGCACCTGTTCGTCAGTTCTGAAGTAGTTTTCTTGCATAGGGCAGTAAGTAAAGAATAATAATAATAATAGTATATACACTACAAAACACTGATTGTATATTTTCTTCATTTTTATAAACAGACATTCAGTTTATATGAGTTATATACAGTGGAAGCGGTGAGATTTTTTTTTTTTTCCCCCTTCAGGTTGGAGCCTGACAAATGAATCCAAACGAAATCCATTTCCCACTCAATAGCTGTTAGGCCGTGTTTTCTTCCCTCTCTTTGTGTTACATCTCTCTTCTTTTTGAGCTCCATCCAGAGGAAGATTATGGATATTTGTTCTTATCACCGCCAACATGATAAACTCTGTAGGGCATGATAAACACAATCTCTCTGTCTTTCTGTCTCCTGCTATACATGATGTTCTCTAGTTTATCAGTCGAGACAGCTACTGGCCCCGAGACACTCTCCTCTGCTCTGTGGAGCCTTTAGAGTGGCAAAACTAATGACTTCTTCTCTTTCTATGTCCAAAAAGTCTTATAAAACAAATTTTTCATTGTGATAATAAGCAATAATTAGAAAATGACTGATCACAATATGGTTTAGCAGATTAAAGAAAGACAGAAAGTAACTGAAATTGAAAAGTAAGCCTGCTGAAGATTCCTTTCTAGATGTGCGTGGCTCACACAGATCTGTGTTCACCGTATTCACTCTTAAAATAAAGCGTCCAGTTAGAACCATTAAAGGGTTTACAGTCTGATGCCATAGAAGAACATTCTACAAGTTTCTCAAAGTAAATCTCAAGAAGGAACATGTCTGGGTCACATTTCACCACAAAATCAAAAGAAAAAAAAAAAAGTAGTTATGTAATCATGATTTTCCTGTGATTATCATGACAATTAAGCACATGTGCTGTATTAAATAGCATTAAATAATAATAATCATAATATAATAATAATGTTTATTATTTAAGTATTTTTACACCATGAACATATTTATATATAAAGTATATCACCAGAATGGGAAATATAAGAAGAAGAGAAAGAAGAAAAGATCTCCAAAGTATCATGTAGCAACCCAAGAACCATTTAGTGATTTTTTTTTTTTTTTTTTTTTTTAAGACAAATGTTCTTTTTTTGGACCTCAAATGAACTTTATCTTTGAGACTGTTGGGCTTTTCTTAGGGGTACTGGTGTGCTCAGTATGGGGCAGGACATTTCTGGTCTCTGGGCATCTCAAATAAGAGCTCTAATAAAGCCTGCGTTTGGCTCACTGGAGCAAAAGAGTCTTCTGTGTTTGAACGATAAGCTGTGGTGTTCGGCAGAAGATACATTCAGGCAAACGGCCAGTAGGGACACAAAGTGGATGTTAGCAGTCATGCACTTCTCCCATCTCTGCACACGCTTAACCCTAAATACAGGCCCAAAACTGCAGCTCAATTTGTAGTTCTTATCTAAACTACAGCTGATACAGACTAAAATATGCAGGCATAAATGTTTATATAAACACGTTTGTCATTTTGAATTGGTCACTTCGTCAGGGAGAGAGAGAGAACAGTATTAAGCAGGTTAACGAGGTGTGTGAGCATGTGTGTGTGATGGAGGATGAAGGTACAAAGTCAATTTCACACTAGAATGAGTTTCCGGGGAAGCCAGACATTTTGATCACTCCATCACACTGCTGATAGCCCTGTCTCTCTCACACACACACACACACACACACACACACACACACACACACACACACACACACACACACACACAGGGAGAGTGTCATTTTAACATGGAGAGTGAGAGCAAGAAATTAGTATGCTGTAGTATGCAGTATACGAAAATCTTCAACAATACTACTGCATTTGAAAAAAAAAAAGTGTGCCGTTTACAACTGAATACTGCATCCCACAATGCAATGCACTTGTAACGGACATAGGCCGGTAAGAGCTATGTGTGTAAACCTCACTCCCCTGATCTCAAGAGGTGCTCTAGCGACTGACGCTGGAGACTGTGGTCTTTAGCCTCCTTGTTAGAACGCTCGACTGCCATGCCGGAGGACACAGGTTCGAGTCCCACTTAGAGCGGGCGGGTCGAACAGGAGAGGTTAGACACTTATCCTTCCATTAGTGTGTTGAAAGAATTCAACACAAATTTTAACCAGCTCGACACAGCAACACTGGATCAACCAATGGTGTGAATTTGGGGCGGTACTATCTGTTTTTTGACCAATGACAGAAGGAGGAAGTGTTTGTGGAAATCAATAGTGTTTTTTTTTTTTTGTAACACTTTACAATAAGGTTCATTAGTTAAACATTAGTTAATGTATTAACTAACCATGAGCAATACATTTGTTGCTGTATTTACTAATCTCCGTTAACGTTAGTTAATGAAAATACAGTTGTTCATTGTTTGTTCATGTTAGTTCACAGTGCATTCACTAATGTTAACAAGATTTTAATAATGTATTAGTAAATGTTGAAATTAACATTAACAAAGATTAATAAATGCTGTAGAAGTGCAGTTCATTATTAGTTCATGTTAACTAATGTAGTTAAATAATGTTAACTAATGAACTTTATTGTTCAACATTTTTTTCAATTTTTTAACAATAAACAAACTAGAATGAAAAGAAATCAATAGTGTTTGAAGACAATAGCTATTTTTGCAAATATGCGTGGTGATATTATTGGCACAAAAATGGATTGAAAAAGCAAAATAACCAGATTTAGGCCAAATTCTGAGACGATAACTGAATACCTCTTGCTTAACCATGTAACGTGCATGGCCTTTTAGGGCTTCTTTACTGTTTTAAATAGGCAATATGCAATATATGAGCAGTACGTGTAGTAAATATTATGCCTATTATAATGAGGTTTTCTTTTTTTCCCTTCGACCAGTAAATTTGAAAGCATTTCTTATAAATTTATGTTGGAAACAGCATGATAGAGGGAGAACAGTTAATGATTCATTAGATGAACTGTGCTGCCTCATTAACATGTGGAGTAATAGTTAAGATCTGAGTCTAACCAGTGAGACTATCTCCATATACACACACACACAGGCATACCAGAACATTCATATTCTTCTAGGCATGGGTCTAAGAATACACATGCACATTTGTTCTAATTAATCAAATAATCCTTTAATTATTTGTATAGATTTGATTAAATCAACCAGATTTGTGCCATTTATGCTGTGTGTTTTATGTCACATTGTAACATAATGATGGAACGGATCCGTCTGCTAAGATCACCCGAAATATCAGAAGGACCTCAATGTCTCAAATTAGTGCAGCAGTCTCCAGCACACCAATACTGAACAGCAAATCACCATGAGTTCCATAGAGGAATAGCTCACCCAAAAACTAACTTGCCTTCATGTTGTTCCAAACCCGTATGACTTGCTTTCTTCTGTGGAACACAATAGGAGATTTTCCCAACCTTTCTTATGTTCTTCAACTTTTCCACATAGTAAAAAAAATATTGTTGGCATCTATGGTTCCATGAAGAACTTTTAACATCCAAGGAACTTTTCTAATGCACAAAAGTTTCTTTGTAGTGTACAAAGTTTCAATAATTCAAAAGTTAAATGAGCAAAAGTTACTTACTTTTTATTAAAAGGTTCTTTCAGGAACCAAAAATGGTTCTTCTATGGCATCGCTGCACAACCACCTATAAAAAGTAGTCTGTATGACTATTTTTTATATATGTCAAACAATAGCTTTGTGTGACAAACAAGCCAAAATTTAATTGTTATTTGTCAGTAAACACTTTTGCCATATTTATGGAAGCTTGTTTCTGCAACAGAATAAAAAATAAAAGATAATTGCGACTTTTTTCTCAGAATTGCGAGATATAAGTGGCAATTGCGAGTTATAAAGTCAGAAATGTGTGATTTAATATTGCAATTGCGTGTTATAAAGTCAGAATTATGAGATATAAACTCGCAATTGCGAGTTACAGTCAGAATTGTGATATATCGCAATTGCGTGTTATAAAGTCAGAATCGGGTGATATAAAGTTGCAATTGCATGTTATAAAGTCAGAATTGCGAGATATGAACTTGCAATTGCGAGTTACAGTCAGAATTGTGATATATCGCAATTGCATGTTATAAAGTCAGAATTGCGAGATATGAACTTGCAGTCGTGAGTTATAAAGTCCAATTCTGAGGAAAAAAAGACTTGACTTTCTGAGAATTGTGAGTTTATATCTCACAATTCTGACTTTATAACTTGCAAGTGCGAGTTTATATCACGCAATTCTGAGAAAAAAGTCAGAATTGCGAGATGTAAACTCACAATTGTGAGAAAAAAAGTCGCAATTACTTTTTTAATTTTTATTCAGTTGCGGAAATAAGCTTTCATACATATTTTATTCACATTCACATTTATTAAAAAATGAAATGTTTCAGATTTCAGTTACTCACACAAAGCTATTGCTTCAGAAGATATTTGAGCTACTTTTATGGTGCTTTTTTTTGTCATTTTTGGACTTTGACATCAAACATTCTGCTATACATTTCTTCTCTTTTTCTTTTTTGTTCCATGGGACCATTTTTGAGTGATCTATTCCTTTAACATTGACTTTTTGTGACAACTAATAATTGGTGGATAATGTAGACCTCAACCAATCACTGTTTAAATCCAATTTACACATACAAAAACAGCCCTATGTGAATTGGTGGAGGTTTTCATCATCCTCTGGATCTTCTATGACAACATCAGTCTGTTTAACCCTCTTATTGTTCTAAATGACTCCACAACCATCTGGACCCTGTGAGGTTGCCACGGCACCAGGCTCCAGGGGGCCTTCATTTGTTGGAACTCCTTCCCTATATATCACACTTCCTTGTTTATAGCAGAGAATGTATCAGCTATAAGACAAAAAATACTGCAACAATGAAAATGAAACCCAAATTGAACTAAACTAAAAACAAGCCATTTAACTTTAAAAACAAAGAGAGAAAACCATCATTTGTGTTTTAACGACTTAATTTGTAACGACGAAAATTCTTTTAGTCTCTTTAAAAAATAAAAGACATGCATATGTGTTTTTCACTGATCAGCACACGCTCCCTTCCAACGTTTTCTCTCGGCGAGAGAACACAGAATAGATACCATTCATGCCTGATAGTTTACGTACACCATGATGTGGTTTAAAATTAGATTGCGTCACAACTGAAAGAAACACTATGTCAGAAATATGTCTTCTTGGCAGACATCCGCAAGTTCAGTTCAGATCTGTTGGTTTTCCGAAAACGGTTCTTCCAATGAAGGATTTTTTCCCGGAAGTGTCTCTATATAAAAATAGACTAAACGGCCCTGGTATTGGTTTTTCTATTCAGTAGCATTGTTCCTTCTTCAGTGTATCCGGCAATAAATAGGACAGACCGGAAATATGGCTATTCAAACAGACAACAGATAAATCTAGGATTCGTTCCTGTGAGATTGCTTGGATTGTTTTTAAATTGAATTATTTTTACTTATTATAATATATCCACATGCTTAATCTTGTGTATGGCCCTCTTGATAAACAACAAAAAAGTTTTAATATTATTTCACCCAGATAATCTCTTCTGTGCGCTCATCTGCCGTAATAGAATTTCATTTCTTGGAATTAAACAGTTGACGTAATCCTTAAGAGGGCTCTTTATTTCATTTGTTCAGCGAGTTGTAAAAAAAAGGGTACAAACAACCAAGCCTGTTCTTGTTAGCCTCCCTTGGCCTCCATGGTGTCTTTGGATAAGTAAACCACCCAGTACACCATGTTGAATGCCCCAAAGGACACTGGGAATAAAATACGTGCATATTCGTCGATCTTGCTGGCTCCTCCGGTCGCAGGAGCGGCAGGTTGAGGTGCGGCCTTGGCTTCCTTCTTTTTAATATTTTCTAATTTAGGCCCAAGGAGATGGTGAAGAGAGGCAGAGCCAGGGGTCGCACCCGGCGATGGTTTCTCGGGAACTGTTGGTGTAGAGGGCGGGGCTGGCGGTGTGGTCTTGGAGGTGGAGGATAAAGTGGCTGCATTTGATTGGCTGGCAGAACTGGGGCTTAGACGTGACTGGCTGGAGAAACTGCTGGTACCCTCTGAGGTGGAAGATGATTGGCTGGTCAGAGTTGGTTTGGATGTGGCTGCGGCGCTCTTGCTAGACGTTTCGGTTCTTTGGGTTTTCTTGGAGTCCGGCTGAGACTGAATGCTGGAGTTGACGCGTTTTCGCAGGTTGCCGTTGGTGTCCGAATTTTGCTGTTGGGGAAAAGAGAGAAAACGTGACTAAAGTGCACAACAGATGTTCTCGGCAAACCAAAGATCATTTTTACCTGCATTGTAAAAAATAATTTTTTGAAGATTATTTAAGTACATTTTACAAGAAAATACTATTTCAGCATTTCTACTTAAAAAAATTCACATTGTATTCACTGTTACTTGTCATTTCTTTTTAATTATTTGCGAAATTTGCAAGCAATTTCTGAGTGAAATTTTTTTAAAGTAAATTTTACACCATTTTTTTTAAATTTTGTATCTGTATATTGCTGTTCAAGTTGCAGTTACACAAATTAGTTATTGAAGTGGCGCATTTTTCATTATTTACATATAGTATCTTGAACTTAAACTGAACGTTGACAGTAACTTTGGAAACACCTCACAAAAAGGTTCATTTGTTAACATTAGTTAATGTATTAACTAACATGAACTAATAATGAGCAATACATTTGTTACAGTATTTATTAATCTTTGTTAATGACTGTAAATACTTCCAATACTCATTTTCTGTAGATAGCCTACAGCTACCAGCTGCGCTTTCTCGCTTTTTCATCTCTCCGACAGCGAGTTGACACACAAACCCGCCTTCCCTCACTCACTTGTTTCATTTGCTCCAGATGAATATTGTTTGTGTTACAGAGCTTAAATTTTGCCGTTGGATTGTGCGTATTGTGCATAATCTTACTCGTTCCCGTAGATTTTGTGCTCACACCCAAAGTATGCACACATAAAGCCACCTCTCAGCACTAAATTGAGTTCTTTTTCACTGCTTATTGCACTTAAATTGTCAAATACACACAAAATAATGTCAAAATGCCGGTCTTGGTGAGTATTCAAGAAAACAAAGTCAGCTATGTTTTAAGTGAATGTAAACAGTTGAGAAAAAAAACGCATGTGTAACAACATAATGGATCCGTGCGTCAGGTCTTAAAGTGACAGCAGCCTAATATACCTGTTGCCAAATTATGAGATAATATATCTATATGGCAGTTTTTCCCCGTGGTATCAACGTCAAAATTGTGGACAGTGAAATACTGAGTGGCTAGTAATTTTGGAAAACTACTAGCCACAGTGGCTGGTGAGCAAAAACGTTAATGTCAAGCCCTGCTCGCAACACTCTCTGACACAAACTAATCAAAGCAAATTCAAAACCCATTTGAGGAAACCATTTTATTGCAGACAAAATAATGACACTTTACTTTTACGTAAGTAATATTTCTGTTTGCACAATATTTACAAGCATTATTGAAGACATTTTAAAGGAGATATCAGGAACCAAATGAAGCGTACCATGCAGCGAGCCGAGCACGTGTCTGTAATGTGCAACTGAACAGACGTCACGCTTGCAGTAATGTTCAGGGCTGTAAGGAGCTTTTATGATCAGATGGTTTGCTGTTTGTGGGTGTATGAAGGAGGAGGAGGGTGGAGCTATTCTATAAACAGCTTTTTCATATAAACAAGGACAAAAGATGAGTCCACTCAGTATGTGTGTGTGTGCATGTTCACAAGTGTCACAAATCCCTATAAGTCCTGGTTTAAAGTGCATTTAAAGTGCAGTTTTCACACAAATTACTCAAAACATATTAAATGGAGTACAGTACAGTGCTGTTCTGTACATGAGATAAACACATATACTAGGATTATAGTGAAGAGAGATCTTTCTTTCTCTCACTGGACCTGATAGCCCAGTTTCACCCTGATATTTTTCACCATTTCCTCTGAGAAATGACAGTTGGCGAAGTGTAATTGGTGTCTCGTGGTGTGTGGAAAATATGTTAGTGCAAGCTGTGAGGAGAGAAGAAAGAGACTCAATACAACAGCTCTGAGATGTAAGCTGCGTACAAATTCCTACCGTCATAGTATGTACTACATTTGACGAAGAACTGTCCACAGATGAAGTACATGTAGGTATGCAGGTGTGCAATAGAAATACATTCCCACACATACCTCATACTTTGACCTGTGATCAGACCCACAAGAAACATCTGGCACTTTTTTAGGGCAAACTAAGGACGATAACTATAACAATAAAGATATAGTTTTAATAATCGCTCAAATGTAAAAGAATAGCAGAGTCCACACCACAACTATAACGATAACGGTACAGAGGAACGATATCGTTGGGATCACTTTCAGAATGATTTTAGCCAGCTGATGAACGATAAAAATATTGACAGCCAATCAGAATCCATCCTGCTTTAAAGAGCATTTAAAGTGGTAGACGACAAAACTGCAGTGTGTGCTTATAATAAACAGAGTGATATTGTGCCTTGGTGTAGACACTAATATAGATATAATTATGGTTATTTGTTATCATTCTTGGTGTGAACGGGCCTTAAAGGGATAGTTCACCCAAAAAAGAAAATTCAATTACTCACTAATCCATATGAATTGAGCAGTTCAGTCCAAAATTTTCTGAAGAGACTCGATCGCTTTATATGATGAACAGACTGAATTTAGGCTTTTATTGACATATAAACTGATCAGCGAACATAAACAGAAGCTCAACCGAACCTGCTTGATGCATGAGAACAAACCTCTTGCAAAAGCTCAAACGTGCTGCGTAACACACGAGAATGAACCTCATTGGTTCTCGCACGTCAAGCAAACATGCTTGAGCTTCCGTTTACCACAAATGATGTGCGAGTTGATCAATGCTTATGTGAATAAAAGCCTAAATTAAATCTGTTCATCATATAAAGTGATTGAGTCTCTTCAGAAAATTTTGACTAAACCGCTCAATTCATATGGATTAGTTTTACAATCTCTTTATGAACTTTTTGAAGCATCAAAGTTGTAGTCACATAGCTATCTATGGAGAGACAGAAAGCTCTCAGATTTCATCAAAAAGATCTTCATTTGTGTTCCAAAGATGAACGAAAGTCTTACGGGTTTGGAACGACATGAGGGCGTGTAATTAATAGCAGAATTTTCATTTTTGGGTGAACTATCTCTTTAAATCTGTTGTTAAACAAGTATTTAGTATTTAACCACAAGAAACAACTATTCCTGGCATCTACAGCACTTTATTCCCAGCACTCCATTGGATAGCAAAGCGTCTGCAGCTTGAACGGTTCAAATCTCAGCAGATGCAGTACTCGGACACAGGGATTGAAAAGGATTGATGAAATCCTACCCATAATGCCGAGTTCACGTCATTTCCCTGATAAATTGTATCCTTTGCTTGTTTTCTCTCTCTCAGCTCTCTGTCTGTTTAGGAAAAGAACATTTTCTTTTTCCTTTTTTCTTATTAGGGACAGGAAAATCTATTAAAGGCAGCTCATTAATCCGTTTCCGTTCTGTGGTCAGCACATACACAGACCGAAATTGCTCCATATTGGGATTTTCTCTTAATGTCTCTTAATGGGTCCAGATCAAGCATATAAAAACACAAGAGGGAATTCACTTAGAATGAATTGTGCTCGCTGATTGCCATTTATATGCAAACACTGTCTTAGAAAATGCAAAGCCCCAATAAGATGCTGTCCTGTTACTTTCTATGTAATCGTATTTTCAAAAAATACAAAAAAGTATTGGAATTTGGAAAATTTGGAAAAATCCATCAAAAAATAAACTACCCGCAAAAGTTTGGAATAATTATTTACAATTTTTTATGTATTTGAAAGAAGTCTCTTATGCACACCATGGCTACATTTTATTTGATCAAAAATACAGCAAAAGCAGGAATATTGTGAAATACTATTACAATTTAAAATAGCTGTTTTCTATTGTAATATATTTTAAATTTGTAATTTATTCCTGTGATGCAAAGCTGAATTTTCAGCATCATTACTTCGGTCTTCAGTGTCACATGATCCTTCAGAAATCATTCTAATATGCTTGATTTGCTGCTCAAAAAACAGTTGTGCTGCTTCATATTTTTGTGGAAATTTTTCCAGATTCTTTGATGAATAGAAAGTTCAAAAGAACAACATTTATTTGAATTTATTATAGAAATATTTTGTAACATTATAATTGTCTTTACTGTCACTTTTGATCACTTTAATTTGTCTCTACTGAATACAATTTCTTCATATAAAAAAAAGTATTAATTTCATAATTATTTCAAACTTTTGATCGGTAGTGTAGTTAGGGAAACTCTAGCTATGAAATTATGAAGCAGTACTGAACATTTGGGATGTGAGTGCTGAGATAATGCAGACGAATTCCCAGGCTGGATTATTTGTAACGTGTATGAAGTCAAACGTACAGTAGTTCCCGCTGTGTTGAGCTCACCGACTGAGTCATACGAGCTCCGTTAACCTGCATCTGCTGAGATTTTCCACATTCACTGTAAAGATCCCCATCCTTCTACTCGGCAAATAGAAATGTGTGATATGATGAGTAAAAGACAGAGAAGGAGAAAAGGAGAAAAAGAAATATTGGTGATTTGAAAGGCTTACAGAGAGCCAACATTAGATAAGGGACATTAACATCTTCAACAGCCTGTAAAAAAAAAAACAGGCCCGTAATACATCACGTCAACAGTCAGACACACTCTCACTAAGTCTCACAGCTGTCAGCATGTGCCACTTCTAATCCGCCATCTCAGCTTACGCACATTATCCCAGCAAAAGTCCAAATCCACAGCGCACATGCACACTCTCAATGCTCTATCAGCTGTAATTAAGCTAGCTTTCGTTCTGTGACGTTTACGCTACAAAACTCCCATGATGCTCCAACGGTGGCTCATTTTACTCCATGCAAAACACAAAAATACAAAAACAAATGACTTGACTTGGTGTTACTCCTTCCTTAGCTTCTTTTATTCATATTACTTTTACACTTTACACTTCTTTATCATAAATTGATTTTATTGCATAAGTTTTATCAGATGAAATCGAGGGCCTTTTTTGGCCGAATCTCATGAAAAACTGTCAAGAATGGTGTCAGGTAATTTAACCCAAAATATAAATAATAGGAAACTATGCTTTGCTTCACGAAAATGAAGCCTATTTAAAGACTATTAACTACTATGTAGAAAAACAATTATATTCTGAAGTATTTATTTATAATGGTAATATTTGTTATACTGCCTTGAATTTAGGGTTAAAAATACATTTAAGGGTCAATGACGTGACGGGTCATTTTTCTGTCCAAAGGCCTTAATAATAATAAAAAACAAAGATATGACATCCACAGTATATAAGGTAGTACAACTAGATCTCTTTTATTGAATCCAAAAGGTTTTAATTATATTTTGCTACATATAAAGGTATTTTAAAGATTTTGAAGTGCCCAATACAGCCATTTCATTTGTAATTAAAATATCTTAAAATGAAATAAATGTATATATTTTTTTATTCTGGCATGATTTTATAACATCATATATCAACATAGTGCAAAATGGTATTAAAATTATGTGTAGAAGTCGCTGCTTTGTTATGAGAAAGAATGTCCGGAAAAATTAATTTCATTGATGTCATTCGGAGTAACCAATATAAAGGGACCATTTTGGATCAAGTCATGCGGTCAATATCATGTGACAGGATGTGACATCATTCAGACACCTGCACAGGACCACATGGTCATGAAACAAAGTAACTAACTCTCTCTTAACTATTTAAAAAGTATATTTTTTGATACGCATGTCCCAAAACATCAGGTCATTCAGTACAACCGCTATAAAACATGGAAAATGTTGTAATATTTTAAAAACTTGTACTAAATATAAAATGTTTGATTGTCCTTTTGCCATCTAGCTAGCAAGCTAACTTGCTAACTAGCTAGATATCAGCCTGTTAGCATTGTTTGAAAATATCGTCATTCGGTATAACCAAAAGTGTCATTCGGTAAAACTGAAATTTTGGTTAAACCGAATGACTTTTTTGGCAACAAATTTTGTCCATCTTGTAAAAAAATGACAAAAGCAGTGTAAATTGATTATAAAAACCACATAATCTCATTGTTAACACTTAATAAAACTTCAAAATTAATTATGTCTCCATTATGTTTTGTTTTTACACTTTTAAAAACCTTATTCGTCAATGACCCTTAAATAAAATACATTGTATTGAAATAAATTACACTCTAAAAATGCTGGGTTAAAAACAACCCAAGTTGGGTTGAAAATGGACAAACCCAGCGATTGGGTTGTTTTAACCCAGGGGTTTAGGTTAAATGTGGCCCAACGTTTTTTTGTTTGTTTAAAAATGACTATATGGCTGGCTTAAAATGAACCCAAAATAGGTTGGAAATTAAAAATCACATAATTACTAGAGGCAACAATAATAATCAAAAGGTGAACATTTATTAATAAGCAATTTAATAAATGTTTATTGTTTAATTATTATTCTTTAAACTTAGTTTGGGTTCATTTTAAGCAAGCAATACAGTAATTTTTAAACAACAGTTGGGTTAAAACAACCCAGTCGCTGAGTTTGTCCATTTTCAACCCAACTTGGGTTGTATTTAACCCAGCATTTTTTAGAGTGTACAATTAGCTATCTTTTTACTACATTTTTTTGAAAATCTAATGAGAATCACTGAGAATAATGAGAATTAAAGATTCTTAAAGATAATGCACATGCAAAAAGCCTAAATCGGTTTTAAAAAAGGTTTTATTTTCTTTATGCAAGATGAAAAATATTTTATTTTAATACTTATTTTAAATATACAGTTAAATTAGTTTCCATGCATTTTGTGTGCTGCTGATAAAAAATAGCAATTAAACTTGCCATAAAATACTACTGGTTAAGATGACAGACTTGTGTGACCAAAATACTCTTCCCATTATTCTTTTTGGCAGCACCAGAATGATAAAATACAGGTTGCACCAGCCATCTTGCTTTTGTTGGTAAGAGAAAATTTGCCAATGTGTCCACTTTTTCCTCACTGAAAATCACTTGAACGCACATCACATTATAATTATGTCCTTCGAGCTTGTAAGTAGGAACCTCTCAGGAGGAGTTGAAGGCAGCAGTAGAACTGCGCAACGTGGCGCATTAATAATTGAACCGATGTACTGCGTAACAGCTATTTTACACAGTGTCAGACATGGCTCATCACATCAAATTTTAAAGCCAGAACTGTGTGTTTTATAATGTATATGTAGTATTTTTGTAATATCTGTAACATCACCTCACCTGTAGAACCTCCTCTGTGTCTTTCGCTTTGCCTGACGGTGTGGAGCTCTTGGCACTGGCTGCAGCGGCAGCGGCCTGTTTTCTCTTGGCTCTCTCCGCCTGCGCGTTGGTAAAGTAGTTCACGGCGGCAAACTCGATGAGAGCAGAGAAGACGAAAGCAAAACACACGGCAATGAACCAATCCATGGCTGTGGCGTACGAGACCTTGGGCAGAGAGTGACGAGCGCTGATGCTAAGGGTCGTCATAGTGAGCACGGTGGTGATTCCTGTGAGAAACACAAAGAGAAGAGTACATTAAAATTGGTCCTATTATGCTTTTTTTTTTTACATTTTCAACTTTCTTTAGTGTGTAATGTTGCTGTTTGAGCATGAAAAAAGTCTGCAAAGTCACTCCAAAGGAAGTTATTCTCTATATTAGCGCGAACTGTTTCTGAACTCTCTGAAATGCCTCGATTGTAGTCTTGAGTTTTCTTCCGGGAACAAACACGTCACAATATATTTCTCATTTAAATAATTCCCGTCCAATGCATATGCAAAATAAAGAGACGGGGCCTGGTTGAGTTGAGTTAGTAGAGTGGTGAAATTCGCGGTTATAAGGGGCGTGACATTTCCAAAACACGCTGGAAGTGGTTGACCAATCACAACACACTGGTCCAGCCGACCAATCAGAACACATTGTGCTTTTCTGAAGGAGGGGCTTCATAGAGACAGGAACTAAACAGAGAGTTACTGACAGACTGGGATGAGAGGTGTCAAATCTGTGAAAAATAATGAACATTCAAGCATGAAAACCTATTCTAGTAGAGCCCAAAAACAAAATCAAGACTTTGAAAAAGAGCATAATAGGTCCCCTGTTATGTTAATGACAATAACTAGTAACAAGAAGGATTAAGTCAAGAAATAAATTGCAAGTGTGCAAGTTTGAACTTGGTTGTGTATTATGAAAGTGTGTGAATGAGGGTTATACAAACTCCTGTGAACCACTTTATTTGATGTCATTTTGTCTGCAACAGTTAAGTAATGATAGCTGGTCTATAATGAGTTGAGTATGGACATACTGCTCTTTATGGGTAATTTCTTCTGACGTAATCTGTGTTACAAAATCTTTATTGCTTATAAACAGATAAAAATGCAAATCATAAATGCAAACAAACTCAAAATGTTTGAGTATCATTCCAATAGTCCATAAGTATCCATTAGTGATTATAATTCCTTTATTCTCTCTCTCCTTCCTGTATATGTTTCCCTCAGGAGGGCATTAAAACTGACCATCATGCAAAACCGTAATTTGCTGAGAGTTTAAAATCAAGGAAATTTGATGAGCAAAACTATTAGTGCCCCATTAGTTTACCACAAAAGTCCATAACATTAGGCTAACAGAAGCAACTGGATATAAAGACACAATAAGGCACAATGAAACAACAATTCAAAGAAAATATAGTCATTTGGTAGAAGAGATCTTCAACTTAAAGGCAGCATGAAATTGCATTTACAATCCATATCCATTATATCCATATTCTGATGCATTTCCATAAAACAGGACATTCAATACTGGTTCCAGATTTCCCCCTATTCTTACATAAGAGTAGGGTGAAGCCCCGCCCATGACTGGCGACAGAATCTGCCCTATTAGCTTAGCTCCTCCCCTGAGTGAGCTGTACACAGTTCGCCATGTTTATCTCCTCGCCAGAGCATTTAACAGCAAGCTTTCTGCATGTGTGCTTCGTCTATGTGCGTTCAGAAAACTATATATCAGAAGTTTATACTGTTATAGCTTTAATTCAAATAATAAACTTTCATGATGTTGAAGAACTGCAATGTCACGCGAGTGTGGCCACGATAGAGATGATTGTTAGCTTTTGGCAGAGTATTCGAGGCGCAAGTTGTACAGGCTCCGCCCTCTTCTGGAAAGGGGGTGTGGAGTAGCAGCTCATTTGCATTTAAAGATACATGCATGAAAACAGCATGTTTTTCCTTCCACTCAAAAATTTGAATTTACAACATGGTATAATAAATGATCTGTGGGGTATTTTGAGCTGAAACTTCACAGACACATTCACCTGAGACTTATATTACATCTTGTATATAGGGGAAATAATAGGTCCCCTTTAAGAGTGGATTAGAAAAAAAAAAAAAAAAAAAAATGTAGCAAAGGTCTTGATTTTATCCTTCAAGAATATCATGAAAACAGTCGAGAAATGAATGGATTTGTGATGTCAATCAAAAGCAGTTGCTTTAACATTTTACTTGGAATAACATGCACCACAAAAATATTTCTTATTTTATGGGAAGTATTTTCTCCTTTATATGATTATTGTGCTATCTTAGTTACATTTCATTATTTGGATTTTATTTTTTTTTCCTCACAATGTTCAGCTTGCAGAACTTCTCCAAACATTCATGTTTTTGGTCCAATTTCAGGTTTATGGGGTCTGAAATAAAAGTTAAAGGTCAGATCCAAAACGAGGTATTTCTAGAGCAGTTACACTTTGAACCACCAGGGGGAGTCAGGAATTCACTCTTACCCTGCCTGTCTTAAGTTGGAAGCGTTTCTGCCACAGAGCAGTGAGCATGCCAGACGTGAGTCACACATATACACCAACACACAAATACACACAATCACGGAGGCAGCCAGTATCCCTTCTCCTCCCACACACACACAGAATCTCTCTCGACTCACACATACGCCCACATGCACACGCTAATAAAACATAAGAAAACACACAAACCTCATGCACATAAAGCCAACCCCGCACACAAGACTAACACACTCTCCTACATATTTTCTCTGTATTCTTGAGTTTGCAAGTGCCTGCAGACGTTAGAAATAAACACGGACATAAAAAGACACTTTCACACTAATGATTTGTTGTTGGTGTGCGTGACAGCTGTTTTCTGATCCACTCGAGTCCACTTAAAATGAAACCTGTCAAGAACATGTCTGGGTCATATTTCAACTCAACTCAACTCAACTCAACTCAAAAAAAAAAAAAGATATTTTACTTAAAATGAAACCTATTTTTATGACCTATATATATATATATATATATATATATGCGCATTTGCATCATTTTCATGACAATTAAGCACATTTGCCATCAGTTCTTATTATCGTAATGCAAAAAACAAAAAAACAAAAAACAAAAAAACAAATATGGTAGTATTTGTTGTACTGCCTTTATGCTGATTTAATAAAAACACTGTATTACAGTACTTTTTTTATACTCACATTAAAAATACAATACTACTTTACTAATAATAAAAAAAAAAAAATAAAAAAAAAACTTCATTACAATAAAGAGAATTTGTGGGGAAAGTGTTTAATTGTCAAAAAAATATTGAAAAAAAAACAACAACTTAATGGTCCTAGATTAGGCTTAATTTTCTTAATATTTCAAAATATAATATTTTAAATTTAATATTATTTCATATTGTATTTAAATGTTTTATTTTAAAGACATATTTATACTACATTTAACAATTATCTCTTATAATATAAATAATTTAAATAATTTATTTTAAATATATATTACAATTATAATAGATCATTGTTAAATGTAGTATAAATTTGTGCGGAAAGGGTTTATTTGTCATAAAAAATATATTGAAAAATACAAACAACCCAATGGTCCTAAAATAGGCTTCATTGTCTTAATATTTCAAATTATTTAAATCAAATTTTTAAATTATTTAAATATTATAATAAATATAATGTATTTATTATATTATTATATATTTTATTTAAATAAAAAATATATATTTACAATAAAATATTTAAATTATAATAGATAATTGATAAATGTATAAATTTGTGGGGAAAGTGTTTAATTTTCATAAAGAATATTGAAAAATAAAAACAACTTAAAGGTAGGGTAGGCAATTTTCAGAGAAGCTAGCAACAGCGAGCTAGCTTTGAAAGCATGAGATCCCACCTTCCCCTCAGAGCATCTACAAAGCCACACCTCCTCCAAATCACATGATTTGGACAGCATGGAGCAAAGAAAAAAGGTGTCACTAGAAAAGTACGGCATTAAACTACCTCATGTCTCAAAGCACAAAACATTACAATAATAATGACCATAAATAACTACAATGACCTATATCACCTGACTGCAGATTCATTTCGGCATTGATAGTGTTGCCACTGAAATGCATAAATTCGAGTCACGAACTGCTCCGAGTATAACGTCACAGGTTTCCATCTCTTCCAAATTACGGTAGTTATGGTGTGAACGCAGCATAAGCTCGTTGTTTTGGTTCAGGAGGAACTGTTTTGGTGTTCGGTGACTGACGTCTGTCTAACTCTGCATAGTATGAAACGCGCTGATGACGTGTGATGTCTGCGCAAGCAGGGTGCGCGGAGGTATGGAAATGCATATGCTGACAAGCAGTGAAGCATGACCTGGGCATGGTCTCTATAAATGCCCCCTAAAATGCATGTATCTGCAGAAACTGCCTTGGGTGAGCAGCATTCTTTGCATCTCTTACCACATACCTGTGCATACAAGTGCTGTTGTGCATGTTAATTTTTGTTAGTAACAGCAAAAGGACAAAACCATGAATAATACTGTGAAGTTAACATCTTCACCTGAGTTACCTAGTTACAGTAGTAAACAGGTGCCGCTAGTGCTCACGGTGGCACTCAGATCTGCGGGGGCAGGCAGAGGGATTTGCATCGAACTCGGGTTCAGACCAAATCGAACCCAGTGTAAAAACTGCCTATAAAATGAGCTCACAGCTCTGGAGAATAATCCACACTCTCTGGAAAACTTCACACGATCACAGCGCACTCACAAACGCCCACGTACAGACCGATCTGGAACGATCAATAGGTACATCACAAGCTACATTTAGCCAGAGGTGCTGGATGTGTTTTGCTTCTATTCCACTGCCGAATCCACAGTACTGTGAAAGCTTTGCTTTAGTGCCCTTCTGCTATTGGCTGAGAAGGATGATGGAGCTGTCGCCAATACAAGCAAACACGGATAATGGAACAAACAAATGGGGTTACACAGCTAGTCACGGCCTTCAATCAGATGCTAACTAATAGAAAAAGTAACTAATTTAAAGTTAAAGTTCACCTAAAAAGACAATTCTGTCAGTGTTTACTCACCCTCATGTCATTCCAAACCTGTTTTAACTATCTTTCTTATATGTGACCCTGGACCTCAAAACCAGTCATAAGTCGCACGGGTATATTTGTAGCAATAGCCAACAATACATTGTATGGGTCAAAATGATCGATTTTTCTTTTATGCCAAAAATCATTGGGATATTAAGTGAAGATATTTTGTAAATTTCCTACCGTAAATATATATAAAAAAATGTATTTTTGTGAGTGGATATGCATTGCTAAGGACTTCATTTGGACAACTTTAAAGGCGATTTTCTCAATACTTAGATTTTTTTGCACCCTCAGATTCCAGATTTTCAAATAGTTGTATCTCGGCCAAATATTGTCCTATCCTAACAAACCAAACATCAATGGAAAGCTTATTTATTCATCTTTCAGATGATGTATCTCAATCAAACTCTCAAAAAACTGACTGGTTTTGTGGTCCAGGGTCACATGTGTAGACATGTGAAGATGCGTTGTGTCAGATTTGATGTCAATGACACCAAACAACATTGGTTCTCACTCACGTATCTTGTTGCCAAGTATAAATATACAAAAACACAAATGAGATTTGAGAGTTAAAGCGGATGGCAAGATTTTCAGTCCGTAACTATTTAAATTTCAGTCTGTTCCACAAAAAAAACAACTACTTTTATGGTACATTGTTGTCATTTTTCTAGATGGCAAGGACCTTTTCACTTTACAATATATGAAGACTTAAGATGCAAAAACCTCCATGTCCGTCTGACGTTTTTTCTTTTAAATGAACATTATGTTTAGGTTCAGTAATTTCACTTTAATGGTGATAAAAAGGTTATTAGTCAGTTATTGAAATGCCTTATTTTCAAAAATGTCACTTTAGTCAATTTATTGGTATTTAACAAATTTGATTGCCTTTTGCTGCAAAACCATAAGTCCATGTGTGCTTTTTTTCGCAAAAATCTCTAAGTCCATCTTGTTTCACTTTTTCGTGGGTGGAATAGAGCTGTTCTTTAATGTAGGTTATGTCCGTTTCTGTCAGAGTTACAGCAGCACACGAAACACTGTATTGTTTACATGCTACTCACGGAATCCTGTCATTGCCACTGTAATGATTTTCTTTAGCCTTAGAACGGGCAGAATTATGAGGCTGACAACGTTTCCTTTTGCCAGTGACTGAAACTACCACAGGTTCATCCATTTCATCATACTCCTCCAACTTGTTTAGTTAAAAATCTCTTTAAACAGGATAAAACTTGCAGCTCGACAAATGAAAGCTGGCTCATACGCACACAGTCATTCATCTTAAAATCATATGATTCGATTCGCGTCTTCTGATAGGTCTGTGAACTTAGAGGCTTTTGCTGGCAAAGGGAAGTGCCATTTAGAGGTTTCTGCCAACAAACCGGTATTTCTGAATGGGCTGAGGCTGGGATTTAGCAGATTTGAAGCGAAAGTATTCGATGAATGTATATAATGTGCGGTGAGCATTTGCTCAATATCGTTATCTCATTTTTTAAGGAGGTGGCATTTAGCGGCTTTTGCATCTGAAGTCTTCATATGTTTTCATTATATTTTCATTAAATTTCTTTTGTTTTCCACAGAAGAAAGAAAGTCAAAAGGGGTTTGGAACAATATGAAGTTAGTACAGTGAATGGTGAGTAAATAATGACAGTATTTACATTTCTAGGTGAACTATCCATTTTAAAGGGGTCATATTCTACACTTTTTTAGATTGCATTTTTATTAATCAACAGGTGAGTAAGGTATTTTATTGAACTGATAAATTGGGATATGTAGCTCTCGAGTTCATTGTATAGCATTATCTATTGTGAAGGGTCATTTCATTATGGTTGTTGTAGTGCTGCGCTGGAATTTATTTTCAAGGAAATACCGTATCTATTAATAGGTAAAGCTACAGTAACGTCTTCAGCTCAGCTTAAGATCCTTTCCATCTAAACTGGTTATATCTCTTAAGTCTAGAAGTGAATGTTTTATTATCAGTAGGATAATCTCTCTTTTTTTAGTTATGAGAAAGAACCATATTCATCCGCACAGTCATGCAGAACCAAAGCACAACCAAAATAATGTTCTTCCGCAAAATGCAGTCAGTTTTGTCTTTTTAACCACTAGAGGGCTAACCATTACATAGCATACCTTTAAAGTGTTGCACGAAAAAATGAACACTTTTCTTACTTGTAGTTTTAAGACTAAATGAAGAGTTCAGATGCCACTAAACACCACCTCCTTCAAAAATGAGATAATGATATTGAGCGAATGCGTTCATCAAATACTTTCGCTTCAAATCCGCTAAATCCAAGCGTCAGCCCATTCAGAAATACCGGTTCATTGGCAGAAATCGCTAAACGCTACTTCCCTTTGTCAGCAAAAGCCTCTAAATTCACAGAAGAACCAATCGGAAGACGCAAATTGAATCATATGATTTCAAAATGAATGACGTGCGTATGTGCCGGCTTTCAATTTTCAAGCTGCAAATTTTTATCATGTTTTGTTCATCATTATAGTGGCAATGACAGGATTTCGAGTAGCAAGTAAACACAACAGTGTTCCTTTTGCTGCTGTAAAACTGACAGAAATGGGCGTTTTATGTTTTGTTGTCCAAAGAGGTTTTTGTGAAAAAAGTACACATGGAGTGTCAAATTTGTTAAATACCAATGAATTGACTAAAGTGACATTTTTAAAAATAAGGCATTTCAATAACTGACTAATAACCATTTCATTGCCATTAAAATGAAATTACTGAACCTCCATAACACTTTCGTTCATTGAAGCAAAACAAGTTGCTGAATACTGTATATGTCATTGTTATGCAAATGAATTATTAGCATATGTGCATATGCTAATGTATTCATGGTTCTACTCAAGTCAAGTCAAATTTATCTGTATAGCATTTTACACAATACACATTGTTTCAAAGCAGCTTTAGTGAATCATGTTGTTAATCTTATCTCAATATCTTCATGCCTATATAGTATAGTATAGGCCTATATCACCCTATACGAGTGTATGTATGCAGATAAAGTTTGTCTTACTTATATATATATAACTTTGTATGAAGATCTGGGCGATAATAGTTACATTTTGCTACTAAATAAAAAAATCAATCAGTTGAGATTTGCTATATAGTATACGGTATGCTTGCAAATAGAGTTGGATGTACTTCTATATCCAACTTTATATAAACAGCTGGGTGATAATATAGTATGCATTATGCAACACAATAAAAAAATCAGGGAGCTGAGATTTGCTATATAGTATATATCGCACTATATGAGTATACTGTGTATTCATGACTGAATGACCCATTTTTATAGCTTAAATGGTCCAAGTAGACAAAAAAACAAGACAAATCCTTTTATTAAACAATACCAAACTAATTTCAAACTATATTGTGCTGACAAAGGTAGTAAAAAAACAGTAACTGAGCCATTAGGAAGCCTTTCCAAATTACACTAGAGCCATAGAGAAAGTGAAATATGGAAGCCATCCCAGAACTGATAAACAACAGATCATTGTGGTCTCCTGCTGTGTCCATTCTGTACATGCGCTGGCTATCAAAAGCCCACCCTGTCATTACCCAGAAACCCCTTCACTAAGCACACTTCCATCTAGGACATGAAAATCCGCTCCTCTGGCCCGAGTCCAAGCGCACCGCTCTGTTAGTAGCCATCCGAAGGTGGGTCATTGTTATACTTTTCCAGTGGAGAATGAGAGCGTGCTATTCTCAGCATCTCTAGTGCCCCAGGTGAAGTGTGGAAGGAAACAGGAGGTGCGTGCACGAGCTTGTGTCAGTGTATGTACTGTAGATGTGTTTTTGTCGTGTTTGCAGCCGACAGATAAGGTCACAGGCAGAACATAAAGGCGTTCATGACTGATCGGGCACATGGTGTTAAAGCGATGTCTGCCAATGGAACAGGAAAGTTTAGTGGGAAGAAAAGACTAGTAGTGTAAAACTCCACACATTCACAATACAAACGACAACATCCCTTTCTTTTTGTGCCCTGCTTTTGACTGTATGCAAACAAAGGCATTCTCGTGTGTATTGTGAACGTGGCAAATCTGTTTCTCGCACAAATCTAACGGAATATTGCACTTTTTTTGCATGTCATCATCATTTATTTTCATTAAGAATAGTCTTTAAATTCTGCTGGATTTACTGACAAAATTAGAGTGTACTAATGCCGAATTAATGATTATTTGTATAAGAAATTAAGCAAACAATTACATTGTTGAAAAATTATTTTTGACTGTGACAAAGATTATTCAAGAACATTTCGTTACCTTGGAATTATAAGGTTCTATCTGACATTTTTTTGTCAAAATTGAGTTTTTCACATATTCTTATTCTGTGACAACTTATTTACATTATGTGATGGTATTTTTTTTTTTAAAAGTTGTGTACATTTTGGGACTTTTTTTTAGAAAACAAAAAGGTTCTGTCTACAAAGGAGTATGGAATGCAAAAACTTTGAAGCTTAATATCTCAAAACTGCTCAGAATGTAGACAGAACCTTATAATTCCTAGGTGGCGATTTTACAAGAAAATACTATAAACATTTTATGTTTAATTCAGTGTGTTACTTACTAATTCTTTGTAATTATTTGTAAGTATGATGAGAAGTAAATCTTACACTAGTGTACTAGAATGATCAATCAACGCTTTGAGTTATTAATGCATAGATTAATCAACATCTTAAAGAGGACCTATTATGCCCCTTTTCACAAGATGTAATATAAGTCTCTGGTGTCCCCAGAATATGTCTGTGAATTTTCAGCTCAAAATACCCCACAGATCATTTATTATAGCTTGTCAAATTTGCCCCTATTTGGGTGAGATTTGCCCCATTCGACTTGACATTTGATATTCAACAGTGCTTTGATCTGCCTGCATTGACACTATTCTTTAAGAGCTGCTGTGCAGCCAAATAATGTACCAGTTATCAATGTAAAGCTGCTTTGACACAATCTACATTGTAAAAAGCGCTATATAAATAAAGGTGTGAGAGCAAAAACACGCCACAACATTTTTTGTGCATCCCTTTAAATGCAAATGAGCTGCTGCTCCCGGCCCCCTTTCCAGAAGAGGGTGGAGCTTTAACAGCTCGTGCTTCAGTTGCTCTACAACAACAAAGCTGGAGAATCTCACGCAGCCAAAATGATGATTGCCAGTAACGGTGTTCAGTCTTACATTGTTCAAACCGGAGTCGGACACTGATGGAGAGACTCAGGAAGAAGTTACAACTTTTAGAATGGAACTGGATGTTTCTGAATGGTTAGTGGATAAATTTATGTAGCTGCTGTGGAGTTGATTCAACTCATCGACTAGCATGTGCCATCATGTTAATCTTTTGTGCAAATCCAGAGTTGAATTGACCCTCAATTGTGAAGCAGTCCGGCGTAAAATGACGGCATGGTAACAACACTCTACTACAACAACTCTTCCTTTTCTCTAAACCAGCCCAACATGGCCTCACCCCCTTTGTTGCATGTTCCCAGGGGCAGGGTTTATGTAAATGTTGGGGTTTGTGATGTCACCAACCCGGGAAAAAGCTCGTTGTAGTCCCTACCAGCCGTTTGTTGTAGTCCTTAAAAAGTGATTTCTGTAAAAGAAAATATCTCCCTTTGCATTGAACTTTGAGTGTTGTAACTTTGCAGATGTTGTTTATGCTCAAACAGCAACATTACACGCTAACTAAAGTTAAAAAAGAGAAATCATAGTCAAGGACCCCTTTAACTGAAAATTCTTCCAGAATCCCTTCACCTACCCTTCTCCTCCTATATTCCATTTTTTCTCTTCCTATTGGGGATGCAAGGAGGAGAGATAGGGTTTAGCTCAGAGCTTGAGCTGAGCAGATTGAGCTTCCTAACTATTAAGGCAAGTGAACTCATGAAAAAATTTAACAAGCGTACACTCGCTCACATTTTGTGTTCACTTGATCCTGCAACACACACAAAAACCAAACTCTCATTTTCATAGTAGCCTACTGGGTATCGCCAATTACCTCATGATATGATACACTTTGTGACACATGTTATGATTCAGTAGTTTGTGATGCCTTACAGCATGGATCAGGACTGAAGCCAAACCAAACTAACACTTTAACACAAACAGAAAACACCCTTCAGATAGATAGATAGATAGACGGTTATCTTGTTTCATACTTATTCTGGGTTAGTAAATCCTTTGTTGTCAAGATTTGAGATTTCACACTGTACATACACTAGCATTCAAATGATTTATTAAAAATTTATTAAGGAGATTTCACACTGTACATACACTACCATTCAAATGATTTATTAAAGAGGGCCTATTATGATTTTTTCAACGTTTAAGTGTGTAATGTTGCTGTTGGAGCATGAAAAAGGTATGCAAAAGTTACAAAGTCACTACAAAGCAAGTTATTCTCTATATCGGTGCGCATTGTTTCTGAACTCCCTGAAACACCTCGATCATAGTCTTGAGTTTTCTTCTGGGAACAAACACGTCACAATATATTTCTTATTTAAATAATTACTGCCCAAGGCATATGCAAAAAAAAAAAAAAAAAATCAAGCTCGAAAACCTATTCTAATAGATCCCAAAAACAAAATCAAGACTTTGTAAAAGGCCATAATATGGCCTCTTTAATGTTTTTTAAAGAAGTCTCTTACTGTATACTCATCAAGGTTGAATTTATTTGATCAAAAAATATAATAAAAACAGTATAATTTCAAAACAAAATAATATGAATGAAATAAAATAATGAAAATGAAATAATATTCAAATTTAAAATAACTGTTTTCTATGAGAATATATATTAAAATGTAATTTGATGATCAAGGCTGAATTTTCAGCATCATTACTCCAGTCTTCAGTGTCACATGATCCTTCAGAAATCATTCTAATATGCTGATTTGCTGCTCAAAAAACATTTCTGATTATTATGAATGTTGAAAACTGCTGTGATCCTTAATATAGTTTAAAAGATAGTTTAAAAGAACAGCATTTATTTGAAATAGAAATCTTTAAATGTCTTTCCTGTCACTTTTGATAAATGTAAGTATTACTTCTTCACAAAAAAGAAGTCAAATGCTGTACATAAAAAAGAAAACGCAAGACAAAAAAGAAAGAAAATGTCTGAAATTTCTAACCTCCACATGAAAGTGTGAAAGTTTCTGTGACTGACTGTACAAAGTGCATGAATATTTAATGACACAAGCTTTAACGCAGTTCATAAGTTTGGTCGTCATTTGCTAAACAATTTAATGTTGCATCTCTAGCACCGCACAACTTCACACGGTATACATCCTTAGCACTGCAATCTGGGTAGAAAGTGACGCTAACCCACTTTTAAAAGTGGTCTTTACCTGAGGTTAAAAAAGAAATTAACCCAGCATTACACATAGCAGAATAAAACAAAATGATAAAAAGGAAGAGAAGTATAAAAAATGAAAAATGGATAGAGGGAGGGAAGGAGATATGACAGAAGGAAACAGCTCTCTTCTCCATATTTGCATGAAAATGGTGTTGGCGGCTCAAAGGGGGGAAACAGTGCAGAAGATTTGAGAGTAACACATACCAAAGACAGTTCTGGCGGGTACGGATTCCTTATTTATCCAGAAAGACACTTGGGAAAGGATTACAGTCATGATGCAGGGGATGTACGTCTGAATCATGAAGTAGCCCATTTTCCGTTTCAAGTGGAAGTAGACCGTCATTACCACATATTCACCTGAAAGAGCAGAGAAACAGAAACAGGAAGTGCCTTATAAGCCTGAAAGCGAAAACGTATAGGAACAAGGTCAGAATGACAGTCTGTCACCACGGCAGACTTATTTTGGCTGAACAGCATAGTTTTCTGGCTGTTAAGCTGCGCTGGCAGATTCATCTTATTTTAACAGAATGAGGCTTGCAGCCATATTGGGAACCAGAGCTCCAGTCATATAAAACGCACGCTGATTGCTCCAAATCTCTTATGTAATTTTGATAAGAAAGATGTAATAATTAAATAAACAAATGGCATTGTTTTTCCCCACTTCTGTTTAAGTGAGACGCACGGTTGCTCTAAAAAACAAAGCCGCTCTGAAAGAGCTCACGGTGACCCTTACGTTTAAGCTGACATTAGGCCATGTGGCATAAGTAAAATTGTTTTTCACTTAATCTAGCTTATGTCACTATCAAATATTCTCCATATCCCTTGATCAGGTGACTTGGACACAGACCAGGTGGACTTATATGTAACATGGCCTAAAGAGCCGGTCAGATTTAAAAGTATTTATTCAGACCCACTGACTTTTGGTGGAAGAACACACAGGATAAACTGTAACAGCATAAAATCTGCAGCGGCTCAATGTTTAAAATGTAATTCTTTCATTATAGTGAGCAGTATAATTAAGTATAATTAAAACTAGATGTGCCTTTCCAGAAAGAAATAGCAGTTCTTGCACCACAGCACAAGGATGGACATTTAGGTAAGTTTAGTTTTTTTTTTTTTTTTTTGTGTGTGTCAGTTAAATACTGTTGTTTCACATATAGCTGCTATTAAGAGTAACAAGCACAAAGTTTACAACAACTAGTCATTTTGTTGACTGAAAATGAAAACGCTGCATAATGTGACATAATAACAGCCAATCAGAACATATTTTATGTTATAGTTATGGAAAGTAGGGTTTTAGACCACAGTAGGTGGGGCCAAAATGCAATAAATGGAAACCAAGCAACTGTCAAAATGCCCTGGCTTTATATATTAAATAAAGATTACAAAACCCCAAAATTTTTCTATCTTCAATGGGGTTTAGACCTTAATACATGCTGCTTTGCAAGATCTACACCACCGTTCAAAGGTTTGGGGTCAGTAAGTTTTTTTTGAAAGACATTAGGACTTTTATTCAGCAAGGATGCATTAAACTGATCAAAAGTGGCAGTGAAGACAGCAGCACAACTGTTTTCAACATTAAAAATAATAAGAAATGTTTCTTAAGCAGCAAATCAGCATATCAGAATGATTTCTGAAGGATCATGTGACACTGAAGACTGGAGTAATGATGCTGAAAATTCATAGGAATAAATTACATTTTTAAATATATTTAAATAAATTGTAATAATATTTCACAATATTACAGTTTTAACTGTATTTTTTATCCGATAAATGCAGCCTTGGTGAAAATAAGAGACCTCTTTCAAATTCATTAAAAAAATTTTACTGACCGCAAACTTTTGGATGGTAGTGTATACTATGGAAGCTTGTTTCTGCCACAGAATAAAAAAAAAAGGATAATTGTGACTTTTTATGAATTGCGTGATATAAAGTCGCAATTTGCGTGTTATAAAGTCAGAATTGCAAAATATAAACATGCAATTCTGACTTTTTTTCTCAGAATAAAAAGATATTAACTCCCAAATGCGAGTTATATAATCCAATTCTGAGGGGAAAAATGACTGACTTTTTCTCAGAATTTCAAGTTTATATCTCACAATACTGACTTTATAACTCGCAATTGCGTCATGAGGTCAGAATTGCGAAATATAAACAAATTTATATCTGACTTTATATCACAATTCTGACTTTGTAACTCACAATTGACCCTTCGCCAGTAGTTTGATTGACAGGCGATCTAACCAATCATAACAGCGAATCTGCCATTTTGTCCGACAAAGCAGTCAGGGGAGTTAGTAGATTAACGTCAGTGGACTTGAACTTGAAAAATGGTGTGTACTGACATCTTTCCGCGATTGAAACAACATTCCTTATGATATTCATTCATGTTTATTTGATGCTATAAATGAACTAGTAGGAAGAGATGCAATCTGTCACGACACATTAAAGAGCCACAAAACGGTATTTATTGTTTAAATTTCTTTAAAAATGACAAAAAATGAAATTTGAGACTTTGTTTCAAAAGTAACCTGCTCTGTCTTGCCTGCCAACGCGTTGTCAGTGTCCTCTTTGCTCCACGATGTATTTTTCACTGCGTGAGAACATGATGTGTGGCGAGAGATCAGCATGGTTTGTCGGACATACAGTAGCAACAGTAACTAAAGGGGGCGGGTCATTGCAAATGGTCAATTGCGACTTTATATCACGCAATTCTGAGAAAAAAATCAGAATTGCGAGATGTAAACTCGTAATTGCAAGAAAAAAGTCAGAATTGTGAGATAAAAAGTCACAATTACTTTTTAATTTTTTAATTTAGTGGCGGAAACAAGCTTCCATAGTATACTGCAAGATATTTGCAGCAAAATAAATGAATAAATAAATAAATAAATCGTTGCTGTCATTGTGATAGTGTGTTATGTGCATGTACCTGTGATGGATTTTACAGTCTCGCTTGACACAGTCTGTCCGATCAGGTCGTACTGGACCAGGCTGGACGACTCAGGTGGGACCTCCACAGAATGCTGCGGGCCTTTGGTCCAGGTGTAGATCACCTCAGTCTTTGGATAGGCATCTGATAAACAAAAGAGGGCCATCATAACAAGAACAGAAGGAATATGTGTGTGCATAGCCCTAACAATCAGACCATATCTGTGGCATTGTGTGTATCCCGGTGGAAATGAAAAAGACAGAAATGAGATTAAACAGTCAGTAAATGGAGACTCCTGATGCTCAGATTTTTCTCCAGAGAAAAAAGGTCTTAGGTTAAAATGGAAACAAATGAGGCAATTTTTGGCATACTGCTGGAAACTGCAGATCATAGGGGAAAAATGGCTCATATTGAGTTTTATGATGCCAGATTTTGGTAGCTTTGGCAAATCTGAGCACGGTTTGAGACATTGGTGAGATTGTTGTGAGTTTACAGGTTTCAGCAAAATTTTACAATAAGTTTACATTAGTTAATGCTTTAACTAACAATGAGCCAGGGCCGTAACCACCACAGGCATTGAGGGGGACAAGTCCCCCCAATAATTGGAAATGGCTAAATTGTCCCCGCAATATTTGATATTTCTTAATGCTGCTCTCCATTACGCCCTGCTCTGTTTGTTGTTATGATGACAGACAGTTTAAAAAGTTCAATTTTTAGGCCGGTCTGCCTCAGCGGTCTAACAGCGCTCGTCAATGTCAAAATGATGGCCAATCAGATCAAAGAAGGCGGGGCTTACTATTCACTTAAGACGAGTGTGAATTCCAACCGCAACGCTTTTAGTGAAAGAGTGCTGTGCGTGGTAAGATATAAGTAGCTGAAAATTTAATATTTCACAACTGTTTTACGATGGATATGTTTAATGACCCACAGTAACATACAGCGATGAAAACTACTCAACTGTTTTATGGAATTTCTCCATTTTGAATTGAAAATATGCTATCAAAATTATGTCATTCATAACTGAATGTGACGAGACAAGAGACGTTTTTTTACATTTTTGACATATTAGACTTACAGGCAAGAGTGAATGTGTGCATATTTTTAAATAAAATATTATTTGCAAAGCATTCAAATGGACTACTTCACAACTATAGAGTATAATTAGACCTAGAAATTCTTATACTATTCTTATTTATTCCCTTAAATCCCTTTTAATCCTTTAATTGTTTATTTCTTTAAATAAAAATACCCCCCTTCAAAAAAAAAAAAAAATAGTTAAACATTAGTTAAAGTATTAACTAACATGAACTAACCATACATTTGTTACTGTATTTACTAATCTTCGTTAATGTTAGTTAATGAAAATACAGTTGTTCATTGTTTGTTCATGTTAGTTCATGGTGCATTAACTAATGTTAACAAGATTTTAATAATGTATTAGTAAATGTTGAAATTAACATTAACAAAGATTAATAAATGCTGTAGAAGTGCAGTTCAATATTAGTTCATGTTAACTAATGTAGCTAACTAATGTTAACTTATGAACCTTATTGTAAAGTGTTACCAATAATATTCACAGATACAACATCAGATTTTATGTAAACTAATATTAGTTAACTAATGTTAACAAATGAAACCTTATTGTAAAGTGTTACCCTGGTTTCATTTCTCAAGAGAAATGTCTGCGAGTTTTCATTTGCACCTCCATTTAATTTCATTTCTGCTCTGAGAAACAATTGAGATATTAAAGCGATCTCATGAGTGATGTTCCCTTCCTGCAGGATGTCTAAAACTGCTTCGATTTGCCAATCAGAAGAACAAACTCCAACATTTCTGATCTAATTTCACAATAATTGTCTAATTTTTTTCTAATTTTTATTTCACCCAAGGAAATAAAGGAGTTAATACTTCAATTAAACATATCTGAGAACTTCACTAGGTCTCCTGAGCTTTGAAAGAGCAATCTATGAGCAATGAAATCTTCCTCTGGATATGCCTACGCATGGAACCGTGTGTATTAGTCCTCGAGCTCAGGGTCGAACGGTCGCCGCTAAGACACTGATCTTTCCTCACTGCTGCCCACTTCCTCCACTGTGCGTGCCAATCTCAAATCCGAGCCAAGCAGAACAATCATCCTGACACAGAAATCGGATCCGCTGAGATGTTTTCCTGCTCAGAATCAGACAGATTTCATTTATGGAGGAGAAATCCATACATCAAACGGAGTAGAGACTGACTGCACATCCAGAAGTCCGTCGGCACGCTCCCTGCGCTCCTGTCCTCCTTTGAGATCATCATCATCGACATCATCATCATCTCTCTCAATCTTCCTTAATTCTCTTTTTTTCTCTCCTCCTCACTGTCTCTTTCTCCATTTCTGTTTCTGAACCCCCACACGCTGGGAAATAGAGCAGAGGAAGGGCTTCCAAGACACCCACCAACAACCCCATGAAAATAGAAAGAGAGAGCGCAAGAGAAAAAAGAGAGGGGACAGAGAGACTAAACGCGTTTTGATCCAAAGTCACGCTGGGCAAGCAAACCCACCCTAGTGGGAGAGAAAGACATATCAGTACAACATGAGTATAATTACAAACTACGTTTTCTGATGTTCTGATGTTTTCTGCCTGCGCAAAAGTTCCTGTTACAATGCTAATGTTTTGTTGCTAGTTGCCAGGGTGTTGTTAAGTGGTTTCTAAAGTGATCAGTGTGCAAAACTAAGATGTTTTGTACATTGCAATGTAGTTTCTAAAGGTCACATTTACCAAAATTTTGTGAGCGAAATCCAGTCATTTCAATAGGAATAAGAGCAGTTGGGAGTTTTGCTTGTGTTCAAGTTGTTCAAGCAAATTTTTTAGCATAAGTTTAGTAGGATAACAGCACACTTCTCAACAAAACACTTGATGTGAAGAATCATTCATGTCTGGAGCTAAAATTGTGGAGTAGGGCTGCATGATTTGGGAAAAGATCTACTTGTGATTTTTTTTTTTTTAAAGATTTTATTTTTGGCATTTTTGCCTTTATTAAGATAGGACAGTATAGATAATCAACAGGAAGCAAAGTGAGAGAGAGAAGGGGACGGTATCGGGAAAGGTCCTCGAGCTAGAACTCGAACTCGGGTCACCCCTAGCGCAACCGCACTGGGCTACACAATTATTTGGTCAAAAAATTATATGACAATACAGTAATTATAATAAATGTTTTCTTTTTAATTTTTTATTAGGATTATTATTATTACTCAATTAAAATATGAAACAAAAAGGAAATATTATTATTGTAATATTCCACTGTAAATTAAAAAAATAAGAGCATTTAAGAAAAATAATATAATAATAGGAATTTTATTGTACAGTATAACTGTAGCATTACAATACTAATATTTATGGCTGTCTTAATTTCTTCATTTTCAAACGTTAAACCATCAAGCTTTTATTTATGCATAAGCAACTGAAACCCTTAAAGGTGCAGTAGGTGATTTGGGAAATGCTAACGTTAGCCTGCTAGCATTGAAAGCATACGATCCCACCCTCCCTGCAAATCGCCGTCCAAAGCCACGCCTCCTCCAAAACACACGAAGGCACACACACAGCTGCTCTCGGCAAAGTGTCACAAGAGAGCATTAAACTACCTCATGTCTCAAAGCACATAAAATTACAATAATAATGAACATAAACAACTTAGAGAGCTTGTACCTGACTGCTGCAGATTCATTTCGGTGTTGATACTGTTGACATTGAAACACATAATTCCTAGTCTGAGGATGTGAACAGCTCCGGTTATAACGTCACAGGTTGCTATCTCTTAATTACAGTAGTTATGGTGTGAACGCAGCATAAGCTTGTTGTTTTGATTCGGTAGGAACTGTAAAAGATGGCTGCTGTTTGTTTGTGGTGCTCTGTGACTGACATCTGTCTACATAAACTCTGCATAGCATGACGTATGATGTCTGCGCAAACAGGGTGTGCGAGGGTATGTAAAAACATACGTTGACAGGCAGATAGGACATCGTATTATTTCACTTGGACCGAATATAATAATTGGATGAACATTTTATGGTCCTACGCCTTCCACAGACGATATATATTTATAAAAATACATTTAGACCGTTTAACATAGTGATTTATATCAGGATATGAGGAGACGTTCAACCAGTACAACAAAAAACGTTTCTGTAGAGAATCACCTTTTGCACTTTTAAAAACACTGGATCAGCAGCTGCTGGCATGTAAATGAACACAGTGTCGCGCTTTATTCTGAAACATGCAGTCCATATATATTTATTTAATTAAATCACAGTCTTTGCAATTTGATAATCGCACAAAGCCATATCGCGATTTCGGTTTTATTTTGATTAATCTTGCAGGCCTACAGTGTGGGATGAATTACACAATGAAGTTTAGTAAAAATCACTAACCCTAACTATGAGTGAGAGTAACCCTAGCAAACATCAATAATAAATGAATACAGAAGAGAATGACATGACATGAGAGAGGAGCAGAAAACTGTATCAGAGTGCAAAGGGAAGAGTGTAAAATGAAAACAAGAGCTGTTATAGGTCTGCGCTGTCCCGGGGCAGGAGGGAAAGCTGTGGTGACCTTCTCGACTCTACAGGGGACGAACAGCTCTCTGTCTAGATGCTTCCCCTCAGGCCCAGAGAAAGGACAGGAAGATGTATAAGAAGACAAAGAAGAGAGTGCGAGATATCCGTCAGCACATTAGCGCAGCCACCACTAAAAAACCAAAACAGCGAGATCGTCCTCCATCACAATGTCACAATGCGCCAGCAGGAGCTCTCTGGACTGATTTTATCTCCAGATCTTCCAGCAGTCTCCATAAAAGAGCCCTACCCACTTGCCACATATTCCCATTTGAGATTAGGCCTTCTTTTCAGATTTCTCTCTTTCTTTTCATTTTTTTTTCTTCATGTTTTCGTTTTCATTTTTGCTGACCGACTGTCGTGAACAGTCTTGCTGATATGGAGATTCTTTGTTCAGTTTTTAGAATCTGAACTAAGTCTGTATTTACACACTCGGAGGGAAAAGTAAGTTCTCCTTGAGGAGAAAAGTTGTTTTTTTTTTTGTTTTTTTTCAGATCTCTAAGGTATTGGGCTTAAGTTAAGCTTGTAGCTTATGTGTCTGTCTGTCTGTATATATATATATATATATATATTAGGGGTGTAACGGTACATGTTTTCGTCCCGAACTGTATGGTATGGACGTCACGGTTCAGTGCATGCAATCAGACGACGAATACAGTCAGTCACGGGCGTTCCTTGCTCCAATCCAGAAGGGGGCGTGCGCAGTAATACCGCGCTGTTTGCTAACCGCCACAACAGGAAAAAGAGAGAAGAACAGCCGCATATGCAAATGACTTGATCGCTTCAAAACAAAGTCTACTAGATGCAAATGCATCTTTCTGCACTCATTGACAAAGGAGAATACTTTGAAAATACTTTGAAACGGAGCAGAATGCGTAAAATTAAGTATAGGAGGGTTGGGCTTAAGCTTTGAATGTTTAAATATAGTTTAAGTGGAGCAAATTGTAACACTCCTAATGCACAAGTTTATTTTTGTACTTTTATAACACAAGATGCTTTTCAGTTTTGTAGCTGATTGTGACCAAATACCTTTTGTTTTTTATCAGCACTGCAAAAAATTATGACCTATGCAGGAGTGCATTCTGTTCACTGCTTAGTGCTTAATACACTATAGGAGGCTGTACTGTACCAACTACCTCAGGGGGACTAAACCTAGCGTTGTGGATTTGTTCCTTTGTCCGGTAACACTTTAATTTAGGCTCCAATTCTCACTATTAACTAGTTGCTTATTAGTATGCATACTACAAGAATATTGGCTGTTTATTAGTACTTATAAAGCAGATATTAATGCCTTATTCTCCATGACCTTATTCTACATCCCATAATCCTACCAATACCTAAACTTAAAGGATTAGTTCACTTTAAAATGAAAATTACCCCAAGCCATCCTAGGTGTATATGAATTTCTTCTTTCTGATGAACAGTTATATTAATAAATATCCTGACGTGTCCAAGCTTTATAATGGCAGTGAATGGGGGTCACGAGTATGAAGCTCAAGAAAGTGCATCCATCCATTGTAAACATACTCCACATGGCTCCGGGGGGTTAATAAAGGCCTTCTGAAGCGAAGCGATGCGTTTGTTAAGAAAAACATCCATATTTATGGATATCTGGCTTCAGCCAGACTGCCTTCCGTATTCAACTTACAGAAAAAGCGTAACTTATGTCGCGTCAGTTATGCTTTTTTCATAATTTGAATACAGAAGGCATAGGAAGTAGCATTTTGAACTGCAAGAGTTTACACTTTCTTCGTAAGTTTAATACGGAAGGTGGTCTGGTGGAAGCTAGATATTTTACTTTATAACTTTTTAAATATGGATATTTTTCTTACACAAATACATCACTTCACTTCAGAAGTCCTTTATTAACCCCCCAGAGCTGTGCGGAGTACGTTTATGATGGATGGATGCACTTTCTTGAGCTTCATACTCGTTGGTCCCGTTCACTGCCATTATAAAGCTTGGATGCATCAGGATATTTATTAATATATCTCTGATTGTGTTCATCAAAAGGAAGAAAGTCATATATACCTAGGATGGCTTGAGGGTAAGTAAAGCTTGGGGTAATTTTCATTTTTAAAATGAACTAATCCTTTAACAACAACCTTACTAACTATTAATAAGCAGTAATTTGGGGTTTACTGAGGCAAAAGTCATAGTTAATAGTTAGTTAGTAGCAAGAATTGGACCCTGATCTAAAGTGTGATCTTTTTTCGACCAATCGCACCGAACCGTGACCCCAAAACCGAGGTACTAAGTACTGAACCGTGACTTCTGTGTACCATTACACCCCTAATATATATATATATATAAAATGGGTCTCCTTTCTTATGTTGAAGTCTCCAATTTTCATCCTAGAATGCATTTGAAGGGACAAAAGCAAATGCAATGAAATTCAAACAAGATATATCATCAGTAGCTTTGGTCCTTTTTTCCTGCGCCCTTTTTAAATGTGTTTGCTAAAACTGAATTCTGTCTTTTTGAAGTACACTAGCATATACTGTAGATGAATTTCAATTCTGATTTATAGGGTTTCTACTCACAAAAAAAAAACAAAAAACAAAAAAAACATTCTGTTCCCTGTATGAATTGTTTAGTCAACTGACAGTGAAGAGAGAGAGAAATCCATTTTTAAAGAAGGGATTACTTCAGTGCTCTTCAAGAAACGGTTCATAAGTAATGTTCTTCTCCTAACCTCAAACGTCATAAACTGCAGTGTTTTTTACTCAGAAATACTGTCTCAAATCATGCTTTAGTGAAAAAATCAGCATATATAAAGTATAATCCTCACAGCTGCCGAACTTCAGAGGGCAGGAATGGCCATCCATCGGGAAATTGACAAGTTTCATGGGACATTCTGCACTTATTGTCAATCTGTGGAGAAAAAAAAAAAAAAAACACAGATAAAAATGTTTAAAATAGTGAGGGTGTAACATCCACCAACACATTTGAAGGTCTTTCACCAAGTAGGACATGGAACAACATTTCTAACAACCATCTAGTATTGTAGGGTTAGCCTTAGGGGCCGGGATTGAGGCTTCAACAACATTCATATCAACCTGCTATTTTCCACTGAACACAAATGTTGCTGCAGGACCAACAAAAGATGATCCAGGAACACATCCTACTTGGCAAAATGATGGTCACCCACGAGCAAACACAGCCTGCCAAAGTATTTTCAGCGTAAATCGGACTCAGGACTGGACGGATGCGTGCGGTACCTCATAGTGTACAGGATGGTGCCGTTCTTCATGATTCGGAAGAGTCTATTGGGCGCCGTCATGTTGTGAGCCACGGATCTTTTGCCATTCCGGAAGAACGTGTCAGGGGTCCAGACTTTGGTCACCATCAGGTTATTTAGCCGGAGGATCTCCACTGGGCCATCATATTTTAACCGCCTATCCACCCACGTCTGGCGGAAGAACACATCCATGGTGTACTCCTGGAAAAAAAGCACAAATATAGAGCAGTCAAAACCGCACGCAAATCAATCTGACTTACTCCTGACAGAAAGCTTCATTAGAGAGATTCTGTAAAAAGCAACAAAAAAATCCATCATAATCTTGCAAAAACATTGTCTAGATACTTAAACAAACACTTCCCCTCATTTCAACAAACTGTTCCCCTGCCAAATTTCCAAAATCTTTAAAAACAACATAAAATCAAAATAATCCCTATTTACTTTTTGCCTCAAACTATGCAGATTCAACAAAATGCAATCAAATATGCAATCAAAAGTCAAAGGTCTCAATATGAGTTAAGCATTTCTCATCAAATTCATCCAAGAAAGAATTTACTAGAAAGAAATTCCCCTGCAACCCTTTAAAACATAAAATGAACCCTATTTACTTTTCAAAGAAATCAAATTTTCAGCGATGTCTCAAACTGTGCAGATTTGCCAAAATACCCAAGTATCCAATCAAAAATCACAGTTGTCAATATGAACAAAAGCATTTCTCATCAAATTCATCCAAAAAAGAATTTCCTTGTAAAAAAAAAACAACCCTCTAACCCTTAAAAACAACATAAAATCAAAATAATCCATATTTACTTTTTAAAGAAATGCCTCAAACTGTGCAGATTCAACAACACACAATCAAATATGCAAACAAAAGTCAAAGGTCTCAATACGAACTGAAGCATTTCTCAACAAATTCATCCATGAAAGAATTTACTAGAAAGAAATTCCCCTGCAACCCTTTAAAACATAAAATGAACCCTATTTACTTTTCAAAGAAATCAAATTTTCAACGATGTCTCAAACTGTGCAGATTTGCCAAAATACCCAAGAATCCAATCAAAAATCACAGGTGTCAATATGAACTAAAGCATTTCTCATCAAATTCATCCAAGAAAGAGTCCCTATAAATAAATAAAAATAAAAAGGGGGGGGGGGGGATCCCCTGTGAACCTTATGAACAACATAAAATCAAAACGAACCCTATTTACTTTTTTTTTTTTAAAAGAAATGTCATGGTTGTGTTCTACACCATCAATCAGTCATTCTACTGAATAACTTTTATTTTTATAATCCTACAACCAAACTTTCTACTTTCACTTCTGAAACAACTTTTTCTTTTCCCCTAATGTAATCAACATGTGGACTGGGGAAGAGCCAATCAAATCATACAAATCAAGTTTCTCAAATCAAGAGAAACCAGCTGAAACGGAACATCACGGAAGTTAAATGTGTTATGAATGCTCTTTAATGCATTATTTTTATGCTGGTTTTAATATTGTAGGTACCAATCTGAGCTGAACACTGTATGTGGTCACATTTAGCACTGTTATGCTCTTTTGCGAGGTGCTAAACCTCACAATGTTCTCAAGGGAAAATCCCTGCCAAAATTGTTGACTCAATCACATTTTTTTTTTTTTTTCTTTTGTTTTGAATCTCTACCACACTGTACTTGATTCACTCTGACTAAGCAGATAACAGCACCTTGCACTGATCTAAATGGCAAGCTGCCTGAATTATTTATTTTAATAATATCTCTGTGGACGGATATGACACCTTATATAACAGCTGCTCGTGCACACATACATGTACACACACAAATCCAACCTGTTCACACATAATCATTAACATCTCAGAGCACTCACCATCTCCACGTCGGAAACTGGGCCAAAACTTGTGACGTAAATATCGGTCTTCACTTCTGTCACTGGACCTGGACAGAAACAGGAATCAATAGAATCACATTACTATGATCATAAGCGTCTTATGACTAGAAATAGATCTGAAAGAAATGTTTACTTTTTACAGAATTTATGTGATCTTAATAAAAACTTAGTAGTCATAGATATTACGAGTGAAATAAATGGATTACCACAGAAATGCTTTTGCTTTTTTTGCCGTCAAAGTCAACATGAAACCATTTTCAAGCCATTTGACTTGCTTAAGAGAAAAACTCTTGAACAGGACTTTATTTGATAAATCAGAAACTCATATGATGGTGTAAAGTGTGTTTCATATCAGAATGTGAGCTGAATGTGAGTTGCAGCAGATTAGAAAATCTGTCATTATTTTTCTAATAATGCCGTAACCTTGTTGAAAGATTTTATGTTTAAAGTGTTGGTCTAAGCATTGAAGGAAGGTAGACAGAGGGTCTTTTGTCCTCTGTTGAAGCTGTATTCTATACTATAACATCTGGTTTTCTTTATGTACCGGATCCACTCCCATGTAAGGTTTGAGTCCTCTATGGCCAAATGGGGAGACAGGGAATGGTCCCTGCCTTTTGTATTGCAAGTATGGGAGAGGGTCTTCTTGGATCCCCAGGAAGGCATGTGTACCTGACCGGGAGATGACCATATTTAGACTTGTTTTTCTATATGTATCACATTTCTATACCATGAGCTATATGATGTATTCTCTCTCTCTCATTGGTTAAATCTATACTACACCCCTTGTACTCTTTCTATATAATCTCTGACCCAGCTAAATAAAAATGAGACTTTATACTCTCCCTCAGCACTGAGATTGTTCATTCAATTGCCAATTAAGAAGACTGGGATGAGGCACGCCTCAGGAGCAATAATCTAACACTTGTTAACTGACATTAGATAACCACATAGATTATAGAAAGGCTGGATTGCCTACAGCAGTGGTTCCCAACCCTTAGGGGGCGCCAGAGTTCACGGGGGGGCGCGAGAGTTTATATTCTTTGAGGTCAAACATGGATATGAAAAAATTTTTTGAATAGAATGCTCCAAATGATCGGCCACTTAGTAATTGAAAATGTTGTCAATTACTTCCTTTGATTCTATACGTGGTCTCTCAGCTTGCCGATCACATAAACCGATCACATTTTTATGACGCAAAAGACGCGAGCTTTTTCACACCAGCTGTGAGATCTGCGGCAAAAATGAAAAGTCCGCAGCGGCTGGTGTGTATTCAATAACGCAGTGAAAAGGTGTGTATGGTTCAAACTACTTTATTAAAAAAAAAGCTCTTCTTTCCCTAACATGGGAGTGTGTTCTCCTCATTAGAGCTTCAGGTGAAGGGTTGCCAGTAGTAGAGATGCACAAGTCTACCGACCATCAAGAACTGGCCAGATCCGTTTTTTGTCCCGGACTTGCAAACAAAATGCATTGCAATCATTTCCCAAAATGTAATTTGTGTGGCCGTTAACAGAGGCTAGAGATGGGACACGAGAAGAGCAGAGAAAATACTGTACCGGGCAGAGCAAGCTCACTGTTGCGATGCTCAGAATATTGGAAGACAATTCTACACATTAAATTGGGGAGGGGGCTTATATGAATGCATTTCTGAAGGAACTGACTTACTTCACAAAAGTTTTGATGACATTTTCTTTTAATCTTACCTCCGTATGATGCCTATTAAAGTAGTGTTTATATAAGTGCAGCGCTGGTGCTGCTTTGTTTACAGAGGTAACCAAGGAAACTCTACACTGCAAAAATGCTTTTCTTATTTAGTATTTTGTCTCGTTTCCAGTCTAAATATCTAAGAATTCTTAAATCAAGATGCTTTTACTAGATTAGTAAAACGACATAAGATATTTTTTTTCTTGTTTTCTGGAAAATAAAAATCAAAATGAAGTGAGTTTTTGCTTAAAACAAGCAAAATTATCTGCCAATGGGGTAAGAAAATAATCTTGTTTCTGTTTGAAATCTTGTTTCTTGTTACTGTCCCAAACAGAAACAAGATTATTTTCTTACCCCACTGGCAGATAATTTTGCTTGTTTTAAGCAAAAACTCACTTCATTTTGATTTGATTTTCCAGAAAACAAGAAAAAATATCTTATGTCATTTTCTCAGGGTTTCTTATCTGTATGGAGGGGGGGCTTCATGGACAAAAGGTTGGGAACCACTGGCCTACAGTATGGTGGCCTAAAACAATGGCTGCATCCGAAATTGCATACCTCCCTACTATATAGTAGGTGAAAAACAATATGTGACAAAAGAAGCATGTCCGAATTCACAGTACTCATAAAAGAGTAGGCAAAAAGTACCCAGATGACCTACTACTTCTGGCAAGATTCTGAAGTGCACATACGATGGACACTTCATCCCATGAGGCAACGGGAGAGGATTTGTGAATGGAAGTGAAGCGACGCAACTGACACTGATAGGTCACATGATAATGACAGCGTGGCGGATGTAGTACGTCCAGATTACATTCACACTATACAGAATGTACTTTTTTAGCGATCGTGAAGTAATTACTTATTTTGAATAAGTACATACTCAAAAGAGTATGTGATTTCGGATACAGCCAGTGTCTATACAGCTTTTGGCTATTGGTTAACATTAACTAGCAACCCACACAATCACACAGTGTTCACACTAGTAGTTTGGTTCTCTTTGTTCTTTTGGTCCAGACCAAAAAAGAAAATTATACATTTAGTCCTGGTTCACTTAGCATTCAGAGTGTCAATTTTAACATCGAATCTAAAGATACATTAAAAAAAACAGCTTTTATGACGAATATTTTACGACAGATTTTACCGAACATTCAAAACAATGCAGTGTGCTGGGCTAAATGCGCTCGTTGTTTGTGCGTATATATGATCAGTGTTGGGGGAAATGCATTACAAGTAACTCGAGTTATGTAATCAGATTACTTTTTCCAAGTAACTAGTAAAGTAACACATTACTAGTAACACAAGTAATGCATTACTTGTGTTACTAACTTTCCCCAACACTGATTATGATGGTATTTTTACCAGCTGAGAACTCACAAAGAGCTTAGAAAATGTGTAAAGGAGTCAAAAGTTCCAGGAATTCCTCCGTTGCACACACAAAAATGAAGATCTGTGGCAAAGAGATGGCGGTTCCGACAAATGTACTGAACTGTAATGGGCAACCAAGCTCCTATGACGAGGAAAAAACAGATGCTTGAGAATTCTATTCTTTTTAAGGTCGCATCTTGTGACATCACATCCAATTTTTGTTTTGTTTAGATATCTCTGTTGCGTTCATATTTCAGTTGAACCACACCAGAGTTCATTTGAACCCTGAAAAGGTGGGTATCGGTTCACTTTTTTGGTGTGCACCAAGATTCAGATGGTAGCATTCACACTTATTTAAATGAACCACACTAACAGAGCAAGTGTACCAGAGTTTATTGTATTCAAACCAAATCTGCCAAGTGTGAACACGCCCTAACTGACATCAGCCAATAGGAAAATCAATTCAAAGGCAGATTAAGCAGATTATGAAGACATTTTTTTCTTAAAAAATAAAGTACACTGTCAAATATTGCACAATATGACCGGGAATGTGTACTGGAAAAGGAAATGGGCTCAGTTTGGATTTCTTGTTGACTTTTTCTCAGACTAAAATCATTTATCATTTATCTACTTTAATCAAATTCTAGTGGACGAACAAATAAAGACCAAAAGTGTCACTGAAAACAGACTCAGGCACTCAAAATTCTAAATCACATGATTAATCACTGAATCGTCTCATTGGCTGAACTGCCGGTTGAACTCCTAATGTTCTAGAGGCTCTTTGATAGATGCTTGAGTAAATCACTTGAGAGTGAAGTGCCTTCAGTCAAACACAAGAAAATGGATTATCTGTCATTAAACAGACACTCTGAGCATCTCTCACAGTTGACAACCATGAATCCTACAGAAATATGAAAGACAGGAACAGCCTTACTCGGTCCAGTGCACACAAAAATCACAACAGAGATCTCTTTATATATTTTAATTGTTTAGCGACGAGATGAAATAAAGAGTAAATTGAGACTTTTGCTTAGATCTCCAGCTTTCAGATTTTTCCATGTGTCTACACTAGAGTTTCAGAAGAGATCTTAACAATGTCTAAAACTGTGCAGATCCGCAAAAATACCATAGTGCACTCTTAAAAATAAAGGTTCTTTATTGGCATTGAAGGTTCCATGAAGAATCTTTAAAATCAATGGAACTTTTCCATTCCACAAAAGGTTCTTGATAGTGGAAAAAGTTTCTTCAGATTTTTAAAATGTTATTCACATAAGAAAAAAATGGTTCTTTTAGGAACTGTTCACTGAAGGGTTCTTTGGGGAACCAAAAGTGATTTGAAACCTTTTTATTTTTAAGAGTGTATACAACCAAAAGTCTCAAAATAAACAAGCATTTCCCATCAAATTCTTCCAAAACTAAATGATCTGAGCTGCTTTCCGTATTCATATTCTATACTTTTGCTTTATGACAATTATTGTCTCATTTGTTTCTATTATTATTTATTTAGGAAATCTAGGAGAAATATAAGACACAAAGTAAAATTTAATTTAAAGAAAACTGAAAACTTCGCTATGTTCTTTTTTTTTTTTTTTTTTAAATGTTGTTCCTAAACCTGCTTTATATTGTTAGTGAAACAGTTCTGTCATGAAAACTCTCAGAGTGTTTGTCATGGTAATGGATATGACAATGTTTTATGTTTGGTCTTGGCGGAACAGATCTGCTACGCTGCTGCAGAGCAAGTACGGGACTTGCCACTGCCAATACATACATGACATGCTGCTGTGAGCAAGTAAGTCATGCTGCTTCTGTACAATATAGCGTACATGAATTACCCGTAACAGATCTATACAGGTGGAGCTGGGGAAGGTGGAGGGTTTCTGAAGCGCACTGCACTGCTAAGGCAATGCTACCAAAGTATTTTGGAGTTTGAGCACACTAGCTCATTGGCTACTGATACAGCAGGAACCAATCAGCTGTGCCCTATAGATAATGATGTGATTACGAGCAGGTTGAGTTAAAGGACCTATTAGCCTCTGCCATCTAGAGTTTCATGACAGAACTTTGTATTTCATAGTGAATACAAATGTCAAGCTCTAGAAAGTACCAAAAAAAAGAAAAAAAAACACCTTTTAAGTATCATAAAATAGTCTATATGACTCATGCTCTTTGTTCAAAGTCATCTGAAGTCATAAGACAAACAGAAACACAAAATTTAGTTTGTCATATACAGAAAACTAAATACAGAAGACCTGAAATGTAGTGCACAAGTCTTATGGACTATATTTATGGTGCTTTTTGTCACAAGCAACACAAATAAAATTGGCTACTTTTTATGTTCCACAGAAAAAATAACAGCATACTGGTAAAAAAAAAAAAACAAAAAAAAAAAAAACAGAATTGTCACTTTAGGATGAACAATTACATAAGAGGCTACAGTATATGATGAAAAGTGCTTTTTTTTAAACCCAAGTCTCCTCGTGGCACAACAATCAAACGCATTTCTGATGACAACAACCAGGCCAATGGTACGAGACGTGCCCGAGCCCTGATATCTATCATCTCTGAAGCACTACATTCTTTGGCAAGGGCAACTCATGCGATCCTACTAGAACTGTGAACCCACACCATCTAGCTGAGAGCTGATCAAGCCCCTCCAGCCTGATCCAGCTCCGCTCGAGAGCTCTTGTCATGTGAAGGTGGGTGTGCTGCTCTGTTTGGAGAGATGTGCTCTCTGCCTCTTCACTAAAGTTACATAAAAAACCAGAGCTTCATTCCCAGAGCTCCAATCACATCCCGGCATTACGCACAGAGATCCACAGTCTTTGATTTGATTATTTATTTCTTGACTAAAAAAATGAAATGAGGAAAAAGGGAGAGCGGAAACTGTGACGTGTGCAGCAAGTCTTGATGTTTTTCTTTATATAGTAACTTTCATCAATAAGTCATTAATCAATATTATGTAATGACTAATACATCACTAGCTATATAGGGCTATGAAAACATTTAATTCCATTTTTTTTTAACTATTTGCATGCACACTAACTATTGACATCTGGCATTATATAATCTAATAATGTTGTTAATGAAGATATAAAGTGTTACATTTCAGTTAAATCAAACAGAACTTTAATTTCCAGATCTTTTTGGCTATTTTTAAATAGTCCATGTATACACTGAGGGGTTAATACTGAAGTTTCAGGCACAGTGACCGTCGTAATATGTTTTGGGCTACTGTACACAAAACTAGAGCTACAATAAAATTATTCGTTGCTGACAACCAACTATAACAGCAGCGCATCACTTGGCTTCGCAAAACAGGTTAAAACACTGATGCGCGCTGTTAATGATAGGAAAGCGCGGGGAATGTTATCGGTTTACGCACAGAAAGCGAACATCTGTACTCTTCCTACTTAAAATGTGCATTAAGCGGCTTTCTCGGTGCGATTACATAACCAAACTCGCTTAAACATCCAAACGGCACCGATCTAACAGATACATGGAGAGCAGAGAAAGAGAGTGGGCAGCAAAAGGACATTTGGAGTTGGCTTACACCTCCATCTCCCCTCAGAGGACACCAGCCCTCACCAAACAAACAACACTTAGTAAACAGCATGCGACCTGCATAAAAAAAACACAACATTTGGAGAGCATGCTTTGCGCAAGAAGCTTTAAAAGCACTGTGCGCCTTTTTTGGCCACATGATTGTCGAGATTTTTGGCACGTACCCCCAAATCCAGGTCGGAGTCTGTTGTCATATCCATCCAGGAGTCGGTCCAGAATGCGCGTGAAATTTTCCGGGTATAATTTCTCATCCTTTCTGATCTGTCCAGATATTCTCTTTATGCTAAAAACAACACAGAGCAAACTGAAGCATTTTAACATAGCGCACACATTAAATCTACGCCTATTTTCGTATCAATCAACAGCACAAACAGTTCAAAAACGCCCGAGTTTGACGTTTGTAACCTCGAGGCGTAAAGATGCCATGCGTAACGCTCACATCCAGTTGGAACTCACCAAGCCGCCACACAGAGAAAGTAGAGGAGAGTGGAAATAGAAGTGGGGTACATCGCAGTCACCATCTCCTTCTTGGCAGAAACCATGTTTACATGCCATTCTTTAAGCCTTCTTCACATTTCCCTTCGCCAAACGTCCCGAGGAAAGATCGAGGAAACGTGCGGCAGCGCGCAAGACGCGCTTCACCATCACCCGCAAAGCAGTGCCAGCGAAGCATCCAAATCCAGAACTCGCTCTGCGCCCGATGGATCGCCTACATCCCAACCCCAAACTCAGTGGTTAAGAGAAGCATATGGTGAGGCATCCTGTGGAATCGTGCGTCTCGCTGTGAGGAGGTTAGAGGAGAGAGAGGAGGACGCGCTGGGTTCCTACACACTCGCATCAGTGCCAAAACTGGGACGTGCGTCCGACGCGCAACATACTCACGAGCGCACTTAAGAGAAGTGTGCCCGCGAACGCTTCACTTTGGTGATGTAGTGGCGGCATTGCGCATGAACTCACTTTACGCAGCAATTGTCATGTCCGATCTTGCCCGTGGTAAACTTTGACTTTGGGGGACGGGTGTTAATTGATCTTGGCAACTAAAAGGTGCGAATTTGAATTCTGGGGTTCACTGAATATAATTAATCCCGTTTGCATTTCTACATTAACAGTTCTTGCTCTCAGGGAGAAAAAAAAATATATATAAAACTTATCTGGGACTGTAAATATTACAGCATATTGAAATGGGTCAGTGTTTGTCGCAACGTTACACACATGCTCGCGCACAATCCGAGGTACAGTCACACTGTACAGGAAGTAGGACAAACCACACACAGCTCCTAAGATACACCTGGGACAGGACAAAGTCTTCGATGTAGTATGCGTGCGCGTACGTGTGCGCGCGTGCCCGGTAAGAACAGTATGTTTGGAATTCCATCCTGGTTGGCTCTTAGATGGTTCCCGTGAAAAGAAAAGCTAATTAACTCTAGTCCAATTGTTTTTGATAGCAATCATACCCACCGATCCTTATCGGCACAAGCTGACATACACACACTGCACACGCATAATAACTCCAGTCTGTCACTATCACAGCCTATATAAAGCATCAGATTTGAACTGATCCAGAATCAGCTGCTGTGTCATATTGAGTTGGCTATAAAAAGCTAAATCTTATCCTCAATCAGCACTCTTGCTCTGGTTTATCGCGTATGATCTGTGGGCAGCTGCGGTGGCGTATTCACCGGCCTTATTCACAGGTTGTTCGCGTGCGAGAAAAGCTTATAATAAACATAATGAGCTAGAGGTGGCACTCTAGTGTAACATCACTTATGAATATGTGGTAAAATAATGAAGATTAAAGAATTCTATTATCCCTCCATGTGCTTTTGAGTGAAGAAACCAACCAAGAGTTTGTGGAGCTGTGTCATCCTTTTCATCATGGAGTGGGCAGAAATGTTTAAAGACCCTACTCTTTCTAGTTACATGTTATGCCATAATGCTTTTTTTTCATAGTGATTATGATTTAAAGAGAATGAGACTTCGGAGGCTTGTCCTAATTTTGATTTAAAATAAGGCAGCACAAGCTCTTCTCTTTAGCATGAAGCAGAGTCAGCGCACAGCAGAAAATCAAATAGTGAGTAGTCTAGTTAAAGACTTTCTAACTGCAATAAATGGTCTTATTTTGCAGTAGTCATCACATTGGAGCACATTATTCTTAAGATGTATGAATGTTTTCAGATTTTACTCAAAACATATAGCCTAAAAAATTTGTGCACTTCTAGAATGATTTTCCTGTTCTGTTGATTTAACCAAGGCCACATGTAGAGAAAAGTAATATTAAAGTCCCCCTGTGGTGAAAATCAAGTTTTTAATGTTGTTTATATGTTTATGTGGTGTTTTAAATATGCTTTAAGACAAACCATGTGCAAATTCATAAGTCAACACCATTGCAGAGTATTTTCTCTTTAAAACTACAGTAATCTAAAGAGTTTCAAAAACGCGGTTTGAAATCGCTGGTGTTTCTGACATCACAAACTAAACTACCTTGTAACCAATCACGTCAAAGTGCTGCGGGTGGGCTTTAGCATATCATTAACTATGCTGCGAAGCAGAGGAGTCTCAAGAGAAGCCAGGTTAGCCAGGTCTCACAAATGTCTCCATGGTTGCAAGGCACGCTCCCTGTGCAAGCAGGGGGTCAGGCGCTGCGTAATATCATTGCGCCTGCTGCACCCATGGTACGGCAGCAAAGTTCCTTGATTATTACGCCGGAATGAGAGTATAGTTCCTAGCCATATCAGCCTAGAAAATCGCAACTTTTCATTTTCCGTCTGTCTTAGTACAAGATGTAACTACAGAAGAGTCAAGTTTTAAATAGGAAAAATATTGAAAATCTTTGGTCATTTTTTAAGGAGATGCTAACGGTCTAATCAGATTCAATGAACTATGCTAAGCTATGCTAAAAGTGGTACCGCCAGACCCGGAGATTGGCTGAATGGATTCGAAAACGGTAAAACTCAATTGTTTAACTCTAGGGGAGTTGGAAAATGAGCCTATTTTCAAAGAAAGTGGAGTGTTCCTTTAACGCCGACGCCCCATGTGAATGTAGCTTTAGAAGCGCTCAGGACATCAGTGGAGAAAGGCATATAGTTCATCATAACATCGTAATATACATCGTACGCCTGCTATATTGCTAAATCTACCCGGTTTTTCATCAACATCGCATCGCTTCACTCACGTTGCTCGCGGCAGAAGTTGAAGATTTCTCAACTTTTCAAGCGCCAACGCAGGCATCAGCAAATCAGATCACAGATGCTAGCCAACTGCGTTCATGCAACACCGGAAAGCATTTGATTGGCTGTTGTACTATGACGGTCGCGTCAGCTCAAGCTGACACGCCCTCCGTCAAGCATTGACGCCGACGCCCCGTGTGAATGCAGTGCAAGGATACTGATTTTTAGAAGGCAGCTGTCTGACTCTGAGATGGCAAACAGGAACATGATTTGTGTAACATAGCAACACATTATTATCTGTTTGATAACGTAGTCAAGCAAAATGCTAATTAGATTAATTACAGTTATGTGTTCGATGTTGTAAAAAACTATACCATTGTGCAGCGTTTACCTCAGTATGTTGACCAAGTGGATCTCTGAGGTATGTGCGAGTGAGTGGAGGCGGGGCTAATTATCATATTCATAGATCTGCATATTTTAAATGAAGCAAGGGTGTAGAGTTACATTAAAGCTATTTTAAGGCATAAAGAAATGTTTTCATAGGAAAAAAACATTTAAATATGTCATTTTGGTGATCAAAAATGAGTTTTAAGGGATAAAATTATTGACTAAAGGGGGACTTTAATTATATTATTAATATCAAATAAAATCCCATTTGATACAAACAAGTTCTAATTTCTTGCATTATGGAATTAGATTTAAATGAACTAATAACAGGTGGGGGAGTGTTTGGGAAACCTGTTCGAAAAAAGCAATTATTTCATTTTGTTCCAGTAGATGAACAGAAATTAACCCCTATACCTTTAAAAAAAAAAAAAAAAAAAAAAAAAAAAAACCGTTGAAATGTATATTTGTGTTGAAATATAATTGGACATGTTAAGCCCGGAACACACCAAGCCAACGGTCGGCCGTCGGGCAGTTTTTGTTCGTCGGCCGAAGTTTTCTCAGTGTGTTCCGCACCGTCGGCTGAAGTTGGTCCTCGTCTGATTTTTTTCGGCCAATTCGACACGTTGAATCGGTGTCGGAGCTCGTTGGTCAGTCGGGCCATCTGATCATTCTGATTGGCTGTTCAGCTACTGCCACCTGCTGGTACGGAAAGGCATTTCTTCTTACGCAGGCACAGAACAGACATGCTACTTGGCCGTCGGGTGTCGAGCGTCGGTTTGGTGTGGTTTGTGCATCTTTGGACCCAGACGCTGCCGACGTGACCAACCCCGCAGTCTGCTTTCTTCACCACTAGTTCATCAGCTTGGTGTGTTCTGGGCTTCAAACCTTTTGCTGGCCATTTAAATCAGTTCTTCAAACTGTACGACTGCCCTGTAAAACCATGTCGATGTCAATGAACAGGTCAAATACAATTCACAGATTTATTTGCTTCTGATTGTTAGCAGATTGATTTTGTCTTTTTTAAACTGATACTACTTTATATATATTTGACAGAAAACGCTATAAAAACCGAGAAAAAAAAAAAAAAAAAAAAAAAAAAAAAAAAAAACTGAGAGATAAAAACAACACCAACAAAAAAGCAGAACTGTCACAGTGTAGCTATAAATAAACGGTGAGGATATTATAGAATTTTCCACTTTTTTTTTTTCCCACCATTGACATCACGTCCTGTGTCAAGTGGTTTGATTTGCTTCAATTTTAGCAGGAAGATAGCAGATGCTAATCAATGTGCAATAACAACACTCAGGAACATGTAGGAACATTGGGGGAACATCTAGGGAATGGTGCGTAGAGGTGTTAGTGCCAGTGACAGCAAGGATAGAGAGGGAGAGAAAAATGAGAAAAAAGAGAGAGGCCGAGAGAGGAGAGGGCCCTTTTACTGCATGTTTTCCAAGCTCTTATAGAAGGACTGGCAAATGAAACTAATGACTCAGTACTGTGACTCAAACTGTCTGGTAATCAAATCCTATCCACAGAAAAGCACTTGACATGAGCAAACATACGCACGCAGACGCAAACACACACAAAACATGCCACATTTTCTTGTGATCACCATTGCCCCTGACAAATCCCTGTATTATTGTGCTGAAAAAAGCCCATCCGCTGCCCACAATCGTTCTCCCACACTACACACAATCTCTAACAGCCACGCTCCAGCGTTTCAGAGCTTCGCAGCTGTCCTGCTCGCATTTCAGATATCCATCCTCCGTTCTCATTTGTCCACTTACGGCATGGCGTCCATCACCGTGTTATCGGTTTGTCCAGCTCGTTTTGTAAGATTCATGGTGTTCTGCGCTCTGGCTGTTGGCAGACACTTTCTTAAAGCCACTTTGTGTTTTAATGTGTGTTTTATTCCAGTGGTTCTCAACTGGTGGGTTGTGACCCAAAAACGAACAGCTGGTTTGTTATGATAAAGTCATTGAGAGCAGGGTAAAAACAATGCTAAATGCAACTAACCACATAATAATGCATCATTAGGTTCAATGAGATACCTGACCCAGGTGAAAAAAACAAAGTGCACTAAAATACTTTTATTTCAGTACACTTCCATAATATACTTAAAGTGCTCTATTTTCATGCACTAATTTATACTAAAAATTCTTCTTTAGTACTTCTTAAGAACATCTAGGTGTACTCAACTGTGCTATTTTGAGACTCCATGAATATGAACTAAAATGTGCTTTTAACATACTATCTCTGTATTAAAAATGTATTTAGTTACCACTTGTAGTACACTTGAACCCATCTTTCATACACTTTTAAATATATACTCATCAGACATAGAAAATGGTCTTATGAATTATTTGAAATATAGTAATATATACATATACAAAATGTATTTATAGTGTATTGCCCACGTTTTTATACATTAAATAATTCATTTCAAATGTATTGTAATTATATTAAAGTACTGAAAAAAATGTATAAGTATTATAAAGCATTCATAGCACATTTTTAAGTAATGCACTTATAAAACACGTCTGTATATTTGGTTTGCTTTATCTGACTACACTTAAAATCAATTTAAGTGTTAGTGCTAATTAGTGCATTTATATTAAGTCCACTTAAGTACCACAGTTGGGAAAATGTACTTATAACTAGTACATTAGTAATATATTTTTAATAAAATCAATTTAATTTAAACTTAGGATTACTATATAAAAGTCTACTAAGATTGAACAAATTTTTAAAGCATTCAAAGCACACTTTTAGGAAATACACTAATAAAACTCCTCTGTATATTTTTGCGGTAGTATACTTTATTTCAATGCACTAAAAATCAATTTAAGTATTAGTGGTATTTACTTTTTCAAGTGCACTGAAGTACTACTGAAGTAAATATACTTTTAATTAGTGTATTTATAGCGTATAACTTTTACAATTTTATTTAGCACAAATAAATAAGAATGTACTTGCTTGTATTTTACCTGGATAAAGCTGTCCGTAAACATTCCCAGTCATCTGAATGGGCCCTCAGTTCTCCAGGTGTTTTTTAGCCAATCACCTGAGGCATAAATGTGATTATTCACTCTGGAGACAGAAGAAAATGACATCGTGACAGCGTGGATTGACTGATGGCACCACAAGAACACCAAGACCTTCACTGGCGGCTGTCCTATGACATTGAAAAAACAGCAGACAGTGAGAAATATAAATTTATTACACACTTTTAAAAGCCTCTGAAGACAATTTAGGCTCTGGTAAAACCTCTACTATAATATAACCAAATACACTCTTAAAAATAAAGGTTCAAAAAGAGAGTTTTTGCAGTGATGCCATAGAAGAACCATTTTTGGTTCCTCGGAGAACCTTCCACTGAACACTTAAAAGAACTTTTTTTTTCTTAGTGTGAAGAACATTTTAATTATCTGTTTACACCTGGTATTAAGATGCGTTTTGTTCGATCAGATCACAAGTGGACGACACTAAATACAGGTGTAAACGGGGTTTAAAACGCTTTGAGCTTGTCCACTTTCGACCACTTCCAGCGGTAGTCGAAAACGCATTCGACCGGATTGCTTTCATAGTGTAGACGCTCGTGTGGTCGAATGTGTTCGAACAGCCACAAAAGACCATCTACTCTCCACCTACAGAACTAATTCGTAAACATTATGGGAAGCACGCTTGTCAGACGGGATTTAAACTTTGTCGGCTGAAGACCTAAGTTTGGTTTGAAGACGAAAAACGTACCAAGCACAATGTTGTCTCACCATTCCTGATTTCTAACACATACTCGCAGCTGTCAGAGCAGAAATAAAAGCTGATGCTCTCTGTATGTTTTTCTGTTTTCTCCGGTAGCGTTCATATGTAAATTGTGTGAGCTTATTTTGTCCATTAGATCAAAAGATCTGAAAAAGCCAATACATTTACTCGCCCATAGACCCTCCCCTCGAAGAAATCAGGACAGAAGTGGTTGAAAGTGGACAAAAGAGACGGATTAAAACGGGAATGTCTCCCACGTCTACTTGAGATTAGATTAACCAAAACGCATCTTAATAGCAGGTGTAAAGGGGGCCTAAAGAATCTTTTGTACAATGAAAAGGTTCCATGAATGTTAAAGGTTCTTCATGAAAACATAGATGCCAATAAAGATCCTTTATTCCTAAGAGTGTATAGTGTAGGTTGCTTGCAAGAAAATAGATGGCTATATTTAAATGACCATCAATGGTAAAAGATGCTCTTTGCAGCCAGATGGTAAAGTTATGGTATCTACCAGCAGGGACTAGCTTAACCTTATTAAAAGTGATAGGCCTACCAACTTTTAAAAGGCAGGGGAAAATGCTTCCCATATGTTTTGTTGTTGACGTCAAAAGCTGCATGTCCAATCAAACTCTACTGTATTTTGGCACAAATTGATCTGAGTTACTAGAAGCAGCCAAACTAGGCAGATGCCAACATGGACAGGTTGCGTGACATGCCCTTATCCTTGAAAACCATGAATAAAACCACAAGGCACAAAAATACAGTCCAGACCGTATTAAATATAGATTGCAGCACAGCCTCTTTTGTCTGGTGAATTACTGGCTGCCAAGAGCATGAAACCAGTGAAATTCAAGACACATTTAAGAACCAAAAACATCAATTGTCAAATTATTTTAAGGACCTTTTTGTTTACTTTTGTACCATAAACAATTTTGGTAGCATTTTGGTCTCCACATCTGAGTCCTGAAGCGTTGAGAACCACTGTTGTATTATGAATTGCTCCATAACATCTCAAAGGTGAGACTGTGGACACACTGCATTAACAATCTGTGATCTGGCCTCAGGCAAAGATCGAGCAGCAGGACAATATGCTCAGCTGAAACCTGTAAAACAATTGTCTGAGATCATCAAAAAACGAAATGCGGACATCGCCCTGTGTTACGTTGTCTTTCTACCTTAGCTGTGTGAGTTTTGAGGGTTTTTCTGATGGGCAATGTTCCTCCATCGGGTTCAGCGCTGTTTTCTCGGCTCAGCAAAAGCCCCAGAAAAGTGCTGGGGCTACATCTGCTGCTGTTGGTGGGGGGTTGTGTCGCCACGGCGATGGCTGAGGAAGTGATGCGGGAGCCAACAGAGAAAATTTTTCCATGAGGATGAAGGAATGGAAAAAAGTAGTTTTTTCATTTCTAAAAAAGGGAGGGAAAGAGATGGTCACACAGGGAACAATTAAGGAAGAGGCATATCCACACACTGAAGGGCATCAAAAACACCGCCCACCTGAAATGAAGCGTGAGATATTAGTAGCCTTTAGAGAGAGACACATTCAAAACCCAAAAGTCTTACCAAGTTCTGCCTCTACCTAGAGTATAATAACTCATCAAAAGAATATGATTTTTAATTAATGTGACTAATTTCACATTTTAAATATAGATAATTATTATATGGTTATTTCAACGTCTGGCACTTTTTTAGGTCCCAGGGCTTAATTTTTCATCTTTTTGAAGATAATATGAAGGACACATTAAAGCGAACTTGGAAACTTTTTACCAATTCTTTTGTCCAGTGCCTTTTATTTATAGATTTTATTGTTTTGCGCTTGTCTCAGACTTTCAATCTTGAAATATGAAAATACTTTATAAAATTATTAATTACTGCAAAATTAAAAGTAAATAAAAATAAACAATTTCAATATTCATTGTATGAAAAATGTTCTAAAAAATAAGAATAAAGAATATATGTAAAACTTAAAACTTATACTACAGTGCCCTCCACAATTATTGGCACCCTTAGAAAATATGAGCAAAGGAGGCTGTGAAAATAAATCTGCATTGTTTATCCTTTTGCTCTTTCATTCACAAAATTCACAAAATTCTAACCTTTCATCGAAGTAAAACAATTGAAAGTGGGGGGAAACTCAAATTATGAAATAAATGTTTTTCTCTAATACATGTTGGCCACAATTATTGGGACCCCTAGAAATTCTTATGAGTAAAATATCTCTGAAGTATATTCCCATTCATATTTACATTTTTTAGCACACCAGGGTGATCATGAACATGAAATTGTCCAGCCATGACTTCCTGTTCCACAGGAGTATAAACATAAGGAAATACAAAGGCCAAATTCCCGTAATCATTCATCACAATGAGTAAAACCAAAGAATATAGTTCTGATGTGCAGCAAAAGATTGTTGAGCTTCACAAAATAGAAAATGGCTGTAAGAAAATAGCTAAAGCATTGAAAATCCCCATTTCCACAATCAGGGCAATAATTAAGAAGTTCCAATCAACTAAAGATGTTACAAATCTGACTGGAAGAGGACGTGTGTCTAAATCGTCCTAATGCGCAGTGAGTAGGAGAGTTTGAGTGGCCAAAGACTCTCCAAGGATCACAGCTGGAGAATTGCAGAGATTAGTTGAGTCTTGAGTCTCAGAAAGCCTAAAAAAATGATCAAACAGCACCTACATCCCCACAAGTTGTTCAGGAGGGTTTCAAGAAAAATCCCCTGCTCTCATCCAGAAACAATCTCCAGCATATTCAGCTGTCAGACACGACTGGAACTTCAAACGGGACCGGCTTCTATGGCCAGATGAAACTAAAACAAGAATTTTTTGGCAGCAAACCCACCAGATGGGTTTGGTGCACACAGGGATAAAAAGTACCCCATGCCCACGGTAAAATATACTGCTGGATCTTTAATGTTGTAGGCCTATTTTTCTGCTGGAGGTCCTGGACATCTTGTTCAGATACATGGTATCATGGATTCTATCAAATTCCAACAAATAAAAATCAAAACCTGACCGCTTCTGCTAGAAATCGAATAATGGGCAGTGATTGGATCTTCCATCAGGACAATGATCCAAATCAAACATCAAAACCAACACAAAAATGTCTCACTGAGCACAAAATGAAGCTTCTGCCATGGCCATCCCAGTCCCCTGACCTGAACCCTAAAGAAAATGAGTGGAGTGAACTGAAGAGAAGAAGCACCAACATGGAGCTGGGAATCTGAAGGATCTGTAGAGATTCTGTATGAAGGAATGGTCTCTGTTCTCTTGTCAGGTGTTCTCCAAACTCATCAGGCATTATAGAAGACGACTCAGAGCTGTTATCTTGGGAAAAGGACGTTGCAATAATTGGGTGCTAATAATTGTGGCCAACGTGAACTAGAGAAAAACATTTATTTCATAGTGAGCTTTCCCCCCATTTTGAATTGTTTTACTTCAATGATCGGTTAGAATTTTGTGAATTTTTTGAATGAAAGATCAAAAGGATAAACAATGCAGATTTATTTTCATAGCCGCCTTTGCTCATATTTACTAAGGGTGCCAATAATTGTAGAGGGCACTGTACTAATATGCAGCAAATCAGCATATTAGAATGATTTTTGAAGGATCATGTGACACTGAAAACTAGAGTAATGATGCTGAAAATTCAGCTTTGCTAGTATCTGGTTTCGGATCGGACCCCCTTTTTAATTCTTTAATTCTTAATTCTTCTTGACATAGATTCAACAAGGTCCTGGAAACATTTCTCAGAGATTTTGGTCCATATTGTCATGATAGCATCACGCATTTGCTGCAGATTTGTCGGCTCCATATCCACGATGTGAATCTCCCGTTCCACCACATCCCAAAGCTGCTCTATTGGACTGAGATCTGGAGACTGTGGAGGCCATTTGAGTGTAGTGAACTCACTGTCATGTTCAAGAAACCAGTTTGAGATGATTTGAGTTTTGTGACATAGCGCATTATCCTGTAGCCATCAGAAGTGTGGTCATAAAGGGATGGACATGAGCCGCGTTTCCACCGCAGGAACTTTCCCCAAGAACTAGGAACTTTGAGGGTGATATTCGGTGTGTTTCGTCCGCAGGAACCATGTCTAAATGAAGTTCCGGGTAAAAAATTCCCCCTCAGAAAGTACCTGCTCGCTAGGCAGTACTTTTGGGAACTTTTGGGGGTGGGACTTGGGCGCTGAACATGCTGATTGGGTAAGTTCACGCAGCATTTTGATTGGTTGACTCCACGTAGCATTTTATTTCAACCATCGTTTTTTAAAGTCTGTTGGGGTGCGTGCAGTAAGAATTGTTTGCTGTTCAAATCAACAATGGAGTTTAAAAAATACGATCGAAGGACTGACGATGAGGTTCAGGCTTTATTAAGCTTATATGTGGAGGATGAAATCCAGCCGGAACTGGAAAGTCCCACGCAGTTATACGTCACCGGACTATCTTCGCGGTACTTTAGACCGCTATGGAAACGCAGCTAGCAGTAGGTCTGGGGGGAAAAAAAGTTCCTGGGACAAATTGTTCTGGGTAATTTCGGTGGAAACGCAGCTATGGTCAGCAACAATACTCAGGTAGGCCGTGGAGTTTAAGCAATGCTCAACTGGTACTAAGGGGCCCAAAGTGTGCCAAGAAAATATCTCCACACCATTACACCAGCACCAGCCTGAACCATAGAGACAGAGCGCATTTAGGCCACGTCCACACCGGGGGGAAAACAATCCAACCGTCTCCATTGACTTTGTATTGCATGAGGCTACCTCCTTGTCATTTCTGACTTATAACAAAAAACAGAACAATGCCTTAAAGCTGCTGTGTGACAAGGTGTACAGCAAACAAGCTAAAAAACCCAGAACTAAGTTTTTATAAGCTACCAAACCGTAAAAGCCAGCCTTTAAGGAGACAAAAGTGGATACAGGCAATAAGACATGAAGCATCAGCAGGAAGAATGGGTAAATTTTGGGATCCTGACACTCAGTATGCCTCAGTATGCCTACGTGTGCAGTAAACATTTTGTCACTGTTAAGTCAAATATCCAAATGTCAGTTTTATATATTATATTTCCTGTCGCTGATTACGTTACCCTCCAGTGGGCGTAGTTCTCATAGTAATATGACATGTCGCGCTCTATTTCAATTGCCTGTATCCACTTTTTAGTCCTTAAACGCTCGTTTTTTGGGTCGACAGCTTATAAAAACTTCTGGGTTTTTGGTTCGGGTTTTTTTTTTAGCTTGTTTTCTGTACACCTTGTCACATAGCAGCTTTTAGACATTGTTCTCTTTTTTGTTATAAGTCAGAAATGACGAGGCGGCAGCCTTACGCAATACAAAGTCAATGGAGACGGTTGGATTGTTTCCCCCCCCCGGTGGGCATGGTTTTCAGATTATGACACGTGTCGCTCTGTCTCTATTGATACAAGGCAGAATCCATGCTTTCACGTTGTTTATGCCGAATTCTGGCCCTTCCGAATGTTGCAGAAGAAATCGAGACTCATCTGACCAGGCAATGATTTTTCCAATCATCTATTGTGCAATTTTGGTGAGCCCTAAGTTTCCTGTTCTTAGATGACAGGAGTGGCACCGGCGTGTTCTTCTGCTGCTGTATATAATACAAGCCCACCTTCAAGGTATAAATCATGTAAAAGCATTAACTAACCTCCATAATATATTACTTCCATCAGTCCTACTAACATTACAAAAAAAAAATAACAAATAAAAAAAATGAAAGACCCATTTGCCACATTTGCTTAAGTTAACTTTCTTCCTATACAGTGACTCATGCACAGTCTGTGTAATTTCACAGATTAGATGGTACAGTGCGTGCTTGAAGTGGTTTCAGACCCAGATAGATCTTAGACTGTGATCCCTGGGGATCTAAGTGGTCTATATGGTTGTAAAAGCAACCCTACAGCATCAATTACACTGATGAAATTCATTAGGGGTGTTGATTCTCTTCACAGGAACCTCAGGAAAAGAGTGCAGCGCATTTTTGAGGGGTAGAGAGAGAAATATGCCATGGAAGACATGGATAAACCAGGGGGGAGGGGTGCTTAAATATGTCACCTAATTAAAAAGAGTTGCTCGGAAATCAAGCCGTGGAGCTGCGGTATTGTGCTGCAGGAGCGTGTGGAGATTACTGGATGATTTACAGCAGAACTGTGAAGCCTGCAAGACTAAATATTTAATTCGGTTTAAAAAAGAAGAGGAGAGTGTGTCAAACAAAAAGTCGAAGAGGACAAATTTTGATCTACAGTTATGTTACTTGCTATTTTTTTCCCCGTTTAAACAATTAACTCTGATCAACTGCCTCAGGACGAGGCTAGAAATGGACCCACTTGGCACCTGTACGTCCCTGCGGGCGCAATAAAGCGGTAGTGATGAAGCTACTGTCAAACATCAGAACTTAACTCGATAACCCCCAAATCAACAGGAGGCTGCTTCCCGCTGCCTTCTGCTGCAATATTCAGGCTCTGTGTATGAATACACAAAAGCGGAGGGAGATAGAGCGATGGAAAAGGGAAAAAAAAGGCAGAAAGAAACCCTCTACTGTACACAAGCGTAATCCCCAGACTTATATCCCTTGCCCTTTCATCCAACAACATCACCTTGTGTTCTTCCACCACCCCAGCGTTTCTCTCCCCATCTCTCTCTCTCTGGCCTGGGGCAAGAGCATTAGTGGTGTGTAAACGGCCAGCGTTCGTCGACGCCTCATTGCCGCCCATGTTAAAGCAATAAATACCTGCCACCTACACAGCCCCTGCAACATAAGCACCATCACTCGCTGCGTCGAGCGCCCTGTGCACACCAGTCACTCTAAATCCAGAGTAACAGCTCAACTCTGACCAGATCCAGAGACTTCACCGCACTGGGATTATATCCAGCTTAGTTCCCCCCTCTTACACTACATCCTGAAATTCAGCTGTCTGTAGATTTTACTCTGTCCTGATGCTCGGGGAAGACAGAGAAGAGCAAAAAGAATTTGTTATTTGTGTTATGAGCTAAAAAAAAAAACATCAGGAGAGAAGCTCTTCATGCATTTTGTAGTGTCGGACCAGACTGTAACAGACTTGCCAGAAATCTCACATGATTTCTATTATTATACTACACAGTTTAATCAATATTAAATTAATGTTCTGGATTAAATACACCTTATGGTGAAATGGTATTCGCGATCCACGTTACATCCATAATGTCACGCCTTTCTGCACTCAAAAAAATGAATTGTTGGATTTACTTAAAAAAGCAGTTTCAAATGGTTCCACGCAACTATATTGAGTAATTTCTACAAATAACAATTTAGTTACATGAACAAAAGAAATTCAAGTAAAGCTGACAAAATTCTATTGAGTAAATACAACACTACTTCGAATCTTTTGTTTCGAATCAGTGATTCGGATCGGCAAAGTCACGTGATTTCAGCAGTTTGGCATTTTGACACGCGATCCGAAACAAAAGATTCGAAGCAGTGTTTTGAAATTGGCTAGATATCTAGATATCGTTGAAAAGTCGTTATTTTGTTTTTTTGGCGCACAAAAAGTTTTCTCGTCGCTTTATAATATTAAGACTGAACCACTGAACTCACATGAACTGTTTTAAATATGTTTTGAGTACCTTTCTGGATCTTGAGAAGTTCAATGGCATTGCTGTCTATAGAGGCCTCACTGAGCAAATCGGATTTCACCAAAAATAAGGTCTTACAGGTGTAGAACGACATGAGGGTGAGTAATAAATGACATTATTTTCATTTTTGGGTGAACTAACCCTTGAATGGTTTAAGTGAAACTAACAACAGTTAAAGTTCTTTTTTTTTTTTTTTTTTTTTTTGTTGAGTGTGAGTGAATCAGGAAAAGAAAAAAAAGAAAAAAAAAAAAGAAAAAAAAAGTAGGACGGGATTTGACTGGATCGTGAAGGGACGTTCCATACCATAACAGAGCCAGACCTGGATGCGAGTTCGCAAAACCATTTTACAAAACTGGTCTGAATGGTTTATTCACAAATTAGACTGATCTGGTTCTTGAGTTCAATGATCTGGTTGCATTGGTTTTATATTATTTATATATAGTATTTATTAAAATTTTTGAATGAGCTTTTATTTTTATAATTTCACTTTTCATTTTCATTTTAGTGTAAGTTTTAACAATTTTCATGTGATTGTCATTTTTATTATTTATTTTTTAAACACTTATGTAGCTTTATTTATTTTTATTTCCATTTTTAGTTATCTTAGTACTTCATCTTAAACATTATACCAAGGCAAAATTTCTAATATTCATATATACGTTTTTCATCTAACATTTCTATTTTATTTCAGCTTTATTTCAATTAACACCAACAATTTTTAACAGTTTTTGTTTTAATTTTTGTTGCGGTTGTTAACAGCTCACTAGAGGAAGATTTTCAGAAAATAACTTAAATTTTGATCTGTTCCACGCACAAAGCCATTATATGACTTCAGTAGACTTGAAATATAGCACACAAGTCATATTGGCCACATTGATGATAATTTTTGCATTATTTTGCAAGCCTCTCTTCGTTGTAATTGTATGGAAAAGTCAGATAAGTATGTTATTTTCTTGCTTGTTTTCCACGAAAGAATGAATGTCACATTGGTTTAGAATGAAGTAAATGATGACAGCATTTTTACTATCCTCTTACGCACATCCAAATGTCTACTTTAACGCATGAGCTTAACTAAATGTGTGTGTTTGAGTGGGTTGACTCTCTCACCTGGTATAATATCCACAGAAGCCAGATGTTTGTATTACGGGCAAACACACTGTGCTTACTGTAAATCACTGGATCAATTGAAAATCCATTGCCGGGACAGACACGCGAAGGGATAACCTGCACTAAAGTTAACAGACATATTTAAAACAGCTTCCACAGTCAGTTTAGATTCATATAAACAATTTGAGGAACTGTAGCTTTGCATTTTCTTTTCTCTATTAGAAATTCAAACTTAACTTGTTTTGTGCTCAATACACAGATCCACAGCTGCGCGTAATTGTAAAAATGTGTTTTTTCAACGCTCTGTTTCCTTTATTGCTTGCTGATTTGTGGGGCAATTTTCAATGCAGTAGATTTGAGTGTTGACACACATGATGTATGAGGAAGTGCAACGCTGCTCTGTTCTGTGCCGCTAAAAAGATGCTTTAGTCTCTGTGGGGAAAAGGGGAAATGAAAATAGGAAACGTGTTAGTAACTACATTATCAGGAGGGTCGCAAATCAACACTCATTCATCAGTGTCCCTATGGAAACAAAGTGTAATAAATTGTAAAATATGAGAAGAAAGCATTGTATATTTATAATAAAAAGTGCTTTTTAAAAATGGTGTGCAAATGCACTAGATGAAATACAAATGTTGATAGTATATTATTAATAATGAAGAATAAAGAATATATAGTGGGGTTTGTATATAGTCTAAACTTTAAAAAAAAGCACACAATGCTCTTTAAAACATTAAAAAGAAACTCACACTTTCATCAAATGTTATGCTGATAATGAAAAAGCATTTTTTAAGTGGAATTTTAAACTTCACTGACTGTATACTTCATATAAATATTTTATATTTAAAAAAAAATAGTAAAAATCAAAGCAAATTAATTAAAATGGCATAAACAGGGAAAAAAGAAATATAAGACGAAGAATAAAAAAAATAAAAATAAAAATTAAATATTTATCTATAATGTTAAATGGGACCTATTATTCCCCTTTTTACAAGTCTCAGGTGTCCCCAGAATGTGTCTGTGAAGTTTCAGCTCAAAATACCCCACAGATCATTTATTACACCATGTTGTAAATGCCCATTTTTGAGTGTAAGGAAAAACATGCTGTTTTCGTGCATGTATCTTTAAATGCAAATGAGCAGCTGCTCCCCACCCCCTTTCCAGAAGAGGGCGGAGCCTGTACAGCTCGTGCCTCGGCTCCTCTGCTAAAAACTAACAAAACATCTGTTTGGTTTTGATTATCATCTCTGTCGCAGCCACGCTCATATGACTTTGCAGTTACCACGAAAGATAATTATTTGAATGCGTTTTAAAGCCGTAACAGTTTAAACTTCTGATAAATGATTTTCTGAGCGCACACAACAACAACAAAAGAAAAAAAAAGTCACTCACTGCTCTCAATTAGATAAAATTATAGCTTTAATAATGCGAATAGATTTATTACTTGAATGCTGCTGTTAAATGCTCTGGCGAAGAGATAAACATGGCGGACTGTGTACAGCTCACTCAGGGGAGGAGCTAAGATAATAGGGCGGATTCCGTCGAGTCATGGGCGGAGCTTCCCGCTACTCTTACATAAGAATAGGGGAAATCTGGAACCGCTTATTTTGAGAGACTGTTCATGATTTATAGTGATTATAAAAAAATGAGTGGGTGGATTTTTACCATTATAGGCTGGTTGTTTACACACACTGTAGACACATCTGTGTTCAAACACCTTACAAAAGTGAATTTTGCATAATAGGTCCCTTTTAAAAGCTGACATCCAATGGATAAGATACTTTGTCAAAATAACACCTTCAGGTGTTTCGTTTCTGTCAGGTGGGTTTGTCATACCTACTGAGATCTCAACACCTGGTTCCTCTGAGTCCTGCGACTGTGGAAAATGGTTGTAGTTTCTGAGGGAGGAATAAGTGTTCATTTACAGCACTGTGCAGCCCACTGACCAAATCTCTCATTACAAAAAGCGAGCGATTAGGAAGTTCACCCGCAGGGGACTGAAGCAGAACACATTCACAGAGAGGAAGCAGTTGGCTTTTAAATGAGCCTGCAGTGGCAAACAAGAACCTGCGTTAGTTAACAACAGCTCACAATATTGCTGCAAAGATGAAACCAAGAAACACAAAGAAAAAATACTTTCAGCCCTTATAAAACAAGTACCATCGATCTTATCAGTTGACAAAACTAAGGTACATGATTTGTATAGTATAATTTTATGAAAAATAAATGGATTTTCTCTTTTAATTATTGACTTATTATTAATGAATTATTGATATAGTGGAACAGACTCTGCAGCAGTTAGTCTACTCTGTCTTGCGGGCATCTCTTTGCAAATCAACCCCGGACCGTCCCACATTGACAGTCTCTCCGTTCGGGACGCTGGTCCCCTTTACTAGCTCCGCTTCATTCAGGATCCTGTATATAAATAGGACTTGCAGAAATAAGCATCAGTTCTCACTGGGAGCTCTCCGGAGACGGACTCATGGATGGCCACGTTCCCAACCAGCCGCTCAAATTTCCAAAAAGGCCACAAGCGCACACACAAAAAGACCTATAAGAGGGGAAAAAAGCAAGATAAGCCATTACATTGAATTGAAAGCCAATAGAAACTTTTGTTGAAATCCTGTAGACAAATATGGAGCCATCCATTGATTAAATATTGAAATATTATGCCATTGTTTTGTCTCAAGATGCACACCAGTAATGTTTTTTTGTTGTGTTTTTTTTTTTTTTTCCCCCTCAGGCATGTTTATGAATGTCCTAATTGAACAAAGGGGCTTAATCTAAGCCCTGTCTGTGAAACCAGACCTATATACAGTATAGTAAATTAAAGTAAATGTTGAAATGTAATATGTCATCATAATGATCATTTTTATGAAGCACACAAGAAGTTTATCAGGCTTTCAGTACTCTGGTGTTCACTGCATAAAAGTGATAGTTGTATCATTGACTCAACTCAAGTTTGTAACTTTGATTATAAATTAGACTGTTTAAAAGACTTCCTTGGGTGTGTAAATCAACCTTATTCACTGCAGCGCCATGACAGGTATGAAAGCGAGGCTGTGAGGGATAGACTTACTGTGTTTTCAATGGCATCCGCTGTAAAAAAGCTGTATAAAGCTCCTAGATCACTTCCACAGCTCATGTTGTCTGGAGTTTTTTGTCGACGGGAATTTCTTGGAAAGATATTTTTGTAGTGTTTTGCGCCACTGTAAATAAGGCCTATTTGCTGGTTTTATGCAAATGAGCATCGAAGTGGTGCAGCGACTACCAATAGGAGCAAAGAAAGTGATCCTCTACCATACCACAGCATAATTGGCAGGGTTGCCAAGTCCACGGTTTTCCACAGTTTAAAGGTCTGACATTTTGTATTCAAGTGTAATGCTTGTATTGTAATATTTTAGCCCTTTTATATGATAAATTTGTGCTAGATGATGAGTTTTGAGGGAGGGGCACTGGTTTGAGCTTCTATGAGCTCCTTTATGAAAACAAACTGCGTTTAATTATGATTACAATGTGTTTGAGGGGATATGAGGCTAGTTTGGGCTATTTTTCGATTGGCCAATGGGCTAGTTTTGATTAGATTTTATCTGATTTAGGCTATGCTCAGTTATGGCGCGCATTAGCGAATAACAATCATATTAAATTCATCATCAACAGCGATCATAATGGCTATTAAATATGAATCAGAAATCTGCTATTGGTGAGTTGGTGGCGTAAGCCCCTGATACCTAATTGTCGAAAGTCCTCGATCTTTTTGAAGATTCACTCACGTTATAAAAGTCAAATAATACAGATTTTAATATAAATTCTTGCACTTTGTTTGCCCTAGCATAGTGGTAATGGAAATGAGAAAATTTTGTTTTCTATGTAAATTTAAATCAAAGTAAGCAATTTAAATCAAGATCTCGAACTCTAAAACATTTCCCATTAAATAAATCAAAGACAAAACAGTCTGAGCTGATATTATTATATGTGTTTGTTAATGCAAGCATCATTATTACTATTGCTCATCATGATTGAGTTAACCTAGATATCTGAACAAACCGATCATTACGTAAGTAGTCCTGCCAGTCACATGGCGCCATATTTTCGGCGACAGTAGGCTATATTTCAAACAAATTAAGCCTCGCGAACACCAGTTCAATATTAGCCTATAGCCTACTAAAAAATCTTTCTCTGACAACGGAGATTACCGTACTGTCCTGAGAACGACACTGCGATCCAATCCTTCGTTCGTATTTTCTGTCAGTTGTTTAGAATCAGAACTGTTTATGTCCAATCCAAGAATGAATCACTCATTTGAGTCGATTCATTTCAATGAATCGATCACAGGTTAGCAAAGCGGTCTGAATCAGGTCGCTACTCGCTATTCCATTCGGACAGGAATCACAGGCTGAATCGTTTGGAACGTTTTCTCACTCCGTAGCCTACGACAGTTAAACGACATATTTTACAACACAAAGAAAAAAGTGGATATTTACCTACAGTTCATTGAAACAAAACCTGCTAATTGTACATCTATGAAGAAGGCCTTTATTGAGTTCAACACCTGCATGTGAAGCTTGTGGAGTGAAGGTAAATACATTTTTCAAAACAAAAGATTATCAAAACACTAACACACATGAACTTACACTAAAAATACTGTTGCTTTACATGTTTTTTTTTTTGTTTGTTTGTTTGTTTGTTTGTTTGTTTTTTGTTTTGTTTTTGGACATGTACCAATTGGACTACCATATAGACCTTATGTAGCTCCGCCCCTTTTCAGCACTGCGCTCGTTGTCTTTTGACTTCCGGTTTGTATTTCCACAGCGATCTTACGTATTTATGAATGAACTGCTCGTTTTAAAATCTTCCCGGTCTACAGACATTTGTTAAGACATCTGCTTTAAACATTACAATGCTCATGATAACTTTCATTAACTCTACAACAAGTAAATCCACTTCACCAGCTAGTTATTCTTTGACAGCAATGCCATAGAAATATACAGAGCTACCGCAAAAACGGAAGTTCAAAGATAATATTACAAAGATGGCGGCGCACTTGTTTCTCTGGCGCATAAGGTCTATAGATGCTGCGATAAAAGGATACAGTACGCATTCAATAACGTGTCACATTACCATGGTACCATCACTGTACTAAGGTACTGCCACAGTACAGGATGTTAGGTTTTTTTAAAAGGTCTTTAAAAACAATTAAGTCTTTTAGAGATGTTATGTGTATTTTTTTTATTGTATTTTGGTATTTACTTTGTTTATTTCTGCTTATGGTCATGCAGTGAATCCATACTGTGCACTTTTGGACATCTTCCCAGCTTTATGTAGATTTGGGGGTGGGAAGCCATACTCAAAATCTCCTATATTTTATTTATTCATTTATTTTATTTATTTTTTTTTTAGTTAGTCGTGCCGCACTATTACTACAGTATGATATATCCAGGTGTGTGACTCAATTATCATCTCTATTTGCAAGAACATTCAGTATGTTCACATAACACTTCAGCCCTCCCTGTTTAGAGCGACTGTTCCTGTCTGTTCAATGCTTTTGTCACCAGACTCTCACCCCATCCCAAACAAAAACGTTGAAGTGAGCAATAGATTCATTGTTTCACTGAGCTGGATGAGCTCAGTGAAACAATGATTTCAAATGATTTCAATGAATGTTGCCTGTTTGAAGGGCTCACTTGTTTTATGCTGTCCCCGCAGGGCGTATGCAATAAAAACATACATCAAGGAAAGAAAGCTGTTCGGTTTCTGTTCGTTCCCAAATTAAAAGACAATTGAGTACGATTGGGGACAGTCAAGCAAAAACAACCTGCCAAACAGATGACTCCTCCCGCTCTGATAATGGCTCTGAAACCGCAAAACAGATTATTCTAATGGAGCCTGAAGAGGGTTTGATGTATGTAAAGAGAGAAGGTTTACACTTGATGATCGCTGACGTCACTTCATATTGATCTCAGTTCATAAACACACATGCATGCATCAAAAGCAGGGTTTGGGGTGCCATTATTGAGCATATAACCGATAAATAACTTTATTATCGTTGATGTTGTAAATGGAATATGGTAGCTATGACTAAATTAATGTATCATTCTACTGAGTCTACCCTTCTCGCTCTGCGTCATAAACTTTGCCGTTGTCATGACAATCAGTTCATGTCTTTTTCAAACACAGTGTACATACTGTAGTTCCCCATAATTGTTACTTTCTTTGTAAGTGCATTTATTCTGCCTCTGTATACAGTAAAACGTCTGTGTAAAACCACTTTATTTTTTTGGTAAATACTGTATGTCTGGGCTAGTAAAATTAGATTTTAGCAAATTTATTGGTCATTTGGCTGGTAGTTTTATTAGGAACTTTAAGAATTTGTGAAGTTCCTTTTATAGTATTAAGAATAAAAGGTTTATTAAGAAAAAATAGTCAGTGCTGTTGGGTAATTTTTGATCAAATTTTTATTTTTATTTTTTTTTAGAATTTTTTTTACTTTTTTCAGAACGGTACGAAACTTGGTAAAGGTTTTGGCACTTGTGTGAACACACAAAAAATAAATAAAAAATACATTTTTCTGGATTCCGTTTTTTTTTTTTTTTTTTTTTTGGACTCCATTTTAATGGTTAAATTAAATTTTAGTAATCAAAAAGCATGTCTAATTCATTGAAATAATGAAACTTATCCAATTTACCAACAACTTATGAAAAGTTTAACAAAAAATTACATTTTTTAGGGCCCTATGATATACATTTTATTCTTTCCCCTCAAATTCTGTTGTATTTTTAGCAAATTCTGTTTTCTGTTTTAACTTTTCTGGATTCCATTTTAATGGTTTAATTACATTTTAATAATCAAAAAGCATGTCTAATAATTGAATTCTTAAAAACAACAAAATTTATTAATTAAAAAAGTATTTTTATGATTTTTTTTTTTTTTTTCAGAAATTCTGTTTCGTATTTTAATTTTTCTGGCAATCAAATGAACGCATACCATTTAATATATCTTTTAATCATGAAATTAAACTTTTTTGTCAAACAATGTGCTGCACAACAGAGCTTTACTGTTAAAATTAAAACACGGACGAAAAACAGATTATTCTTTGAAAAGATTTATTATTAAATTAATTTATCTAAATTCTACTGTACAATACTAATATGTTTCTGTCAAGTTAAAGCAAACTTTTATTTTGACGGGTTGCCGAGAGCTTGGAGTTTCTCTGTTTATGACGATAGTTTTTCAAACGAAGCGGTTAAATGCTGATGAAGCGACTTTCAGAGCGGCTCTGGAGATGAATTTCGTGCGTTCATTTCCTCATATAGTGAGGCGACAGAGGATGAAAACACCGCGAGCGTCGCACGTGCTTCAGTGTGTGTGCATACCTGCGCGCGCGCGTGTGTGTGTGTAAGGTAAATGAAACCACGCTACCGCGTCATTCATTTCAGAGGCACAGAGACATGCAGGATTCATATTTAAATAGTCTATTTGCGGTTTAATATTCACAGACACTAGTCTATATTGCGATTTGACTGACATGCTTCTTATTCATTCATCAAAAATTTGACAAATTCCGTGACATTCCGCGTTATATACTAAATTACGTTTTTATGACTGGATTCCGCTAGTCACACTTGTATTGTTTGCGGTCAAAAATGAATGCATTGGAAATGAATGGGAGACGAATTTCATCTACTGGAAATGCTTGGTACTGCGCCCAAACAAAATCTCACTGAAAGCTCATTTTCTGAGATATCAACCTCAAATTTGGACCATGGCTTGTTTAGATTCATGGCTTTGATAAAAATTGAAAATGGTATTTTATAAATGTTATAAATGTAAAATTTTATAACTTTTTTTCCAAGTTCACTTTTTTAAACTTTTTAATAATCTGCCAAGTGTCGTCTTTAAAAAGAGACCAAACTTAAGTCTTTTGGAGTTGGAAATTTCATTTTCAGGTATATGCTCAAAAAGTTAATAAATTGATTATAAATACTGCATAAAAATAATTCCATAAAATCTCCTAAAAATATTAAATTAAAATATAGTACAGTCATTTCATTGAAATAATAATAAATAAATAAAAAAATCTGTCATTTTTGACCGACACGCACCAGAGGGTTAAATTGTAAGAAGGACAGTCAGGCCTTCACTGTTTTGTTTCAGTTTATGTAAATGATGTGCAAATCTAATCAAAGGCAAACAGTTCCAGAATTCCATCATTTAATAATTTCATAATTTCTGTATTCATTAATTAATTAATTTGGGGCCCATATAAAGCTTCAGATTCATTCATACACATGCAACTGGATGGACAGTAATGCACAAACACACACACACATGCATGTACAGCAAACCTCTAAACAAGCATGCATGTTAAACAGACATATTTAGCTGTGTTATTTTCTTGTCGTTTTCACTAGCTGCTGCCTTCTTAACATGGGAGACTAAATGCGTTTTATTGTTGCTTGGAAACTCCTTGAAAGAACAGGAACAACTTTCATTTGATAATTACAAAGGAAAAGGCAAAAGCATTTCAGTCATTAAGAGCTGAAATGGAGGGTCTTTGGACTTCCTGACTCGCTGCTAGTGTGTTTGATTTAATAAATGACGATAGTGTTTTATCTTGAATGCTTCAGATCGCTGGGTTTATGGCAGAGAAGAAAATGCAGGAAATTAATCAAAATATGTTTTTATTTTTCTGCCCATGGTGTTAGTAACAGGCTAGTGTGGTGACACACTAAAAGCCTATTCACACTAAGAGCAAGGCAGCAAAACATTGCCAATTTGTGCTAATGTGTCAAAAATGTTCACATAAAGCATGGCATGAATTTCCGTCAGCCTCTGAGACTACCCAAAAAATTCTGAATACTCAAAGGAAAATGCGATGCAACAAAGTGACAGAAATCACCAACAAAATGCACCATGGAAAATTTGTTTCTAAACTATTCACATAAAGTATGACATGAATTTACTTTTAGTCCTTTAGTAAATGCTTTTATCCAAAGTGACTTACAAATTAGGAACAGCGCAAGCAATTTATCATAAGTGCTTGTGGAAGAGGTGTGTCTTCAGTTTGGTTTGGTTTTTTCTTTTGAAGGTCGAGATAGTCTCATTGGATCAGTTGGAAGATGACAGCTTTTCCCACCACAGAGGAACACAAAGGATTGGTATCACTGATAACAAATTGTTGTCTGCACTTGAATGAAAGTAAAACGTGCTGTTTGTTTGTTGAGGCTTTATAATGTTGGAGCATGACAACATCAGCATTTTAACATCTATCTGGAATGTTGATTATCGACACATGACATGAATTTTTTTAGTTATTTACTTATTTTGGTTAACATTGACTCCCATTGTACACTGTAAAAAATGGTAACAATGTGCTTCATGTGGTAACATCTAAATTACTGTAATTGATTTTATTGAAATCAAAATATGTTATAACATTACTGAATCAACCTAGCAACAAATTAGCATCTGGTTTAAGACATGCTTTTTTTGACGATAAATAATGCCGTAAATACCAGTAAACTGACTAGCGCAAACCTTAGTAAATCACCTTGCATGATTTATTTAAATCCTCCCATACATTTTGCATCTGAAAGGGAAACTCCTACAAATGCATATGCAATATGGTCAGCCGCAAAAATAAAATAAAAAATTTTCACTGCGTGTCTTTAGTAAGTAGTTTTTTAACAGCAAAAGAGGGTTTGCACTGGCACAAGCTGTTAGTACAGCTGGTCCTTTATCTCCATACCGAAATCTAAGATGGCCAGACAGTGATTCATCTTTTATGAATCATTAAAATATTGGTGTCCAGGACGCTGTAAACATGGAGACTGTAGTGTACACTGTGAGTTTTTAAAAACTTAGCTAAAATGTGTGATATAAATAAACAGTGCTCTTAAATGGCTGTTGAGATGGTTTTCTGAATTGAAATGAGAAGAGGCTTGGACCTGGTGTTGTGCCAAATTCTGTGACCCACCGAATTATGTGACCGTAGTAGGCGCTGTATTGAGCTAATCCTAACCCTACCTTCACAACATCATGTGTACGGTCAAAGAATTCAGTGGGTCACAGAATTTGGTATAACACCTGAAACATTCCTTATGTCAAGACATAAGCAGATTGATCAATTTTATTTTATTTATTTTATTATTTTTTTTCTTCCATTTTGTGTACCATTGACTTCCATTATATTGACAAAAAAAAAAGAAGAAGAAGAAAAAAAGCACACATTAGTTATTTTTCAAAATATCTTTTTTTTTTTTTTTTTTTTTTTGATTAACTATGCCTAAAATCATAAAATCTAAACTGTTTTCTTGACTCTGTTCTTCTGTTTTTATAAAAAAAACAAAAAAAAGACCAATAAGATAAAAACCTTCTCCTCTGAAACAAGATTCCTTTTCAGATTATATCTTCTACAGATGTAGAAAATAATGTTAAAACAAACTTGCATTCAGGTCTGGATCTATACTGAAATGAATTGGCCACTTTTCTTGATCCACACAATTCCTGATATATAAAATCAACATCCCACCTTAAATTTCACATTACAAAAGTAAAAAAGTTGCAAAATGTGAACACTGTTTGACTTGAAGTGTGCTTGTTTTTGCTCAGTCAACATGACATGACAGAGGCAGTTCCCATCCATCTGAGATTAGACCACGTATCGCTCTCTCTCTGTCTGTCTCACTCTCTTTCTCTTTGTCTCTCTGTCTCTGTCTGTCTCACTCTCTAACCGGCTGTCCGGCCAGCAGGACCAGATGAGCACTGATAATTACCAACCGGCAGTGTGGGGCAAAGGACACCTTCAGTGAGTGTGTGTGTGTTTACGTGTGAACAATGGATTTGGCCGGGGTGACACATGCCCCTTTCAGTCCCAGAGGCAGCATAACACAGTCATTGTGTGTTAAGGACGCCCAGGCCGCATCCCAGCTAAATAGGGATGGGCGACAAGGGAGACAACTGCAAAGATGAACGATATGATAGAGGGTCAGATGAGGTGAAAACAATTAAGAGAACAGGTGTGTTTGTGTGATTGAGGCTTCAGCATCTGAATTTAACCTCTAAATCTCTCATGGTTTAAAGCATTAGCAGTGTCAATGTATTTGTTTCAGTACCCTCTTTATTGTACACAAAAAAGTACTCAAAAAAAAAATTAACACAAAAAGCATCAGTCATTTTGAGTTATGTCTAATGAAATAGTTCAGCCAACAAATTACATTGAGTTAAAGGAACTTAATTTGTAGCTTACACACAAATTTTCAAGTTGATTACACAACATAAAAGTAAGTTGTTCTAAATAGTTTCAATGTAATTCACTCATAAATGGAGTGGTGGCTCTGGAACCAATGAATCTCATCTATTTCAGATCAGATTAACTGCTAGCATGGCACATGCTAAATGTAAGTTGTTTAACATGTATAATGAATAAGTAAGATATTACTTGTCACTGGCATTAACACAGTCATTGCTTATAGAGTCAATGTATTGTTTACCTTCATACTCCTAAGCACAATGGTAACAAAAAACATCAACATTACAGAAACTCTTTTAACATAACAGCATTAAACACTAACTGATCTTTCCCTTCACTAAAAACAAATAAAATAACACTTTATTTTAAACATTTATTCTCCTTATCCAGTCCTATGCAAAGCATGCTGGGAAATCTACTACCTAAATTCCAAAGATATCAAGACAATTTCATTAAGTTACAAGCTATTTTAAAAAAAATCAACTAATGCAGAAATTTTAGTTTAAATTATACACTATATTAAGTTAATGTAATGATCAACATTATGTCAACAGAACTCAATAAAATAATGTCTGCAACTTAAAAGGTTTAACAAAATCAAACAACTTGCAACCATGGATTAAGTTGTGGTAACAGGTTCCCTGAATTACTTTTTGAATAAACAACATCACAGAATCTCTTATAAAGGGGTCATGACATGGATTTTTTATTATTTTAAAATGATCCTTGAGGTTCATTTTTAATAAATATTTTTTTCACATATCTCTATATGATCCATTTTTAAGGGGCGGCTTCTTTAAGGCTTGTCAATAAACTGCCACTGTTTTGACTGGCTAATGTAATTTCAGTATCAACGCCCAGTCACTGCTGCACACGAGTAAGTTTTTTGGAAACATGATCATGTAAACAGTAAGTGTTTTATTTTGATTTTATTTGATTTTTGAAACTATTTAAAATTTTTATGACTTAATTTCTTAACAGCTTTTCATTAAAGGCACACTATGTAAATTTTTGCCGCTAGAGGTCGCCTATTCAAAACAAAGGCGTAACTTGATGACGCAGAGATTAAACGCAGAATCAATCTTAGGGGGATGTCGTCTTCACCTCACAGCCGGTGGAAAAGAATCGGGACGTGACTTGGGCAGAAATCATGTTCATGGATAAGATTAATAACATTACTGTAGTATGAAACAGAGCAGGGGCGAGTGTTGTTGTAGTTGAACGAGGCCGCTGGGGCGATTGTTAATGAGAGACGAGTGCGGCACACGGCTCGAGAGCAGCGGAACTTTTATTATGCCACAATCGCCGCTTCTGCTTCTTTCGGTCAAGCGTATGTGGGGTAATGCTGCACTGTTTTATCATATTAGATACATTTGAGTGTGTTGAAAATTATAACGTTACTCTGAGCGTTCGCTCGGCGGCTGCTGTGAGACACTTGTTGCACACTGCAGTAAGCTAGATCGATATTAGAATATCATATTAATAATTGCTGGGTAGCTTGTGTTGATAAATGGCATGCGATTAATTTTAAAACGTATTGTATGACGGAGAAAATGCTGTATTACTGTTACTAAAAATAAATCTGCATCTGATTATGCTATGCTAGCTACTTGACAAAATAGTGTTTTTCTCTGAGGCATGGTAAAAACATGCAGTCGCGGAAAATCAAGAAAACGAGATTCAAACAATAAGACTAAACGTGTTGAGCTATATAACAATCATTAGTTTTCTGTCCATAAATGTAACCAAACAGTTGTTCCCTTGTCTAATAAAACGTAATATATTAAAGCATCTTTAGTGTTTCCATGGTTTCTACAAAATAAAAACGGAAACCGAGTGTAACACAGATATGACGTCACTGATAGGCGACACATGGACACGGTTCGTGTCCTGGTTAAAATTGCTTATTTCTCTGGATTTAAACATACTTGGAAACATCTGGGATAATGTAAGTACACAAGTTAACAAAATATATAACACTGTTCTAGTGGTTTTAGATATTTTAATCCAGAAATCTTACATATTGTGCCTTTAAACTCAGGACCCTGACACAATAATGCACTTCATGTTGTTGATAACAAAGAATGGAATATATTCTCTTTTTCTTACTATTTTTATATCAGTATGGTACAAGATTATCAAATCAATGTGATAAACAAGTTAGGTCAAAAGTAATCCAAAAGTAGACATATTAAATTACCTTAAATGTGTAGTGTACTGGATTATGTTACTAACTACAATTTTCGTCATGTAATTTCGAATCAGTAACTGACTACAATTTGTAAGTAATCTTCCCAGGAGTGGTTACTGCCTACTGACGCCTTTTCTGAATCAAATTTAGAAATCTTCCAGGTAACCATTTACATTATGCATTGGGTAGACGCATATATCCAAAGTGACTTACATTGCATTTTTTTTTTTTTTTTTGTGCTGTGATTTGAACATGGCAAATAATGCTTTTATGCTTGCATAAGGTGCTGTAAGTAATGTTAACAATTCTAGAACATCTGCCAGAATTAGCCACCAAATTAGACATTTATTCTATAGTCATATATTTACCTGTCAAGCATAAGCAAAGCAAACTGGGCATTTGTTTTCAAGCTCTTTGAAGTTCTCAGCTCCCTCCAGCGATGAAAAGCTTTACCGATGTTCACTCTCGTCTTAATTCTTTTTTGGTCCCATGGCTTTTTGGTCTATTTATTTTCTTATGTCTTTCTATTCTTTAGATTTAGATGTGTAAATAATTGTTGACAGATTTATTAGTTTTTTGAATATATGGTTCCCATATATGGACTGCCTGCTCTGAATGAGCAAAAATGATTGACAGGCAGATAGTTTTACATGACCATTTCCCACTTTTTCTCTGAGCTTTTCTATATTGCTACTGTACCTATGTCTTTATATAACCTCTATAGGATTGGCTAACATGATTGTATGTACAGAAAATGAGTGGATGAAAACGAGGCTGTGAGGGATAGACATACAATGGCACGCACTGCATAGTTTTTGTCTATTGAAGGTATATATTTTTTACCCCAGAAAGATATTTCGTCTTCAACAATCGGTATGTTGTAAAACAACAGTACAATCAGTTGAATGCACTGTACTTATATCCCTCACAGCTTCATTTTCACTCTTTGTAAAATATTAAATATGGCGCTACCCTGACTAAAGTCTGTCGTAAGCGTTTTTGTTGTGCCCAGTATGTGTCTTCATAACCATGATGATGTCTTTTTAAATTTAAAACGGCAAGGGAAATCTGGTGACATATGACCCCTTTAACATCCTCAAACCGGTCCGGAATAATACGGATATGATAGGAGCATGTCAATCTGACCTTAAGTCTACAGCCACGCTCAGCTATAAGCCAAACAACAATATATTGGCAGCGGATTCAAATTTCATATGCTTGATGATGAGTCATAGCTTACGACAGCAAATCAGGCATAAAATAGAAATAATAAGAGGAAGAACACTTGCTTCCATGAGGAGAGAGGGATCGGCTCCAGTATCCTGTTTCTCCTGGTCTCCAGGGTTTGAACACACTTCAAGTGGGACAGATTTACATGAAGCCTAATGAAATAGGGTGCTATTTTTAAATCGGTATTAAAACCACATATGAGACTGTGAACGTCTGCTTATGAACTTGCTGCTTATATGAACTTATGATCTTTATATAAATCAAAGAAAAAGATCAGGATCTGATCAGGGTCTCTTTTTATTTTTTTTTCAATGTACAATATATTTTATAATACAATATTTGTTATAATTTACTGTGATATATTATGTTTTATAGAATATATAAAATGTAATAATATTTAAATGATATAATTTTATTATACTAATTTACATTTATTATGTAGATTTATGACATTGCCTTTTTTATGTCATACAGCAGGTCACCTCAGCGCAGTACAAAGCTGAAACTCCATGATACACAGCACAAAGCTCTCTTACCCCCAGGACACGTCCATTTGATTGAGTCCTTTTCAACACGGACATTTAATATGTCAAGGTGAATAAGAACAGCTTCTTTTGTGTCTCTCATTTGTGTCCGAGCTCAGAGGAAATTGAGCGGTTCTTGACATAATAAGCTTCAATGGCAATTAATCTTCTCGCAGTGTGTTATTAAACGTTTTTCAACTTAAATCCATTTTCAGCTCTCAGTTTCACGGTAAGGCACTATGCAATTTGTGGAAGGTCAAATATTAAATTAACTCTTATTGTTTTCTGTATTATTATTATCTATTATTATTATTATCCTATTATTTCGGCTCACAATCACATGAGGTTAAAACCGTGATGTCCTCTAAAAATAACACGATCAGTTTGACGACCGTAAGCTGTGAGTCACTTGTGTCAGTTTAACCTCCTATCACAATTCTCTGTTCATATTTTGGAGGGTCATGTAACAGAAGCCCAAAATAACAAGCAGAAGTTTGTTATTGTCTATCCAGTGATGTAAAAGTTTGCTCTCAATGCATCTCTGCTGATTTAATATTAATGACCTTTATTTATATTTTATTTACATTATTTAAAATTCATGTTTTGATATGAAATACAGCTTATATGTCTATAAAATCTGAGGATAGTGCTTTAAAGTAGAAAGTACTCCAAGCTTCCGTTAACCCTTATGTTTTGTTTGGGAGCTGAGAGACCCTAAGGCTCTTTTATGGCTCAGAAAACATCAGACTGATACTTTATGACTTCTCTTAAAGGGATAGTTCACCCAAAAATGAAAATTCTGTCATTATTTACTCACCCTCAAGTTGTTCCAAACCTGTATAAATTTGTTCGTTCTGCTGTACACAAAGGAAGATATTGCCCCTCATTGACTACTATAGTACTATTTTTTTCCTACTTGGTTACAATCATTCTTCCAAATATCTTCCTTTGTGTTTAGCAGAACAAAGAAATTTATACAGGTTTTTTGGGTGAACTATCCCTTTAATCCAACACAATAAACACAATTTCAACTTGATAACATTCTGCAAACATTCTGCATGAGAAATATATTACGTTACTTATGTTGGGGTCTCAGAGAATAAGTAAATGCAATGAAATTTAACATGCTAAAATTCACAAATCGTAAAAACAGTGATTACAACAATACGTTAAAATAATATGGTAAGAAATACCGGTTCGGAGAATCAAGCAGCATAACTGACTGCTTTTGTACAGGTAAAGGAATTGGAAGTGAATGACACTGGAAGCCAGACACATTAAAGATACAAATGGCAGCACCCACTTTTACGTTAAAAATAAGGTGGATAGCAGCACACCCTAAAGTTATTTACTATGATTTTTTATATAGTATTTTTATTATATAGGCTACACCACTTCTCTCTTTCCTGTATGGCGCACACCCTTCAAAGAGATTGTGCAGTTACTTTGTTCAGTCCCAGAGGAACATGCTTTTGCTCAGAGGTTGCTCTTTCATAGCCCAGGAGACTCATGCTGTTCTCAGGTAGGCTATCTTTCATTGAAGGATCAACTTTATCTCAGATGTTTCTCCTAAAATTCGTAAGGTATATAACATGAATGGATAGCTTAGCACTGAACATTTGATCTTTCAAGAATTTGATGAGAAATATCTGAGTTGATAATGAGATATCACTTTTGATTTTACATTTATACATTTACTATATAGCAAATCTCGACTGTGTGATTGTTTATATCATCGTAAAACGTAAACTGTATTATCGTAAAGCTCTATCCGTTTGTCCAATCTTCATACATACAGTATACTATAGGATATATACAGTATATACTATATTCCAAATCTCAATGGCTTGATTGCATGTATCGTCGCAAAATGTAAACGTGCAGCTCTAATCTGCTACATGCAACTATAACGCATGAAGATATTAGGATATTATTATCATAATTTTCTGTAAAGCTGCTTTGAAACAAGTTCTACACAAATACATTTGACTTGATTTGACTGGTAAAATTTGGCAAATCTCAGCTCAGTTTGAGACATTAAGATCTCTTTGAGTTAAATGGGCTCTTTTTCTCATGCTGAAAAAAAATCTCATTGCTGCCTAGAAACAATATTTATTAGAACTATTTCCTATGAAATTTGATCTACCTGAAAAAATATTCATATCTGCCAAATGAGGGATATTTTATTGCACAAATTGAATGTGCGTTTATCCAGATATGTGGCACATTTGTGGTTGCAGGTACAGTGGGGGTGGCGGTCATGGCGTCGCGGGGCATCTGGCGGGCTACAGTGAATAGTTGGAATGGTCAGGATTTCAGCTGGAGAGACAGGTTGCATGACCAGGATCTGGCACTGGCTGGAAGCGCGGTCAGTCAGGTGGGACACTGTGGGGTTGGACTGGCACTTCAAATAAATTTGAAGGTTGGAGACCAAAGACGCAGTGAGGTGGAGTCTGCATCGTTTGCAAGAGTTGTATGGATAAGTGCATCATCATCCAATTTAAAGTCAACATGAAATCAAAATGAACCATTCTAGGGTGTAACGATACACAGAAGTCGGTTTTGGGGTCACTGTTCGATACGAGTTCGGGACAACAGGAAAAAGCAACAAATCCCCAATGCCATGGTTTCTTTATTCAAAATAGAATTGTTTTAAAACTTATTGGTTTGATTAAAGTGTTTGATTTTGCGTGAGAGTTCATTAACATGTGGTAACAATGGCGGATGCACAAAGTTCAATATTACGCTTTTTCAAAAAATCACAAATCGGCACAATGCCAGATGAATTTGTCTTATTATAACAGCGGAAACAACTTAAAGTACTCTGTCATTTATGGTCAAACAGATAAGTGTAAGACATCATTCAAAACTGTAAAGGGTCTATTTTTATTTGTGTACACTCACAATAAAAACAAAACATTGTGCTTTTTGTAAAATAAAGAAAACATACAGAATGCGGCTTTTTGCCATCCCGGTTTTCTTTCCATGAAGTTTGTGCGTCACAAAAATTAATCGAAATTCAGCGTATAGGCTACTAGCAAGCTCTTGCGTGCCATCTGAACTCTTGTTTTGGGTTGGTGCATAGATAGTCTCTTCTTCTGCTGCTCTTTTTCCTGGTGTGGAGGTTAGCAAACAGCATTGCATTACCACGTGCGCCCCCTTCTGGATTGGAGTGTGGATCACCTATGACTGACTGTATTTGTCGTCTGACTGTATGCACCAAACCATGACGTCCGTACTGTGACAGTTCAGGACGAATACATGTACCGTTACACCCCTACTGTTTATTAGAGCGTATTTTTTTTAAATAAAAATGTTTGTCTTTGTAATCTTGGTTAAATTAAAACTGGTTAATATAAATAAATGCAAAGTCACATTCGGGTATGTAACGAGGACTTTTTCCCCTGGTTTAACAGACGAGGCTTAAGCCTAGTCCCAGACTAAAATGTATGTTAGAGCTGTTTTAACTGAAAGCAACTTGCACTGACATATCTTAAAATATGTCACTGCCATTGTTTTGTCTCAAGATGCACACCAGTAATGTTTTTTTCTAAGGCACATTTATAAACGCTACTTAAATGTCCTTATTGAACTAAGGTCCAATGCTGGCTTAATCCAAGCCCTGTCTGTGAAACCAAGCCTATATGATATAATGAATTTCTGAAGGATAAAATCAAGATCAGTCCTACATTATTTTCACTTGGAAAATATGTCACATTATGAAAGTAAAATTTGTTGTAGAACGGTTTTATACTGAGAGAAAAAAAAAAAAAAAAAGAAAGGGTGCAGGATAACCGATTTAGATACCAGATTGTTGATATCCTATATTTGGAGCACTACTATTAATCCTTCAAGTCCCTAGACAGTAAGGCAGAAGGACAATCAGACAGCCAAGACCCGATGAGCAGACGAGATGAGCATTATGAGAAGGTAAAAATGCTCAGACTGTCGACTAAAGGGCTTTGGAAAGTAAGTCAAGCTTGGACAATGACACACATTAAGTTGTGATTTTCTAACTGGAGATGCTTATAAGAAGCTTTGTGAGAGGACAAGATTACAGTGTAATTGTAATAATTTTGACCACTATAACAATGGGACACAGTCAGTGAGACAGGACAGTTACATGCAGATAATGACAGCATAATCAATGTGAACACACACAGGGTTCATTTACACATTGACCAGATGATATACTGGTTCTTTTATCAATACTGACTGTCTTCATCTAGTAGTGTTAAACTATAGCAACTGTAACTAAATGACCCTGGTTAATGAGTTATTGATCAAACATTTGTTTAAAAAAGTGCACTTAAAACTTGCTTTGTCTCTTGATGTGATAAAATTAATAACTGGAATGACCATGAAGTTTCTAAAAGAACAGACTTCCAAATTCCTGAAGAGCAAAAATCTCCAGACTCTCAGTTAATCTGCTAATAATTACCATGTTTCTCCTGGGAGATCAATAAATATATCTGTGCATTCTATCTATAAATGAAGAAACCCGCACAAGGATTTTCTCAAAGCTTTCCCTTGACCCTCTGCACAGAGAAAAACAAGAGGAGGTAAAAACCGAATTAAAGTTATTGAGAAGAAACTCTAGGAATCCTTACAGGCCTGTTCTGTGTTAATAGCCCCATTAGAGCATCTGCTCACAGAAAGATTTAACTGGTTTACAACAAGTTCTTTTTGGTTTCTTAATGGTTGTGGTGATGAGGCAAGAATCAGTATTAAGGCCTGTTCACAACAAGAACGATAACTATAAAGATAACTATATTAGCATCCACACCAGCGGACAATATCATTGTTTATTCAAAGCATGCGCTGCAGTTTTGTTCTCTGCTGCTTTAAATGCTCAAGCTTGTTAAAGCAAGATGGATTCTGATTGTCTGTCAATGTTTTTATCATTCATCAGCTGGAAAAAAAATCATTCTGAAAGTGATTCCAACGATATTTTTCCTCTGTGACATTATCGCCAGTGTTGGGGGTAACGCATTACAAGTAACTTGAGTTCCGTAATCAGATTACTTTTTCAAGTAACTACTAAAGTAACGCATTACTTTTTTCAATTTACAACAAAATATCTACTTTTTTGTTGTTATTAAAAAACAAACAAGCAAGCCCAGCCCATGTGAGAAAAAGTAACGCAAAAGTAATGTAACGCATTGCTTTTCATATAAAGTAACTAAGTAACGCAATTAGTTACTTTTTTAGGGAGTAACGCAATATTGTAATGCATTACTTTGCATTACTGGTTATCATTATAGTTGTGGTGTGGACTCTGCTATTCTTTTATATTTAGAATGATTTTTAGAACTATATCTTTATCATTATCATTATAGTTATCGTCCTTGTTGTGAACAGGCCTTTACAATTGTTTAATTTATTTTCATTATAGTTTCAGTTCAGTTTTAGTTTTTATTGATTTCCAATTAGTAATTTTAAAGGAACACTCCACTTTTTTTGAAAATAGGCTCATTTTCCAACTCCCCTAGAGTTAAACAGTCGAGTTTTACCGTTTTCGAATCCATTCAGCCGATCTCCGGGTCTGGCGGTACCACTTTTAGCATAGCTTAGCATAGTTCATTGAATCTGATTAGACCGTTAGCATCTCGCTTAAAAATGACCAAAGAGTTTCAATATTTTTCCTATTTAAAACTTGACTCTTCTGTAGTTACATCGTGTACTAAGACCGACGGACAATGAAAAGTTGCGATTTTCTAGGCCGATATGGCTAGGAACTATACTCTCATTCCGGCGTAATAATCAAGGAACTTTGCTACCGTACCATGGGTGCAGCAGGCGCAATGATATTACGCAGCGCCTGTGACCCCCTGCTTGCACAGGGAGCGTGCCTTGCAACCATGAAGACATTTGTGAGAGACGCTGCGTAATATCATTGCGCCTGCTGCACCCATGGTACAGCAGCAAAGTTCCTTGATTATTACGCCGGAATGAGAGTATAGTTCCTAGCCATATCAGCCTAGAAAATCGCAACTTTTCATTTTCCGTCGGTCTTAGTACACGATGTAACTACAGAAGAGTCAAGTTTTAAATAGGAAAAATATTGAAACTCTTTGGTCAGTTTTAAGCGAGATGCTAATGGTCTAATCGGATTCAATGAACTATGCTAAGCTATGCTAAAAGTGGTACCGCCAGACCCGGAGATCGGCTGAATGGATTCAAAAACGGTAAAACTCAACTGTTTAACTCTAGGGGAGTTGGAAAATGAGCCTTTTTTCAAAAAAAGTGGAGTGTTCCTTTAAAGGTCCAACTTATTTCAGTTAGTTGCAAAGGCAACATTTCATATATATTATATTATATTATAATTTCAGCGTAATGTCAATGAACAAAAAGCCTTTTTAGTAGTTTTAGTTAACAAAAACAACTCTGGTACCCACCTAGAAATCCATATCATCTTAGCAACCACCTAGCATCCCCCCTAGCAACATGCTGAGAACCACTCAGAACACCTTAAAACCGCAGATCAACACCCTGACAACCCTATCATTATGTTGGCGAGTTATGCACAGGTAAGCAGGACTCACATTTTGTCCACAAAATGTAAAAATCTACTTATGTATATCTAATTTGTGTGTGTTTTTCTTAGGTCAAATGCATCAGATCTCGCAATCCACTGAGGGCTGATCTAAGGTCAGTTTTTCTTTATCCAGGATGCTCCGACAGAACAGAACTGATCCTGAAACAGACATCTGAGACTCTAGATATCCATATGGACCCAAATCAGCAGGGGGAAGTGCGTATTCTCACCAGAGAACGTTCAATGCCAGTACGGCTTCACCACTCGCAGCCTCGGAGGGAGCCGCTAATGACAATTCACAGCCAACTGCCGTCTCTTGGGCTGCTGAATCCCTGCGTTTAGTAGCATCTAAAATTCATGACAGATTTGTTATAATCCCAGGCAGAGCTACGCAGCAGCGCTCTCTAAACACAACTGACAGCGCACTGTACAAGACTCTTTAAAGACCTCATCAACAGGCAGTGTGCTAAATACGGCACACAAGCCATTTTTTTTCTCTTCCAACCTACATAAAGCTGTGTTTTTTTTCCTGAGTATGGACACTTTTTCCCACTTTGATCTCTGTGATTGTGGACCAGCCCTCCATCCATGTGATGCGCAGCAGCGTGACTCCCTCCGCCAGCCCATGCATGTGTTTCTGGGAGCGACTCTGACCCCTTGAATGTTAAAATCGCCGGTGTGTGCGCGGATGTGGGGGCCGACTCGCTGCTGTGAGATGTACAGGGTCATACATGCATGTGTGGGTGGTGGTATATATCTGTCTCTCTCTGTTTCTGCCTACCGCACTGTACTTGCTATGCAGGAGAGAGAGAGACATAAAAATGCATTTATGATGAATCTCCTTATTTTTCCCTAAAAACACTCGTAAATGCATGAGCATATCAATAAATAAGTCGTGTTATTTAAAGCATCAGTAGTAATTACTCTCTATTGACATGGAAATTACTTTTTTAGAACCTGTTTGAGAAAATGAGGAGACTTACGTAACGTGGCGAGCGCGCTCAAATATCTGCCAATGCCACCTGGTGGACTCGACTCAGGGAGGGAAAATCTCGCGTTCTGATTGGACGGCGACGTGTGTAGAAACATCTGGTGTTGTAGAAGGGTATTTGTGAGGACACGGGGACGACACGGCCAGATGCCTGAAGGCGCTGCTGGAGACTTGGACAGGAGGACAATCGCTCTGATAACTGCCGCAGCGAGCTGGCCCTCGACTCTCTGAATAGACAACATACATTTCCTTACAGAGTTACACATTGATGCGCATTTTGAGATATCCGTATTGAAAGAATATGATGAAAACATATTATTTAGAAACTCATACTTAGGGTTAGAGATTTGGAAAAACACCTAACCCAGTTAAACTTTGGTTGGGTTAGCACACAAAAATTAAAATTATGTCATCATTTAATCACTCTCATGTCGTTCCAAATCATTAAGACTTTGTTTAATCTTCGAAACACAAATTAAGATATTTTTAATGAAACCTGAGAGGTCCATCAATTGAAAGTCCAGGTAAACAAAATTCAGAAGTTTCAAAAGGTCATAAAGGTGAAGCAAAATGAATATCAATCGAGCGTCTTGTAAAGGGACATCACTTTAGGGCTGCTCGATTATGGCAAAAATCATAATCACGATTATTTTGGTCAATATTGAAATCACGATTTAACATGATTATTGGTGGGTGATATGATCAAAGTCTTATTTCATGATATGTGTAATGTTAGTGAAATTTCACAATTATCGATACTTCAGCAAAAACGGTAATGCTTCAGTATGGGGAAAACATTTTCATTATTAACTAAAACTTTTTCCTGAATGAACTCCTAGTTTAATGCTTATTAACAGTAAGTAAGGTAGTTTCTGTAGTGTTCAAGTTTAGGAATTGGGTAGGTTTAAGGAATGTAGAATAAGGCATTAAAATGTGCTTTGTAAGTACTAATAAACAGCCAATATACTATGCAAGCTAATAAGCAACTAGTTAAAAGTGAGAATTGAACCCTAAAATAAAGTGTTACAGCAAAAACTAATACTAGATAAATTAATGTAAGTAAAAGGTCTTCAAAACAGATACAGAAGATAAGTAAAAAGTCAGCAATACAATAAGAACAAAGAAATTACAAACAAAATTAACAAATAAATACAACAGAACAAGAATACACATTAAGTGAACAGTGCTTTAGGTTTTTCAGAAAAATGTACTAACAGTGGTATTCAGATGAGTAATAGCCTACAACAGAAATTTAATTTAAAGTGATCAAATGTAAAATAACACTGCTGTATACATTAAATATAGACTAATCCTTATTACAACTACAAAAGTTATTCTTTTAAGAACAGTGAGTGATTTTATCTTTGTCTTTTGTTTGATTAAAATTAAGGACAGACTGAATGACAGGTTTATTAGGCTGCTGTCACTTTAAGAGCTGCACGAATCCAATATACTGTTACACGCACGTTTCCTTTCTCAACTGTTTACACTCTATTAAAGGGTTAGTTCATCCAAAAATGAAATTTCTGTCATTAATTTTTCTGTCATACTTCTGTCCCTCATGTCGTTCCAAACCCGTTAGAATTTCATTCATCTTTTGAACGCAAATTAAGATACTTTTGATGAAATCCGTGGGTTTCTGAACCACACATAGGCAGCAACGTCATTGCACCATTCAAGGTCCAGAAAGTAGCAAAGACATCATTAAAATAGTCCACGTGAGTACAATGGTTCAACCTTAATGTTATGAAACGACGAGAATACTTTTTGTGCGCAAAAACAAAACAAAAAAATCATGCAACAATTTCTTCTCTTCCCTGTCAGTCTCTTACGCTGTTTACATTGTAGACACAGTGCAGCGCTTCCGTGTTCTACGTCAGAATGCCGGCTATTTTAACAATGTCTTTGCTACCTTTCTGGACCTTGAAAGGTGCAATGATGTTGCTGCCTATGTGTGGTTCAGATATCTCTCTGATTTAATTCATGTTCCGAAGATGAACAAAGGTCTTACAGATTTGGAATGACATGAGGATCAGTAATTAATGACAGAAATTTCCTTTAAGAAATAACTGACTGTGTTTATGAGGATACTCACCAAAATGCATTTCGGCATTTTTGTTTGTAGGCTATTTGACCGTTTAGGTGCGTATCCAAGCCCACAGTATACTTTGTTTATGTGCGTTCCGCCCCATCTCGGAGCGCTCGTGCAGAAAACCGCCTAAGGAACAGTATCTCTTTCGCTTTTAATAACACTGTTTAATATCAAGCACGTCCTGCAGTTTAGCAACAGTAGACTGCATTTTACAACACTCACTTATTCGGCTGATTTGGATGTTAAGTTTGGAACGAAGGCGCACTGCTGTGAAGAAAAGGATGGTTGGTGGAATGTGGCAGCAGCACAATAATTGTTTTACATCAATTATCTTGTTTTCATAATCATTGGAAGCCAAAATCGAAAAATCAATTACGATTAATCGCACAACCCTACTTTACATGATGAACAGATTAAATTTAAGCTTTTATCTAAACAATGATTGACACACACACATAGAGCACATCACATAAGGAAGCTCTCAAACATGCATGCTTGATGCACAAGAGGTTTCATTAAAAATATCTTAATTTGTGTTTTTCGAAGATTAACCAAAGTCTTATGTGTTTCACACGACATGAGGGTGAGTAAATGATGACAGAATTTTCATTTTTGGGTGGAATATCCCATTAAGCATGCAACCATCCTGCACATTTTTGCTACAGACAGACTGATTCATCCTATGATGAGTCTTGAGGAGAGTTTGCTAGTACTTTGAGTGATTGCATTAAAAAATTAGTCTAAAATGGGCAAAAAACATTGAAGGAGGTCATAAGTCAGATCTAGTTTACCAGAATATCATTTGAGGTTGTTTCTTTTCCCTTTGGATCACCTAGCAACTAGCCAGAACACATATTTTGCATGGGCAAAATCTTCAGAAAATGTCAAAATGAAGTATAATTATAATCATATTTTGATGACAAACCTCATTTAAAGCAATATTGTACCCACAATTAATTGCACATACATATTTTTGTTGGTTCAGATCGCTCCATCTGTTCATAAGCATCATGCCATCAGCTGACAGGAAGAGGTTTCCTAACACTTTTGAATCTCAGGGCTCGTTTCCATCATGAGATCTTTGGGCCAATCTGTCTTTCTGCAAATGGAAAAGAAAGTGCTTCATTTCTCTGACAAGATTCTGAAAATACAATGCATGTCAACCAAGATTTCACTTAGCACCAATTAAAAGGAAAAAGCAAAGACAATGTGAGAGCCGTGTGTAGGATGGAGGCATCTGAGGGTTGTCTGTTGTGCATTGCTAATGAGCTGTACTAAATTGAGTGCTCTATTACCATCAGATCAGTGGAAGACATATGATGAGTGTGTACAGGTGATTAAAAACTTTATTTAGACCTTTAAAGTCTATTTTTTTACTGCTAATATTCCTTTACATCACACTCCCATAAACGTGCAAGTAACACACAGTCTCGCAAGCTAACAGTTCACTGACAGTGTGACATCGGGCCATGAGTATGACAACCGCTGAGGAATTCGGCTAATGTAAATTTGTAAATATTTCGGTTGTCTCTCAAAGTAAGCTTAGATCCTTAGGTGATCTCACAGGTGAAAATCATCTGACAAACCATGAGTCCCCTGCTGCTTTAAACAGGATTAACTCAAGACATATAAATCATTTCTTTAAAGGAATATTTCACCAGAAATTAAAGTTCTGTCATTATTTACTCACCCTCATATTGTTCACACCAAGAACTATATAACCATAACTATAACAATAACTATCACCAACGGATGTTAGCGTTCTGTTTATTATAAGCACACACTGCAGTTATTTCATCTGCCACTTTAAAGTCACATTGAAATCAAAATGGACAATTCCTTTTTTTTTATGGAATATTCCAGTATTTATTATAAATAATTTATCTGTGCACATAATTTTTTTAAAAAAAAAATTCATGTGCCTCATAATCTTCAATCAAAATAACTTCCCCTCCCTCTTGCAGTGACATTTCTCTGATGACGTGTTTACTGGTGTGAGGGCGGGGCAACCTGTCACTCACATGAGATCAACCAATACAGTGGTTCCCAACCACATTCATGGAGGCCCCCCAACACTGCATGTTTTCTATGGCTGTGTCCGAAATCGCCCCCTATACCCTTAAATAGGGCACTATTTGAGGGGACAGCCATTTGTAGTGGTGTCCGAAACCATAGTGGACGATGTTGAGTGCACTCATTCAATCCCACAATGCACTGCAATAACGAGTGTACAACCGATGCACGCTCAACGGCTAGAGAATACCCATAATGCACTGTGAGAGTCGCGCGCTGAATGAATTCCCGCGTCTCGCCAGGAGATGGCGCCCGCAGTTGAATCAATCATCCATTCATTTTCCAAACCGCGCTGGTCCAGTATAATATCATACAGGTATAATTTCCTTTTTAATTGATCATTAAATCGTTTAATTAAGGTTTGTACATGCTAGTTTTCATGGCAGAGTTTAACATTAATATTCATTACTACTGGAGCTGCCAGTTATGCCAGTTATGCTACATTTCAAATGATTAAACAGCAAGCACAAACTATGCGAAATCGGCAGCCCTTCTGGCGCACTCAGTGTCCGAATTCACTCGTTTCATTCACTCCTTCAAGTGGACTATATTAGTGGAGTAATGTAGGGAATAGTGAATGAGGGTATAGGGGGCGATTTCGAGCACAGCACATGTCTCCTTTATCAAACACACCTGATTCAGATCATCATTAGTCGAGACTCAGTCTCTGTCCTGTCAGACAAAGGAGATACAAAAAAGAGATACAAAATATGCAGTGTTGGGGGTCCTCCAAGAACCACTAAATCAATAGCAAACCACAACCATCCAATCAATTACAGATGGACATAATCAAGTCCCACCCTGTTTACACACACACACACACACACACACATATATATATATATATATATATATATGTATATATATATATATATGAGAGGCTTTTTTTTCTTGGTTCAGAAGCCATTTCACTTAGACATTATGTCACAACAGAGAAGAAAAAACTATCACAACTTCCTTTTCATGCTGACTTTAAATGCGCATTAACTCTTTCCCCGCCATTGACGGGATTTTCGAGACAGGGATAGCTGCAGGTCGGGAGTAATGGGCGTGCCGAATGGTGAATTGCTACAACAGAAACTAACCCCTAACCCTACCCCACACCCTGACAGACAGCTTTCACGACCAATGATAAAGACTTTCTCCATGCCCCTACCTTTCAGCACGCCCTTTACTCCAGCCTGCATTTGGAATTGTCTGGCTTTCGTGTTTTCACTGTTATACAGTAGGGGGCGCTATTACGCATCTTCTGAAAGAGGAGAGAATCTCTGGATCAAAACGCAGGCAAAAAAGGAGCAGAAGCATACGGAGCCCCGCACAAGACAGAAAAGAAAATAGGCTAAATTGTGCCACAATTTACTAATATGTTCCCTCGATTTATAAATCATGTGCACGATTTACTAATTTGTTTACGAATTGCTAATTGGGCCCAATTTGGACATTTTCACTTAGGGGTGTACTCACTTTTGTGGCCAGCGGTTTAGACATTAATGGCTGTGTGTTGAGTTATTTTGAGGGGACAGCAAATTTACACTGTTATACAAGCTGTACACTCACTACTTTACATTGTAGCAAAGTGTCATTTCTTCAATGTTGTCACATGAAAAGATATAATAAAATATTTACAAAAATGTGAGGGGTGTACTCACTTCTGTGAGATACTGTATATATATATGAGAGTTTTTTTTTTTTTCTGTTTTATATGAGAGGTATTTTTTCATGTTGTTTGTTTAAAAGCAGAGGCTTTGTTCTTTTTTTTGATATATTGCATGTTCAGATATTCATATAACAAAATATTCTGAAATTTTTGTGAAAATGATCAAAAACGCTGGCGGTGGCTGTCAACTTTTAAAAAAAAAAAAAAAAAAAAAATATATATATATATATATAAATAAACTGCTGGTGGGGAAAGAGTTAAGTGGATTCTGGTTGGCTGTCAATGTTTTATCATCATCAGTGGGGAAAAAAAATGTTCTGAAAGCGATTTCAACAATATTCTTTTTTATTATATAGCTTCAAATATAGCATAGCATAGAATGAGAATAATTATTAAAGCTTTATATTTATAATCATCGTCCTTGGTGTTAACAGGCCTTAAATTTGGCATGAAAAGTTGAAAAAGTTGCGATAGTCATTTCTTCCCTATTGTGACATATGAAACAGCTTCTCAAACAAGAAAAAATGTAGGGTGGGACTTGATTTTGTCCATGGGGAATTGAATGGATGGTTGTGGTTTGCTATTGGTGGATCTCATGTGAGTGACAGGTTGCCCCGCCCTAAAAAATAAATTGATGTGCACGGAAAAATCACACTAAAAAATGCTGCAATATTCCATTTAAAAAAAAGAACACAAAAGATCTATGAACTGTCTGTGTCTGGAAAAGAGCCACATGATGATTCTTCAAAAATCCTCTCTTCATGTTCCACAGAAACAATAACATACAGGTCTGGAACAACATGAGGGTGAGTAAATAATGACAGAATGTTAATTTTTGAGTGAACTACTCCTTTAAAATGAAAAAATGTGCTGTAAGTGTGCTAGCATGGGAACGCTGATCTATGAGACTTCAGCAGCAGCATGGGTATATTGAGGATGCGGCTAATGGAGTTGAACAGAGCAAGTGGGTGGTTGATGGTTCTAAAATATTTTTTTCATAAATGGCACTCATAACAGCACAGAATTATGACTGAAGGAGACTCTTGGTTCTTAATAAAACCTGGACTTATATAATATTATGGATAGTCTGTAAAGAAGTTTAGCATTTACTCGGGGTCAAAAGAGCATGTGGCCAGAGTGTGTTTACAAGACAGGAAGACAGAGAGATTTCTTTTTTTTTTTTCTTTTTTTTTTTTTTTGGAATGCCTCGTATAAAATGTCCCAACTACTAGACAGATATCACTGAAATAGGTGTCTTGAGAAATCACACCTGTCGCTGGCTCTGTAAACAACTCAAAAAGCATATGGGAACAGCACATCTTTTTTTAGCCAATCAACGCTTTCTGTCTGTTAATCATTTTGCAGGTTGTTGACATCAGTTTGGCTGACACATTCTTGTGTCATTTAGTTGTCTTTTTTGGTCAGGTTTTGGATAAATTATGTGTTTAAAGGGATGGGGTGATCTAATTCAGTGGTTAAAGGTGCAGTAAGCGATTTCTGAGAAACACTGTTGATACTTGAAATCAACCCAAACAAACATGCCCCTCCCTTCATTGCTCCGCCCCCAAAATGCATGAATGCGTAATGCAAGAGTGGATGTCTCTTTATCATAGCTGAAGCAAAGCAAAACAATGCTTCATGAAAAATAAAGCGAAAATTTAGGAAGTTTGGTCAAGTTTCCCAACTTCTTGCTTTCCGTAGTGTGCTGAACCAACGTCATTCATGGCAGACCACACGTTTTTTGCATTGATTGTAGTCGAAGAAGTGGATGCGATTGAAATTCCCGTGTTTTGAATATCAGATATTCAATATCAAGATTGGTTAAACACAGGAACTTGTCTAAGAAAAAACACGCAACACACGTCATCCTTGTCATCAGAGAATCTAACCAATGAGAATAAAGTGTGTCATCATCAAAGCTTTCGCAGCCAATTTTGAGCATCTGCAGCGCCTGCGTAATATCATTGCGCCTGCTGCACCCATGGTACGGCAGCAAAGTTCCTTGATTATTACGCCGGAATGAGAGTATAGTTCCTAGCCATATCGACCTAGAAAATCGCAACTTTTCATTTTGCGTCGGTCTTAGTACACGATGTAATTACAGAAGAGTCAAGTTTTAAATAGGAAAAATATTGAAACTCTTTGGTCAGTTTTAAGCGAGATGCTAACGGTCTAATCGGATTCAATGAACTATGCTAAGCTATGCTAAAAGTGGTACCGCCAGACCCGGAGATCGGCTGAATGGATTCGAAAACGGTAAAACTCAACTGTTTAACTCTAGGGGAGTTGGAAAATGAGCCTATTTTCAAAAAAAGTGGAGTGTTCCTTTAACAATACACTCCTGAAAGCAATGATCAGTGAACCAATAAGAACGTGACACATAGACAAGGGAACCAATCAGAACATGACACATGAGACTAGGGAAGCACATGATGGGATAAGGGAATCACATGTCAAACAGAAACCATGACTATGAAAACTACAAAATGAAAGACATGAAAACATACACCTGAACCAAAACCCAAAATCAAATGTAACAATAGGGGCAATTTTGCTCATTTAACTATCTGCAAGTATTCAGTTGTCGTTAGTGATGGGAGAAACAAAGCTTTTCAAAGCTTTGAATCAACTGAACCAATTGCTTCGCAAAATGATTCACTGTTTCGAAGCATTCGAAACACCACACGCTGATGACGCCTGCTGGTCAGAACAGTGGAAATGCAACAAAAACATGCATAAAAACACCTTTTACAAACCCATTGCAAATGTTTTATTGAAAGTAAAATCAAATGCAATGAACTAATCATCTAATAAGATTAAATATCAAGTGTCTGTATAATATGTGTTCTTTTATCAATTTTCAGGGCTTGTTTTGTTTGTTCCATGGATGGCTCAACTAAACAGGCCAATAAGAGACTATTAACTACTATTATTCCCTTTAATTATACTAATGTCTAATTAAAAGGACTACAAAACTGACTATAAAACTGATCAAATATCAGGTAAAACCCATAGATACTGATTCATGGCTTCACGGAGATCACAGAGATCGCCACCCTGTGGTGAACCATTGAAATTTCAAAACATTTCGAAACGGTTATGAAATAATGAAACCTCGTTTACTGAAATCACATGACTTTGGCAGTTTAATACACACTCCAGACCACTGATTTGAAACAAAAGATTCGTAAAGGTTTCATGAAGCAGTGTTTCGAAATCGCCCATCACTAGTTGTTGTACATTTCAAGTAAAATTACATTTATGCCATTTTATAGTAGTTATAGGCTATCTTATATTTAATATATATCACACAATGATAGCTTTCTGATACTGATTATAGTACAGAATTTTGGTGGCAATTGAGCCAGATGCTTTGGGGCAAGTTGAGGCACTGGACTATTTCGAGAAGTCACATTTCTATGGACCTGTCATTTAGATTCTTATCATTTAATTTGATAGGAGACATTCTGAAATATAATTAGGTGATTAGTTTTACCTCAGTCTCCTTTCTCCTCCTTGCCTGGAGCAAAACAATACAAGCAAAAACAAGCTCTTTTTAACCTACTCACCCCTTTACAACATCCAGATGAAAAAATTATTAATATGTAATGAAGCAATAAGCCACTGAAGGCTGTGCATTACTCTGATTTCAATATGGTGTTCTTTCGCAAGGTAAAGCATGAAGCGGATGCCATAAAACCCCTTGAAATTATGTTTTTTTGCTTCTATAAAGGATGTTAAAAGACACAGCTGTTCATTAAATAGTTAAATTCATTAGTAATTGGAATGAACAATTTTTTCACAGAGTATAATGCAGTTTAATAGTTTAGCTGCAGGCTGTTTAGTGTCATTAGTGTCAGAGCTATAAGCAAAGATTAGCCCTAGGGACTTGCTTGTGAATATACTAAACGTTTTGTGATCAGTAAGGGCAGTACAGTAGATGTTCGCTCTGTGAGAGTTATAAAACCCTGAATGTGAGGGCGTATTGCTTCACCACAGAGAGAACGACTCGCATTGACCTGTATTGCGCAAAGTAGGCTACCAGCACCGCTGGGGAACCTGGGGAACGATCTCCAGACTGCGTCAGAGGGGCTTTCACTGCCGCCCCATCTCATCATCTGCCATAAAGACAGGGCAGGACTGAGGAGAGAGAGGGAACAAAACGCACAGATCTCATGCTCCACATTGAGCTTCGGAGTGTAGGTTTCTTCTTCTTTTTCTTTTTTTTTTACCTCAGACCATTGATTGTATCCATGGAAACCTGCAAGGAAGCATGAGAAAATGTTGTTTTTATAAAGTTGCTGTTTTGGTAGTGACTGGAGGTCTTTAATGCATCTTAAGAAATCACACGATTGAGAACATTCCCTCGGAATTCACTTTTGCGCATAATTTGGAAAATGGGCTTGCAACATGCCAAAATGTGAAGAATTCAAGCATTAAATAAAACCGCAGACACTGAAATGAAGTAAATGGCTATTAGCTAATTCCCAACATCTTTTAGAGGCATGTTAAGGGTTCAAGAGCACCTTGAAGGGATGGAGGTTCCCCATGAACATTAGTTCCTGTGCAAAATGACCTATATACTCAGTAAAACGGTGTCTGTCTCAGATGTCTCTGTGCGGCTCCACTTACGTGCGCAGCTAAAATTGAACTTCACACTGCACCAGGGGCCTTTCATATCTTTACATAGATGCAAGGCGGTAAAATTAAACTGTGCAATTTAGGTTGCCACTGGAAAATCCTCAAACAGTGCAGGTCGGAATATTTCACCAGAGGGAGCCTCATTTCTTTGATATTGAACTATGATGGATGTGTGTCATTTTAAGACACAGATTCACTTCACTCCAATGGTGTTATTGCAGTCTGTAAAAGCAGAATAATTGAAAGAAATGCTGATATATTAGGGTCAATCTCTTAAACAGTGTCCTGGTTTGGAGCTGTGTTAAGTCCAACATATAACTTCGAGTCCAACCTGGGTCATGTCCCAGTCCCGTTTCCCCTCTGTTTTCCTCTACTTTCCAGTCAGTTCTCTACCATATTGTAATATTGTGAAATATTATTACAATTTAAAATAATGGTTTTCTATTTAAATTTACGATGCTTTTAGGAAAGCCCTGGATATTTTCTTGACAGATTTGTGAAATTCCTTTATTAGTCTATTCATTCTCAAATTTGTAACAGGCCGGTCATCCGTGTTTAGAACTTTGGGTTTCGAATGTTTAAAACATTTGCTATAGAATATTAAATGTATTGCTCATAAAAAACTCATTTGATCTAGAGTCGAGGGACACTGGGATGGCGTAATACTCATTTGTTTGCCAAGAAGGAGAGAATTAGTTTAGTGTTTAATATCTTCAAAGTCTGATTATGGGAAAATATTATCTCTTTCATATCAAAGCTATCCTGATGTTTTGGCATGTTTTTGCTCAGACCCAAATGCATAATGAAATATTTAAATCATTATAATTATCTTTAAAGAAAAGAACGAAATACTCTGACAGAATCAAAATTACCACAGCTCTTTACTAAATTCACAAAATAAAGTAACTAGATGATTTGTTTCACAAGAAAAAGAAGTGGTGAAAATTCTTCTCTCCAGCGTGCAGGTGTGACACACAATCTCATAATTACGATTATTACGGATTTTGGAGTTTGAATTTGCTCGCCCTCCCTCACAGATTTCCTGAGGTTGTTCTTTGAGGAGGGCGACAGCCTGACAGCTCAATTTGGTGGCAACGCCCCTGAGACCCCCCATTAAACTGTGCTCGAGGTGACATCATAGCTCTCCCGTGATCCCCGAACAGGCCGCAAAGAGCAGAGAGGACAAACCAGAGCCAATGAATCAGTCTGGTACCTTCCCCAAATGCTCACAGAATGTCCTCTATGGAAGTGCATCTGTTGTCTTTATTTTGTCCTTATACATCTTAATCACTACCAGTGCTTATTAAAGCAAACATCACTATTACTATTGTTCATACTTACATTATACTTTGATGCCAGGTGTTCCTGCCACTGGATGCTCTAACATTATTGGTGTCTCAGACATCACGCCCACGGACCGTTGACTGGACGTCTGATGCATAAGGCACACAAAATTGCTTAAGGAGTTTCAAAGTCATCATTTGTGAATTCTGCAGTATTTCCAGGAGACGTGTGTGTCGCGTTCTTTAAAGGTGCAGTGTGTAAATTTTAGCGGCATCTAGCGGTGAGGTTGCAAATTGCAATATAGAGAAGCTACGGTGGCCAACACAGGGCAAAGTTGTTGTCGTCTGAGACAGGCTACTCTCTGCTGTCTCAGACGAGTAGCCAGGCAAGCTGTAGAGCAGTTTGTCCATTTAGGGCTACTGTGGAAACATGCAAAACGGGACTCGCAATGTATGTACATAGAAATGGCTCATTCTAAGATAATAAAAACATAACGGTTCATTATGTAAGATCTTTATACACCACTGAAAACATAGTTATGTATATTATATTGCATTTCTGTCAGTAGATCCTCTAAAATTTACACATTGCACCTTTAACGGTCCACCTAGAAACAAAGCTGTCGTGATGCCAACCCCCCTCATAGAAGAAGATCGACATGTTTATAACTGTGACAAAATCATGTGAAGTTAACGCATAGAGTTTTACACGCCATTGTGGTGAGAGTCCCCCAGGAATCGAGTCTCCTTTAAGACCCCAAGTGATCCCATTGGTTCAACGGACTTTTAATGGGTAGTATTTTTAGCGCGTGATTATAATTCCTGCAAAATCACGTTTTGATTTATATCATTTAAAATGCATTATAATGACCAATAATGTCTTTTAAATTACATGGTTCATGTACTAGTATATAACTGAAGCTATAGGTTGTGAAATCAAGCATTTCTTGTTCTTACTCTTTTTTTAGTTAGCTTATGTACTAGCATAGCATACATCTACCGATTAGCCTGCTAGCGTAGCTTATATTATATTAGGTATGTTTTTTGCTTCTAATATCTGTTTCCAGTTTGTTTTATTATGTAATTTATAGGCATTAATTTTATATTTCAAGCATATTGTTTGTACACTTAATGTAATGAACATCATACAATAGTGAAATAGGTTATAATTAGTCAAGACATCACGATAACAACTTTTGATCAGGCATTACCGCCTGGGTCCTAAAGTAGACCCATTTCCTGCGGGGACTGGATTTCTCATGACAACGGTCTGTTTTGTAGCGACATCGACTTTACATTTTCACACCCTAAACATGACGTTGAACAAAACAAACTGAGATTGGTTGCTTTTCATGTCAGTCAGGTGATCCTTGGCCAATGAAACATGCTGAGTCAGTCTGAAGGTCTGGCTATACAATTATATATTATATATCAAATAATATATCTGATTATCTGATCACAAATGACTATCGCTGGTAAAAATAAGACATCATTGTAATTTGACCATAAATCAGATTTCTTACAGCTAAAAATGAATATTATGCTGGGGAAGGTGTTTATATGTAAATTGCAGTGGTGCATAATACATCATATCATGAACTATTATCAATGCATGAGTCAAAACTCACTCACTTCACTCAGTTCTGACATTTTCCATACATCATTTCTTAATGATAATGCTGAATGTGGAGCTGAAATGATGTGTAGAACAGTAAAATCACTCACTTGTCTACGCTCGACTTTCCGACAGGAGACAGACCATGTGACTATAGAGTGCAACATTTAGGAAGTAAAATCTCTATTCATTTTCTCCATAGGAAATTGATTTTTAATGATAACTTTTAATATAACATTTAAAGGCAGAGTGAGTTGTTAATTGATGGTATGCTTTTGCTGAAGACATCTGTTCGCAATTTTTTGGTTTTTAAACAGCTGAATTTGTGGTGAAAAACTATATTATGCTGTACAGAAAATCCCACCAATCAGAGAGCCAAAAGAGCTATGCAGGGAACGCCCACTCCAATGAGCACTGCAAATGATGAAATCAAGACGGTCTTGCTATGCTGTCAAAATACTTAAATATTTTTGTGTATGCATATTTTACAAAAGAGGGAAAAAGTAGGCACATCTGATGTGCAGGATCAAAACAAAAGATATGAATAAAAATGAGCACATAATCTTTTCTTTTCACATTGTCTTTAGTAAATGTAATAATCCAGTGTAATTATTGCAAACAGTTGAAGTTTGCTCTGGGAGATATAATGTTTTTTGAAATTTCATTATAAGTTTCTATTTTAAAAATATTTTAGATAATACATACCTTACATCCTAATGGGCTTCTAAATTTTGCCACTTCTGGCTGATGATTAAGTAAACTTACAGTTGGTTTTAGTTCCCTTTTGTCATCAATCAAGCTAGCATGCTTTATTAAACCTCTCATGCCCACTTATCCAGACATTTAAAGTCTTTGTGCTGGGGTCTGGAGCCGAGTACACTTGATGGATTAGGACATACGTGTAGAATGATGGAGAGGATAAGGGAGGCAGGGTTATATTTGGCCTGTCTAAACGAGCTTCAGTTGGGTGAGAGGAGATGTGGATTGCCCTCTGTGCCGATTTGTCGTTCCAGTGTGGGGTGGTGGCGTCTCTCCAGGTCTCCGTTATGTGCCACTGACTGCGGTAATGAGAGTCGTTTATATTGTCATTTGTTTACAAGGCTTGCAGTGACCATGTCTGCCACTGTCAGACACGGACCAGAAGGAAATGCTAATATGAGGATGCGGTTATGTTGAGTCTGTGGCCGTGTCATTAAAAATGGATCAACAGAACAAGGACTCACTTAACAAGGACAGTAAGTTCAACAGATTAATGATTTGTAAATTCATGTGCATTTATCCAACGTAACTCAGAGTGCATGTACTTATTACAGGAACAGTCCCCTTGGAACGACCTGAGTACAAGTGTCTGGACCAACAAACTTGCTTCCTTTCAATTCCTAGGCCATACCCCACAGGAAATTGAATTGGAATGACAGGAAGAGAAATGTAATCAATTGCAAGTCAATATTCAGCACAGGTAATGCAGGTAATGCCAATGAAGGGCTTCCCTGGACCACAAAAGTATAATTATGATGAAATATATAGGGTGAATTCAAGTTGATTGGGACAGTTTTTGCTCGCTCGCTCGCTCTCCGGCAGCGTGTCCTTCTTTCCTCGCAGGTTTCAGCACCACTGTAACAAGGTTTGTGTTCAGGGAAGAAGGAAGCGGGAACTGGCAAACGATCAACGTAACTTTAATGACAGAATAAACATAAACAACAAAATGAAAGTAAAGTGGCAGCCCCTCATGGACGACTGCCGCATAAATTAAAATAAAGCACCAACATAAATGTCCCAGGCTTGGTCCTCTCTCGTCTTCCACTGTTGTCACTCCTCTTTTTATCCTTCCGGAGCTCCTCCGTGGGACTCGAGACCGGTGTGGTGCACAGGTGATGCTCATTAACACATTTGCGCCCGCCCTGCTTTCCACAGTTCATATTTATAAAAATGGTATTTGATGTGGAAAAGAGCTTAGCGTCAAGTTCGAAGGAGGCGTACACACTTTTCCTTGTGGCAGAGAGTCGGAATACTGCAGGAAATCTATTCTTGCTGCTTTCCATTCTCAAAAGGATTTAGACATTGACTGCTGCAATTTTATATAATGAAATTAATTAGGCAGAGTTTACAAGGTGGAGATCTGAAACCATTCAGCTGCACACAATTTCAAGATCTTTTGCGATTTATCGATTTCACATCAGGAAGAGAGGTGTACGCACATTTTTGTGTGTACGTTCATTCTCTGAATCACACATACGCACATTTGAGAAATCAAATGTTCCTACATGTTCCTAAATGTTTCTATGCAACATTTTATAAATGAGGCCCCATTAGTCTTTAGTTTCCTTGGTTATTGGAACTGTGACCTTAAAGGGGACCTATAATGCCCCTTTTACAAGATGTAATATAAGTCTCTGGTGTCCCCAGAATGTGCTTGTGAAGTTTCAGCTCAAAATACCCCACAGATCATTTATTATAGCTTGTCAAATTTGCCCCTATTTGGGTGTGAGCAAAAACACGGCTTTTTTGTGTTTGTCCCTTTAAATGCAAATGAGCTGCTGCTCCTGGCCCCCTTTCCAGAAGAGGGCGGAGCTTTAACAGCTCATGCTCTGGTTGCTCAACAACAACAAAGCTGGAGAATCTCACGCAGCCAAAATGAGGATTGTCAGTAACGGTGTTCAGCCTTACATTGTTCAAACCGGAGTCGGACACTGATGGAGAGACTCAGGAAGAAGTTACAACTTTTAGAATGCATCTGAATGTTTCTGAAAGTGGATAAATTTATGTAGTTGCTGTGGAGTTGATTCAACTCATCGACTAGCATGTGCCGTCATGTTAATCTTTTGTGCAAATCCAGCGTTGAATTGACCCTCGTTTGTGAAGCAGTCCAGCGTACAATGACGGCATGGTAACGACACTCTACTACAACAACTCTTCCTCTTCTCTAAAGCAGCCCAACATGGCCTCACCCCCTTTGTTGCATGAGAAAATATCTCCCTTTGCATTGAACTTTGAGCATCGTAAGTTTGCAGATGTTGTTTATGCTCAAACAGCAACATTACACACTAACTAATGTTAAAAAAGTGAAATCATAATCAAGGACTGCTTTAAATGTCTATTGCCTGTAAACTGTTAGTAGGGATAGTTCATCCAAAAATGAAAATATGTGAATAAAAGACTAAATTCAATCATTCAAAGCGATCGAGTCTCTTCCGAAAATTTGGACTAAACCGCTTAATTCATATGGATTAGTTTTACGATCTGTTAATGAACTTTTTGAAGCATCAAAGTGTCAGTTGCGTAGCTGTCTATGGAGGGACAGAAATCACTCAGATTTCATCAAAAAGAACTTCATTTGTGTTCCAAAGATGAACGAAAGTCTTACGGGTTTAGAATGACATGAGGGTGAGTAATTATTAATGACAGAATTTTCATTTTTGGGTGAACTATCCCTTTAAGGAATGTTTCACAGGTGCATGTGCAATAATTGTTTATGCTTCAGTGAACAAGCATGAAAAACATAGTTTAAACCCTTTCCAATAACGATCTGTGAAGCTTTTTTGGATTTTACAAAATTATTTTTATTATAAGCTCTTTCTTTCTCTGAATATGAACAGTTTCATCATTTTCTTCATTTTCTTTCAATGCAGCATCTCAGAATCAAATCAATCATCAGAAAAATGTGTAACTCTGTAAGGAAATGTGCGTTGTCTATTTCAGAGTCGAGGGCCAGCTCGCTGCGGCAGTTATCAGAGCGATTGTCCTCCTGTCCAAGTCTCCAGCAGCGCCTTCAGGCATCTGGCCGTGTCGTCCCCGTGTCCTCACAAATACCCTTCTACAACACCAGATGTTTCTACACACGGCACTGATAGATGGACCAACCGATAGATTGTAACTTTGCAGAAATACATTTTCACTAATGACCGTCCATCCATTCATCTGTGTACAGTACAGTAGCAGCAAAGTATTTATCCTGTTTCATAAAGACCCAAAACACTTTTATCCCACAGCTACCTTTGAACTGAGGGTTTAGTTGCCATGGAAATGGTGAAATGATCTTCTATTATATATATAAAAGAATGTTCCGAAGCAATGTTTTCGACTAAGCATGGATAGAGAAAAAATGTGATCATCAAATGATCAGAAAGGCAAAACATAAACCATTGCACACAAACTAACAGCCTGCAACCAAACTGGACTCCTAATAATTGGCTAATAGTCACTTTTTCTGTAATCATGCAGCCTGTACCGACCTCCCTCTGACAAACCCGTTCAAGGATGAAGATGTTTTGCAGGTTCAATGGAAAAATCTAACTTGGATGTGTGGATATTTTCCATGATGCAAGCTGGCATGGTGTGTGTTTGTGTGTGAAAGGGACCAGAGGAGGAGAGATCAGTGCATGGAGTAGCACAGGAGGAGGAGACCAACCTAGATCTGCAGGACTGTGTGATGCTATGATAAAAAGCCATGAAAATGATCACAGGAGGACAGCTGGAATACATCACATCTGCTTTATGGTCCCCTCGGCATATAGTGATCCATGAGGGAGTGAAAGAGAAAGGACACTAAACATATACTGTATGTGTCACAGAGTTTCTCTTTACACATCCACATCTTAGAACGTTATCGTCAGCACCATGGGAATGACATCAAGCATGGACATTCCCTTTGATCCTATATTGCATGTCCAGAGGATTATTGAAAAGTTACATATTTAAGTTTTCTTTAGGCCAAACATTTTTTCTCCTACTGTAGGAGAGGTGACGAGAGCAAAAAAACACAGCAAATGGAAACCGTACTGATTTGGTTATAAAGTTCAACTAACTCGATCACAATCCATACAGAAGGGGGAATTATCACAAAAGACTTCAGAAAACTTGTTGAAAAATGATGCTTAAGATACTTCAGTGGTGTTTTTACCTCTCTTTTTAAACTTGAAGTACTAATTTTTTGTAATTGCATGAAAAAAAAAAAAGATTTGTAACAGTATTTCTCCTTTTTTGTTCTACAAAATAACTAAAGTCATGGAAAGACTTGAGGGTGAGTAAATGAAAAGTCAGAGATCTGAATATGAACATTTCTTGTACAATCAAATGATCTGAGATACATTGTTTTCAGGATTCTTTGATGAATAAAGGTTTAAAAGAACAGCATTTAATTGAAATAGAAATCTTTTGTAACATTATAAATGATTTACTGTCACTTTTGATCAATTTAATGCATCCTTGCTGCATAAACGTATTAATTTCCATTAGAGTATAAAAAATAAAAATCTTACTGACCCTTACAGACTTTTGAACAAAAGTGTACTTATCTAATAAGCATATTTAGTATGTATATAGTGTGCATTTACATAAGATACCTATTGTTAAATCAATAAAAATTCTTGGTAACACTTTACTTAAAGTCTTTATATGTAATGCATTATAAAAGTGTTTTAATGCATTAATTATGCTTTGTAATGCACCTTATAATGCATTGTATGGCCTCATAAATAATTGTAACCACAATTATAATACTTATCAATTTATTATTAGACCATTGGAATGTATAATGCATTAAAACACATGCCAAACAACCAATTTCAGATGTAACAAGGAATCTGCAAATAGTATAATGCATTTTAATTTTGGTTACAATTTTTGAAAATATATATAATGCATTATAACATACGTTATGAATACATTTATAATGCAGCATACATGAAGGCTATAAGTAAAGTGTTAGCAAATTCTTCCATAAATATGTTGATTACAAATTCCTTTTAAAAACTTGAATGTAAGATTATACACTTCAGCACTCATTATACAAAGATATATGAATGCCAAATTGACCAATCAGAATAAAGTATTCAATAGTCATGGTCTTGTATTAGTAAACAGTATCTCTCTCTCTCTCTCTCTCTCTCTCTCTCTCTCTTTCTCTACAAAATAAATAAAATCATGAAAATAAATGATGACAGAACAACTGTGAATTCTTGAGCTACTAAATTATTTTCTTATTGCCAATGTGTGAACAGCTTGTTACTAAACTTAAAAAACGAGACCTTTCCTGACTTCCTAGGTTGTCTATGAAAGCCTGTAGACTGATTTTTATGTGAAGGACTCGGGATGTTTTTGCCGGAAAATCAAAAGTATGTGAGGTTTGCACGTGCTCCCTAGAGCCTCTCTTCCATTCACTGACACATGAAATTAATGCTTATACAATGTTCAGGATAATGCCGAAAGAGCCATTCTGTACTGTAATGTGTCAATGTGTCATGCAAAGAAAATGGATTAATTCAAACTATAGGGCCCTATCATACACCCGGCACAATGCGACGCCAGGCGCTACACAAGTGGGGTTTTTTTTGTTTTTTTTTCAGCCCGACGCAGTTATCATTTTCATGTCCAGCGCCACGTTGTTTAAATAGCAAATGCAAATGCTTAAATGCAAAATATTAAAAATAAAAGGATTCCTCTCTGGAGAAACGTTCAGTCTTTCCGCTTGCAAATTCCGGCATGTAAATAGCGAGTCCTCTCTTGTTTTGGGCTTTCATTAAACTTCTGCGAGGTTTTGTATGTGAAGCCCCGCAAGACCCATGTGTAAATAATATACGGATGCAACATTTATGTCACGTTTTCGCTCGTAACTTCAAGAAACATGCTCCGATTGCAGAAAATGAACAACATTATTTACAGCAGATTCTCGCGATTACAATGAGTCCAAAACAACATAACAACACGGAGTTACGACACATAAAACCCCACAGGCGCTAACTAAAATCAGATGTAGCATTCATGTGGCATTTTCGCTTATAACTTCATGACACATGCACAGATCATAGAAAATAATGGCACATCATTACTTACAGTGGAAAATCAACATAATCCATCCCACCGATCACAAGATATTCCTCATGGAGGAACGATTTTAGAAAAGCCCATTAGGGGGCGTCAAGGGCTAAACAAAAAATGCTACCTTGGTTCCAAATGCTGTAACTTTTGATTACTATCACTACAAAATTTGATCCAGATGCAGCTCACATGTAGGGGGACTTCACCAAAAAAAGAATTGTCCTCCTACCTTATTTTCTTCCTGAGTTATTACATGTCAAATAAGAAAGATAGGTAAAATTATAATAAAAAATATATATATATTTTTGTATTTTATCAGCCGTTTCTCAGCATGAGAATGTCCAAAAGGAATTTTCTCTCTCTCTCTCTCTCTCTCTCTCTCTCTCTCTCTCTCTCTCTCTCTAAAATTTAAAAAGTTTTCTATCAAATGATACCTACCTTTTGACTCCTTGCTATAATTTTGGAATTATGAGTCTTTACTTTTTTTATGTCACTCAGAAAAAGAAAAAAAAAAAAAAAAACAACAACAACTCTAAAAATGCCTTCAGGGCTTAAAGGGTTAAAACAAGAACAAATACTGCTAGTGGGATCAGAAAAATAAACCTAATTCAAAGGGAAAACAAGACTATTTTCTTGCCTCAATGGCATATATTCTTGTTTTCAGCAAAAAATCACTGATTTTTTATACATTTTTTACAAAACAAAACTTAATATCTTGAGTCACTTTGCTTCTTAAGTATTTATCTTGATTTAAGAATGTTTAGATATTTGAACTGGAAAACAAGACAAAAATTCTGAGTAAGAAAATCATTTAAAGATCAATCTGAAGTTTCTCCTCTGGATTATCCTCTGTACTCTGGTTGGATGTTGGCCCTGATGGGCCGCCGTGATGTCAGCATTACTGATTACATCAGGATCTGTGGTGCTTGAGGAACGATTTAAGTAACTATGGCAACAGACCGCGGAATATTACTAGCAAACTTAAACTTCACGTCACTCTGTTCTCTGAGGCTTTTGTGAGATTTACTATAATCACCAGTTCAGAACCCTCTCTGCTGGTGCATCAGGATTAGACATCATCTGGGTCGCGGGTCTCAGCAGGGCTAACGACATGTTCACACCACTGTGTAGCCACATCTGACCACGTTCTCCATCTGTCAACTTCCTCAGGTCAAAGCACCCAGGGCTTTATTGAAACACTTACATTTGGGAAATGCTACAAAACCTTATTAGTGTTGTGTGCTGAAGTTCATACTTTGTACAAACCCCTAACACATGTATTGACCTTCAGTACATAACTCATCCCACATTGTTTGTGCAGTGAATGTGATATGTACCTCAACTTGGCTTATTGAGGAAAGGTCAGCTATAACTTTCTAAGCAATCAGACATAAACTTTATGTGTGGTGGTGTATCCTAATCCTACTTATCTTGAAAATGTTGCATATTTCGCATGTACACTACAATGCAAAATCTTTGAATTTGAAATTAACAATAATTTATTAAGGATGTTTTATTGTTTTATCAGTTGAGCGGCTTATATACACTAATATATATAGATTAGCACTCATTAAACCAGGATGTTTGAAAGCCAGATTGACCAGAGAAAATGAAGTATTCCAGAGAGAGTGTAATAAGAGATGGTAATTCCTGCTCTCTGGACTGTAGTCATGGTCTTGTCGAGCTTGAGCATCTGTGCCTAAGACTCTGCCGGTGCAGGGGTCAAAGGGAATCAGAGGATGAATGTCAGTTTGCCCTTTCGCCCACAGCAGGAAATACTTAAGTCTCTCTCCAGCTTCCAAAGAAACTGTTCTTGTTTTATGCAGTGCTGGCATGATTCTGTGAGTGACCCTAATTAGTTTCTCCCCTAAACATTGTCTTGGCACTCTAAAAAAAACTATTTTTAGCATTTTTTCTAATCTTAAATCTGATTTGAGCTACTAAGGCCCTGTTTACAGTGTTGTGGAAAGTTAACTTTAACTACTTTTAAAAGTAATGCATTACAATATTGTGTTACTCCCTAAGTAACTAATTGCGACTTAGATACTTTTTTATGAAAAGTAATGCGTTACATTACTTTTGCATTACTTTTTCTCATCTGGGCTAGGCTGTTTGTTTGTATTTGTGACAACAAAAAAAAGTTCTATTTTTGGCAAATGTAAAGGCCCTTTCACACTAAAAGTGAAATGAATAAGCCTCAGGCTTAAGGAAATGCAAATTCACGCCTGTACAGTAGAGGGCACAGTTCAAACAAACAAGCCTTTCAGCTGAGCTGTGGAATACAGAAGAATAGGATGCAGGAGAAGAAGTAAATGAGTAAATGTATGTTCACATTTAGTCTAGAACTAGTCTAGAATAACCACCATGTTTACACAGTGCACACAACACCTCTGTACTTACTCCAGATTTCTCTCAACATGAGGACAGGAGAGCTGTCAGTCAATAAATTGGAAAACAAAGTAACTTGCGTTACTTATTTGAAAATGTAAGTCAGATATTTTGTTCTAAATTTAAAAGTAATGTATTACTTTACTAGTTACTTGAAAAAAGTAATCTGATTACGTAACTCAAGTTACTTGTAATGCGTTACCCCCAACACTGCCTGTTTACACCTGGTATTAAGATGCGTTTTGGTCGATTGGATCACAAGTAGATGAGGGAGACACATTCACGTTCACACCTGGTGTTTTAATCCGTCTCTTTTGTCCACTTTCAACGACTTCTGTCCTGATTTCTTCAAGGTAAATGCATGGTTTTTTTTTTTCAGATCTTTCAATCTAATGGACAAAATAAGTTCACACAATTTAAATTTGAAAGCGCACGGACACAACGGACACATACGGGCAGCATTCAGCTTTCGTTTCTGCTCTGACAGCTGCAAGACTGCCGAACGCTGTGAGTGTGTGTTAAGGCAGGAACACACCAAGCCAACGTCGATGAACTAGTGGCGACGAAAGCAGACTGCGGGTTGGCTCTCGTTGGCAGTGTCTGGGTCCAAAGTTGCCCTGACACACCAAACCGACAGTCGACACCCGACGGCCAAGTAGCACATCCGTTCTGCCCCTGCGTAAGAAGAAATGCCTTTCCGTACCAGCAGGTGGCAGTAGCTGAACAAAATGATCAGATGGCCCGACTGACCGACGAGCTCCAACGCTGATTCAACATGTCGAATCGGCCGAAAAAAGCCGACGAGGAGCAACTTAAGCTGACGGTGCGGAACACACTGAGAAAACTTAGTCGGCCGACGAACAAAAACTGCCCAACGGCCGACAGTCGGCTTGGTGTGTTCCAGGATTTAGAAATCATGATGAGAGAACATTGTGTTTTGTACGTTTTTCATCTTCAAACCAAACTTCGATCTTCAGCCAAAAAAGTTTAAATCCTGTCTGGCTAGTGTGCTTCCCATAATGTTTACGAATTAGGTCAGTAGGCAGAGAGCAGGCAGTCTTTTGTGGCTGTTCGAACCAAGTGTACCACACGAGTCCTGGTCAAAGAAATGGGCAAAAGTGGACAAGCTCAAAACATTTTAGACCCCGTATACACCTGTATTTAGCGTCATCCACTTGTGATCTGATCGACCAAAACGCATCTTAATACCAGGTGTAAACAGGGCCTAAGATGCAGTGCACAGAATCTAAAGGATGAAATACGGCCACAGGCTCGAAAACTGAGGAAGGTCTCATTTGTCTTTGCAGGTTAAACGTTTCACCAATTGCAGAATGTATCACACATGCTCTAATGCCCACAGACACATTTAGTTTGTGTCTGTGAAGAATTAGAGACATTTAGCAAATCCAGTTGAACAAAGAGCTTCATAATGCTTCCATATGGAGAGCATTAGCTCTATACGGCAGAAAGCAATGAGTCATTTTATGTGTTCGGAGGTTAACCTTCATGGTAAATGACCACGGGTAATGATGTCCTCCTCGAAAAACATCCGTAAAACTGACACTCTTTTTCCAGCACCTTTGCCAAGCATTTGGATCACAACAGTCGTCCCACCTGTGTCACGAGTACAGCGGTCTTCTGTCTACAGGTATAATCTACTTTTCATTAAGAGCCCCACTGGCCTGCTGATAGGAGCAGGTGTATGTGTGGCTTTATCTGTACGTTCATGCGTGTGTAAACGTGTAGGAGCGTAATCATACGTGAAGGTTTCAGACCGACGGCCCGTAAAGGTGGTGTCGCCGTACCTGGCGTGCAATCTGGGCGCGCGGCTTTACCTGCTGTTAGGAGCAATTTGCGCTCCCTGAAATCAAGCGTCAAAGTACGTTGGCTAATATGATTTTAATCCTCCTTGACCTTAAAAAACCAGCAGGGTCTGGTTTTGATGAAGTAATACATGAGACCCCATTGTTTCTGAGTCAGAGGAGACGCAGATGATCCTCCATATGTACGTGTCTGATATCCAAAGATCTCTTAGATTTGTATTCATTTACATTATAATTATAAATTTTAAATTTAATTATATTCACTACTGCATTTATTTGATTAAAACTACAGTAAAAACTGTAATATGTAATATGTAAATATTATTTTTATATAACTTTTTCTTATTTGAATATATTTTAAAATACTGTGACCCAAAGCTGAACTTTCAGCATCATTAATCCAGTCTTCAGTGTCACGTGATACTTCAGAAATCATTCTAATATGCCGATTTAGTTTACTTTCAATTATTATTGGTTATACTACAGTTATATTCCAGTTGCCTAAGTATGATTTATTAGTGGAAACTGTGGTTACCATGGTAATTTTAGGTATGGATGATCTCTGTCGGCCCCCAGTGTCTCGGAAACGTCATTACAGCACTTGAGCCTCGCGACTTGCCGTAGTTTAAACATTAATCACATGTATGAGTTGTCAGGAAGAAGAAACAATAGAGATTTTTAGGCCAGAGCTGAGAACGCGACCCATGGGCGATGAATGATGCCGCTGCGCGAGCGAAGTGTCTGCAGGTGACTCACCTGCGCGAACCGGTCGCGTGCCCGCGCTTATACGAGTCATGCAGAATACAGTCCTCGTACCCGGAGCAATGAGTAAAGAAGCAGGATACGGATCAGGAATGGAAGTGTAGCTGAGTACACCTGATCCGTGCATGCCATGGGGAACTGCTGGGCTCAATGTTTTGGGCTCTTTAGAAGGGAAGCAAACAGGATACAAAGAGGAGGAGGGTGAGTCATTAATATGAAGTTTTTAAACAAAATATTATCCTGTGATCTTTGGCAGCATGATTCGCCTGTTGTCAGGTGCATTGCATTGAACACTCGTACAGCCGGTGAACAGTGGAAAATCTCTGGATCTTTATAAAGGAATGTACTAAAGAATAGGCTAAGCCTATATATTAATACAGCTTAACTGTTACATTAAATACACAGAGTTTAGGTTGAATCCAACTGATATCAGTCCCATTAGCAATGTTCATTTCGCGAACGAATCGTTCCTTTGAAACGGTTCTTTTGAATGATTTACGTGAGCCGATTTGCGTTTGTGATTCTCTTCACTGTTGGGGAGAATATACATATGTGATTTATATTTTGATAAGGGATGTAATTAAGTATTTTGATAAGGGATGTAATTAAGTATTTAATCATTATAATATTTACTGGATGCATAAAAAATGCGCAGCGATGAATGACACATTTGAACTAATATTTCACACTTTTGAGCAATGATTCGAATCCGTTTTTTAAACGAACTGTCCGAGCGAACCGACTCGCCTGAATGACTCGACTCATCAACGCTACTCTAGTTTCCGCATTAGTTGATGTCTGATCTCTGGACCCCGCCCAGAGTCCTCTTGTGAATCCGCCCTGGGACATCAGCTTTGTGTAATTTATCTATATCTGAATTTATTTATTGGATCTAAACCAGGCATGGTTACTCACTTGTTTTTATATGTTGTCTGTAAAGTCTTAGATTACTATTTTGAGAAGCAAAATCTCAGAATTTTTTTTTTTTTTTAAAACCATAAGGGATGATATTGGACAATGTTGTTACTTAAATCATGTTTTTAAATATAAACCAGTCTGGCCTGATGATTTCATTTATTTATTGCCAATAGGTCTAAGTACTTCAGAAGTACCACTGCTGGGGAACATTATACTATTGAGGTACAGCCATCATAATTTATTTAAAATTGAAAATTATACAGTCAAACCAAAAATTAATCAGACATTTTTTATATTTTTTTATATATTTTTACTAGTGGGTGCAGGACACTATAGTTCATTTATGTAAGTGAAGATAGCAAAATAAAGTAAACTATGACATATTATACCCCAAAATTCTTCATACAGTGGACTACCAGTAAAATTGATAAAAATTTGGAACCAAAAATTATTCAGACACTTTGACCTGACCATGTTTTGCTTAAGTGTTATCTGACATAATTAAGATTAATTTTTTTTCTGACAGTTTAACTCTGAGATCTTGTCATATTTTATTACCTTTTTTTTAAACTATAGTGAATAAACTGTATAAATGAATGAAATGTTCAAGGTGTCTGAATAAATTTTGGTTTGACTGTATATAAATACATTGTCATCGCTGTGTAGTTTGAGTGACATCCATGCGTTCTGTTACAGTTTGAGAACCTTGTGGAGAGTGACGAGGTAAGGACACATTTACAGAAACACACTCGTGTTCTTATAATATTCCTCCTTTTAGACGTCAACACTTTTGCCTTCTTTTTCAGGGTGAGAGCTCGCAAAGCTGCCCCAGGTATTGTCTTATTTAATTTTGACTCTCTTTTACTGGACTTTACTTTTACCACCTGGATACATACAGTACACTCAAGTTAAGTAGTATGTACTATATAGCACATCTCAACAGCTTGATTGTTATATCATCGAAAAATATAAACTATTTATCACCTTTCAGTATATTAAAAGTTGAATATACTGTATAATACATCCAACTTTACCAGCATACAGTACATATAGTAAACTGACGTAAAGAAATATATATAGTATAGCAACACTTGGCTGTGTGACTGTATAAATTTGACTTGACTTGACTTGACTGGTGCTTTAGAGTAAGGTCACTTGCCTGACTGGTTTCATGTTAATTCATATTTCCTTTGTGGCTGCTGTGAACAGTTTTTTAACATTTACTAGAACATTTTCTCCTCATAATCCTATAATTTTGCTGCATAACACGGGGTCCTAACCAGACGCGAAGTGATAAGATTCCAGCGACAAGCAATTTGTCTATCCACATCAATCGCTACGATTACGAGATGCAATAGAATCAAAAATCACAGCCAATCGGAAGAGCATGTGGGTGGAGCTCTCTCTGCAAGTGCGCTGCACTCGCAAAGAAACTGATAAGCACATAATCATAAATATTACACCCTTTTAACGCAATTAAAAATACATACTGAGTGACTGAAACAGTGTTTGTCATAGAATACCCTTGTTTGTTCACAGTTTGAATGTTCTTGTTTCCTTTAATTTGTTTTCAAGATCTGAGGTGAATTATCCATTGTTGCTTTCATTATGGCTATAAAGGTCACACAAAATGATATTCAAACTCGCGTTAAAGGATTAGTTCACTTTAAAATGAAAATTACCCCAAGCTTTACTCGCCCCAAGCCATCCTAGGTGTATATTATGACTTTCTTCTTTCTGATGAACACAATCTGAGTTATATTAATAAATATCCTGATGCGTCCGAGATTTATAATGGCAGTGCATGGGACCAGTGAGTATGAAGATGAAGAAAGTGCATCCATCCATCATAAACGTACTCCACACGGCTCCGGGGGATTAATAAAGGCCTTCTGAAGCGAAGTGATGTGTTTGTGTAAGAAAAATATCCATATTTAACAAGTAAAATATCTAGCTTCCGCCAGACCGCCCTCATATTGAACTTGGGAAGAAAGTTTACGCTACGTCCTACGCCTTCCGTATTCAACTTATAAAAAAAAGCATAACTGACATAAATTAATAAATTAAAACAATGACATAAATTATAAGCCAAGTATGAACAAATCTCCAGAGTTTTCAAGTTATTAGATTTTTAACAAAAAATAAATTTGTACCAAGGGGGTGTTTTGGTAAAATGCCCCCATTCTGACAAAGCAATTTGCTTTATACATTTACAGCAAAATCAGAGTACAAGCAGTTTCAGCTTAAAAATAAAAAGACAAGCCAAAATAACAGTAGATAAATATGAATATTTATTAATGAACGATGCTGAAAATCAGCCTATTTGAATAATGTTGTTAGCTGATGCTAACTGGCTAGCTAACTAGCTAGCTGATGCTAACTTGAGGTAATTTTTGAATATAAAGTCCAAATATTTTTATTCAACCACCTAGTTAGATTACATTCGATGGGAAAAACAAAGGATGTGATGTTCAGAACATGGTAACTACAGTAATTATGATGCTCTGTCGCTCGTTGCGTATCGCCTTTGTTGCTGGTTAGGACAAAAGGTCTGTTTAACAAGGAAAAGATACATATTATCATATTATATTAGTGTAAGATGACTTTGATTTGAAGACAGTGACATCAATTTTGTTGCATCAGTCTGAGAATAAACTAACTTTTAAACTGTTTATGGATAGTATGATGGATATTGTCCACAAAAAGTGTAAGACCTATTTCTAATATATTGATTTCATATTTATCTCTCTCTAAAAGTCACTTAAAGAAACTATGGATGGCCACTGATTGTCAAACTGTCTTTTCCTTTTCCTAGATAGACTAAAATTGACCAGATAGTCAAGACTAGCCATTTTATGGACTGTAATTAGTCACATTCTTCTCAGATCAGTACATCACATCATGACATGAGGTCACATAGATTTTGATTGGCTGATGGAGACTCTGAACTCTACTCTGTCTTCTGTCATTGGTCCAGACCTATTAGCGAAGAGGAGATCAGCCACTTGAAAGAGCAACGCTATGCTGCCATCACAGACCAACAAGCGCTGATCGACAAAAAGCTGAATGCTGAGGTACAGCGGGTCACATCCGTACCGCCATCACATGTGCCCTGATGAAACGTTCACAATAAGACCAGAAACTTGTTTATAATGTAAACAAGATCTTATGTTAACTTTAAATGTATGGTCAAGGTCAAAACATGTTGCCACAAAACAATGTTTTTACCTTTGAGTTAGAGCTTACTTTGAGTTTATGGTTTTGTTGTTTTCCATTGCTTTGGTTTTCACCCCTGCTGAGTTTAGTTAACCTTCCCTTCCTGTTGTGATTTCTGCCCAGTTAGTGGCAGAAGAGGAGAAGTTAAGGCTAGAAGAGGAGGCTGTTTTTGCAGCCCAGCGCGAGGCAGCGCGGCTCGCTAAGGAACGAAAGCTAAAGGAGGTGAGGCGTTCGCACTGAGCGCGCCCAGCCCTTCTCTTAACCCCGCCCACTTACCTTCAGCCACATCCTTCTCATTTATGACATGCCTTCAGTTCTGTCTAATCTACATGTAACAAATTCTGATTTGAACAGGAAAATAAAATGATTTGAATTTTAAAGTTATGCATTGTTTATCATGTATTTTTGTTGAAATTACTCATCTTTAAAACGTATATCGATTGTGATAATGCAATGAATATTTGAGATCAGGGACTTATAAACAGGATTGAAGGCTCTTAATGTTGGTCCAGCATCAAATATTGATCAACTTCTTCTGAATAAACCCAGCACTTAATGCTGATAAAAGTAAAATCGATCTGCTTCCAAGAAAACCTTCTCCACCTAAAACTAACTATCCTAAACTACATGCCTCCAATCTCCCACTGTTTTTATTAGCATTTTTCTTGTTAATTTGCCCTCATGTCTTCTGTTCATTTTTATTTTCTCTAATTTTGCTTTCCACCATGATTTGTGTTTGACCATCTGCTAATATTACATTTGGTGTCTGTTTCCCAGTAGGGCACTAAACTTTGGCACAAACAGTTAGAAATAATTTTAGCCTTGTTGTTGTTGCTGTTTTTGAAAATCTGAGTGGTACCATAGCATTTGGTGAAATATTAGTGGAAGTGAGTCAGTCGTCATTCTTAAAATGTCCTGTTTTCAGGGGAAGCAGCAACCGCAGAGGACCAAACCCAGATCAGAACCAGAGAGCAATGACCCTCGGCACAAACCGTAAGATCATTCTGCCCTGTAAAGAATGCAAACGGTATTCAGTGACCCCAAAAAGATTTTGAACACTTAAGTCACACTTAACAATGTATGAGTGTCATTGCATTAGACATGGAATATCAAACCAAGTGGCACGTGGAAACAAATGAAGCAAGACTTTTCTTTAGAAATATCTTCCATTAAGATTGCCAAAAAAAAAAAAAATCTAGGTTTGCTGTGCTTGTTTGTAGAGCTGCATAATTTGGCCAACATTTTTTCATTATATACATCTGACAAAATCTTCACTTCTACAGTTTTACTGTAATAAGAGGTTTATCAGACTGTCATGCGCTACACGTATCTAACAGTTTTGCAGACGGATGAGGTAACTGTGTGTGTGTTTCTCCAGCAAAGCGTCGGATGGAGAGTTCGAGGTGTACCTGCAGAGTGTGAAGGCTCAATCTGAAGCATTTCGCGGAAACCGTCAGTTCCCTTTAACACATTGAAATTAGAATATTATTAGAATACATTAATTTAAATGAAAATATTAATCTTTAAATGCTAAAATCTGTATCAACTGTGTCTGTGTGTTAAGGACTCAGCTCTGAGACGAATGTGGTGACCCCAAACACCGAGAGCAGCTGGGACTTCACCAGTAAGACTGACGCCACATCACTGGACCTGGAGTGGGAGGATGAGGAGGGTGAGTGCATGAACTTCATCTCCAGAGCCGCACTGAGAGTCACTTCATGAGCATTTTACTGTTTCATTTGAGAAAAACTATTGTCATATCATAAGCACACAGAAATCCAAAGGTCTTCACGGCAACCTGTCACAATAAAAGTTCGGTTTAACTTAAATATATTACTGAATTTAGCTACATCTCAATGTAATAATAATACTAACACTAATAATAAGAAATTATTAAAACTTTATTTTTTAAGGAATAATCACAACCGTTTGTTTTTTTTTAATGGCATGCACTGATAAATTTTGCATAGGGACATGTATTAACAGAGCAAATAGGGTTAATATAATCCATGCGTCTTTACTGTAATTAATTAATTTGTGGCATTACACAGGAATGAACCGAATGGGTCCTGCGTGGGAGCGTTCCAAAACAGAGGAGGACATTTTACGGGCGGCGCTCCGTCCTGGCGGGAAACAGCTGGACAGCGGCCCCACCTCCACCTCTGAGGACTCCAACGCTCTGGAGTGGGAGAACGACTTTGTCAGCGCACATCCGGAGGACAGCGGTGACCATGGTGATGAGGACTTTGAGGGATTTGTTAATCCAGTACTGGACACGCCCACTGAGGATGCGGAGCATAAGGCCAGCTCTGACCAGCAAGAGAGATAGTCTACGGCAAGAGACAGTGAGACTACAGCAATTTCAAATGCCTCATTCCAATTCAGTGTGATGTGACTGCAGACGGTCAGTTCAAATTAATGTATTAAATGAAATTCATAATTCTCAGTGTGAGAGAAAATACAAGGAACAGAAATGCTTTTTATGGTTTGTACTCTGTCATTGGGTGAATATCATGAAAATCGTCAATTTATCCCAAAAAAAATCTATATTTTTTATATATATATATATATATAGCTAGCTAGCATTGTGACATTCTCACTACTTTGATGTTTTATTTTGATGTCATTTTTATTTTCAATATTTTTACTGATGTCTGTATTATATGGAAGCTTGTTTCCGCCACTAAATAAAAAAGTAAAAAGGTAATTGTGACTTTTTATCTCACAATTCTGACATTATAACTCAGTTGTGAGTTTATTTCTCACAGTTTTGTCTTCTTTTCTCAGAATTGAGATATAAACTCACAATTGCAAGAAATAAAGTCAGAATTGCGAGATATAAACTTGCAATTCTCACTTTTTTTTTCTCGCAATTCTGACTTTCTCGCAATTGCGTGTTACAAAGTCAGAATTGCAAAATATATACACGGAATTCTGAGAGAAATCTTTTTTCCTTAGAACTGGACTTTATAATTCGGAATTTTGAGTTTATATAACACAATACTGACTATAACTCGCAATTTTGAGTGTATATAACACAATACTGACTTTATAACTCGCAATTGCGAGTTTATATAACAATACTGACTATAACTCGCAATTTTGAGTTTATATAACATAATTCTGACTTTATAACTCGCAATTGCGAGTTTATATCATGCAATTCTGAGGAAAAAGAAGTCAGAATTGTAAGATTAAAAAGTCGCAATTACCTTTTAATTTTTTTTTTTTTAATTCAGTTGCGGAAACAAGCTTCCATAGTATTACAATAAAAATACTGTGATACAAGAATTTCAAACTTTTAAATCAGCATAAATTAGAGTCGATACAATAAAGCCATGATGTATATAAATTTCTCAATTTAAATGTGGCTTCTTTTTTTTTTTTTTTTTTGTATTATGGTAATGAGAAGTGGGTGGGAAATGTGCTCAGTGGTCACAATCTTTATGGATCTAACAGAATGCTTCATTTTCTTTATGCAAAATATAATTTCTTTTGGGATAAAATATGACCTGGACATGTTCGTGACCGGTTTCATGAGATTCACTCCATTAGGTCACAGATTCATTAGGATTTGTGTTCCATGGGTTAATTTGCTCTGGTTTTAAATAATTAGATGCAGCTCTAATTTATTTTTATTCGTTTCATTTGATAACTGGGTGAGAAATGTCTTGCATTCGTTCAGCCTTATTTCAGAAGTTTTCATTAAAGAACTGAATCAAGTGCAATTTTAGAAGATGAGGGAAATTTCTCAAAAGCCACAAATGTTTTCCAGAACCATCATAATTTTTCTTTGCATGGTTAATATGATAACACTCATATTACGTTATGTGGTATAACAGATGTGTGACTGTCAGGGAATGGTATGATGCATATGAGACACTGGACAGTTTGAAGCAAAAGACCTTTTGACTACAATTTTTCTTCTTGCATTGGAACACATTTAAATTCCATAAGTGCTTTTAAAATAGTCACTGATTATCTGCCTGTATGTGTCTGTGGGTCAAAGGGTTTGTGGTGGACACTTCTTGGAAATAGCTAGTGTAAACAGCCAGCTCTTTAAACTCTGCATTTTTGGACAAAATGGATCAGAAAGAGGGAAAATACTTCATGGTGTAACATGGATCGTCATATTCTACCTCTGGTTTTGATAATCCTGAAGTTATTGAATGAATTCATGGTGTCTTACTATATCTAAAAATGATCAATGATTTGGTGTGCGTATCTTTCAGGAACATGTACAAGTTGTTTCACAATGAAGTCAAAGAAATATTATTTTGCACAAAGAAAATAAGGCATGTTTTTGGCATAGATTGTGACAATATTTTCATGAATTCTTATTCTTATATATATATATATAACATATTATTGTTTTTCCTGTGATATGAAATGTCTCATTTCACAAAATCACAATGGCCCAAAAATATGCTTATGTTTTCTTTTATAGTATGATATTATCTTTTTTTTTTTTTTCGATTTAATTTTGGGGTGAAATATGACCTAAACATATTTTTGTGACCATATAGACGCCATATTAAGAAAAAAAAAAAAAAAATTATATATATACTTTGTCATTTTATTTTAAAAAAGGCTGTGAGGGATAGATGTCTTTACATTGGTACATTGTATAAAGGTCCTAGATCATGTCATTTTCACAACTTGCAACTTTTAAAACTTATTTTTTGTTGATTGAAAGTTTTTCTCAGAAAGACATTTTGTCAGCTGAACAATCGAATTGTTGTTAAACAATACGATCCATTAAACGCACTGTATTTCTATCCCTCAGAGCCTTGTTTTCATTCCTGTCAAAAATTAAATATGGCGTCTAACCTGACTAAGGTCTATAGCGGAACATCAAGGGACTTAATTGCTAATGGTATCTTGTGTTTTTTTTTCTGTCTGCCATGAACAGGATGAACAACCTCTTCCACTGACCCCCATAATTCCCTCAAATTCTGAATTCAACCTAATGCTTTTAAATGTTTTCATGAATTCTGATCTGTATATAATGGATTGTAAAGCAGACACTAAAGGCCTTTAAGAGTAGTGGAGACTCGAGTCTGACGCGACGGCGCCTGTAATCTAGTTGTAGGTCTCTGAGGACTGATGGGTAGAACATCAGTGCACACAAGAGCTTCTGTACAGCACAATCATGTCACGTTATTCTCTTATTCTACCAGCACACCTCAAAAGAAATGTATTCATGTCATCAGAATGTAAAGTATGTATGATTAATGCAGTGTTTGTTTTTAGTCTGCTGACCATGTAACTCGTCCTGTTTGAAGAGTTTGGGAGCACATTTGCAAAGATGCATGAATGTTTGTCTACCAGTCAGAATTAAATAGGTACAAGTGATTGTAAATAACATGTAGCTGGTTTGTGAAATGACGACATTTGAAAATGCAGCCCTATCTGTGTTTATGGTGGCATATTTATGTAAATGACCACAGGGTTAGTAGCTTTAACTGATTCCCAAATGGAAACACTGTTACCAGGCCTTATTTTGCATTATGAGAAGTGTGTATATTGAAATAATATTGGCTGTTCTCAATTTAAGGAAAATAAAATAAATGCTGAACATTCCAAAAAAAGGCTCTGGACTCACATTTCCAAAGCGCTTCCCAACTCTTCAACAGCTTAAACTTTTGTTGAAATGTTTCTTTGTGTTGGAGGAATTTTAAATTTCTTTTTACAATTCTGATTGTTTGTGATGAACCTGTCATAATTCAGATAAACTGAACGTAATTACAGTTTTTATTATCCAGTCTACAGAACATAAGACCTCGGGTAAGATCTGACTGCTAATAAACAAATAGCGATATTACACCTGTCTGTTTGCATCTCTATGAGGGAAAATTGTTACATGTTGGTCTGTTTCAGTTGGGGACACAGGGTGTATGGTATATTATTTTCCCCTAAGTTTGTCTTCTGTATTTTTTCTTCTGTAGTTAAAAATGGTAATTTAATTTCTTTTTAATCTCACACCTTTACTGTTTCTGTCTTTACTCAGGTTATATTTGGTTTTCATTAGTTCAGGCTTCTTTTCAAAAAAAGGGCTCTCTAGTGGTTTGTTGTCAACACTTTTAACATAGTAGTTTCTTTCAGTTATTTTTGGAGTTTTTCCTCCATATTTTTTCCACATTCTTGTCATTGCTTTGCCCTGTTAAAGGGACTAGCCTATCTGTAAAAATGGTCATGTATTAATCAATTTTTATTGACAATGTTTGAGAGAAAGGACCACAGGTGCTAAGGAGGTTATAGTTCTCGCCCTGGAGTGTAGGTCAGAACGCAGGACAAGAGGCAGGAATCAGTTTGAACAGTTTACTGAACTTTCTTCAGCAGCACAGACATACATTAGACAGCAACGTTGCCACACTTTTACAATACAGGTGCAGATTTGGATGCAGTAGTTGCCACTCAGCTGGTTTATGGAGATGGTAGGTTTACATTATAATCATGAGCATGTTGGGTGTGTGTGGCTGCAAATAAACAAAATAGTAATAAATGTTACATAAAGCATGATTATTGATGTCTATTAGCTTAACATCGTGTCTAGCACAATACAACAGCTTAACCAGGCTGAATCATAACTTATAAGTCACCATTTCTTCACTTATTAATTTGTACAGAACAGATAATAATGTATCTGTCTCAATAATACAAGAGCAACACTTAAATCTCTTACAAACAACGTGCATAAACATTCTACAATGACGTTCATCCTTGCTAACGACATGGCATGACTCGTCATTTCTATCGAGTGGATTTATGACCCAAATACTCGATTATTTAGAGATATTCGCATATATAATCAATCTTAAACAAGTAATGAAAAATATGGGACTCTCTTTTCTCAAATGGACGCACACAATTATTAATAATTAACCCAAACAAGCTGTTTTTGTCATGCGTATTTCTCGTGCGCAATCACTTCCAGAACATCTACTAATGGCCACTAGTTGGCGCTTTTGCGCTACCTTTGTAACAGACAATGTGTGAACGAAACTGAAAACTACGGAGCCCCGGACATGACATGCAGGAAAAAAAATGGTAGGCTAAATCGTGCGCAAGATTTATTAATTCGTTCCCTCGATTTACTAAAACGTGCGCACGATTTATATTTCGTTCCCTCGATTTACTAAAACGTGCGCACGATTTACTATTTCGTTCCCTCGATTTATAAATCATGCGCATGACTTATAAATCGAGGGAACGAAATAGTACATCGTGCGCACGATTTAGTAAATCGAGGGAACGAATTAGTAAATCGCGCGCACGATTTATTTATTGTTTCTTGCATGTCATGTGCGGGGCTCCCTAGAAAATGAGACCTTCCCTTACTCCCCAGGTTGTCTATGAAAGCCTGTAGAACGATTATTATGTGAAGGACTCGGGACGTTTTTGCCGGGAAAATCAAAAGGAGCTGACGTTTACGCGCACTCCTGAGAGCTTCTCTTCCGTTCAGTGACACATAATGATGAAAGAGCCATTCTGTACTACAATGTCAATGTGTCATGCAAAAAAGGGATACATTCAAACTATAGTCTCACATCGTCAGATATAGTCTAGTTCCAAATATATGCTACTTTATAATCAAACTATCATAACAGTGTTTAGTTTAATTACCTCATCTGTCGACATGATGCTGGTGAATTGCAGAGCTTGTGCAAACATATCCACATCGCTATGATCAGATGCTTTCTTAACTGCTGTTTTCTCACCGCTGTCATTTTTGTTGTTTATTTTGTTATTGAGAGGAAAACGTGCAGCTCATATTTACATATTCGTGTAAAATGTCACTCTCAGTGTAAAGGCAGGAACACACCAAGCCGACGCCGACGAACTAGTGGCGACGAAAGCAGACTGCGGCGTTGATTTACGTCAGCAGCGTCTGGGTCCAAAGTTGCCCTGACACACCAAACCGACACTCGACAGCCGACGGCCAAGTAGCACGTCCGTTCTGCGCCTGCGTAAGATGAAATGCCTTTCCGTACCAGCAGGTGGCAGTAGCTGAACAGCCAATCAGAATGATCAGATGGCCCGACGGACCGACGAGCTCCGACGCCGATTCAACATGTCGAATCGGCCGAAAAAAAGCCGTCGAGGACCAACTTTAGCCGACGGTGCAGAACACACTGAGAAAACTTAGTCGGCCGACGAACAAAAAACTGCCCGACGGCCAACCGTCGGCTTGGTGTGTTCCTGCCTTTAGAACGTCTGACTCCCATGCCGGAGATCCAGGTTCGAGGCCGGTGTTGTGTAATATTCGGTTCCTGTGAAAAACTGTTCCAGTGGGTGGAGTACACGTGAATATTCATGATATTTCCCCTGTTGTGGGCGTGGCCTTGAGACAACGCGCAGACGAATGGAACTGACAATATTAGTGCTTAAATCCAACTCGTTTAATGGATTATTTCGAAATGATAATGGTAATTAAGTTTCAATGTTAAGCATTAACTGCGACATTTTCAAAACAATGAATATATATTGTGTAATATGATAAATCGTCTGTGCTGTTTTGCCTGATTGATTACAGACACAGCAAACAATCAGCGAATAACCCATGCTCGTCTAGGCTAGTACAGTTTATTACTATTTGATGTCTTTATCAACACCAAACTACACATTTTTCCTGTTTTCTCATATTATACTGGATATTATGTAAAATTGTAATTAAAGTAACACAATTGCACATTTACTTGCATCTGTCACAAATTTTTATTTTATTTTTATTCATTAAAAATCTTTAACAAAGCAACATCAAAATCTTTCCACACCTTTTTGGGAATCACTAGTCTCCAAGTACTAATCGATTATGATAGATTAAAGGTATAGTCCATCCAAAAATGAAAATTTTGTCATTATTTACTCACCCGTTTGAAACCAGTTTTCTTTTCTTCTGTGAAGAAGATATTCTGAAGAACATTGGAAACCAGTAGAACTAATTTTGGTGCCCATTGACTTCCATTGTATAAAAAATACACTGACATGTTTTTCAAAATATGTCCCACGAAAAAAATTAGTCATACAACTTTGAAATAAGATGAGGGCATCAGAATTTATATTTTTAATGAATTATCCCTTTAACATGGACCCTCAAAAGAGCACATCCTGTTTTCATTAACAAAAACAGGTTGTATTTAGTTAAGAGTAAAATACAGTTTAGAGAAATAACTACTACTACTAAATATTATATTACTAAATATTTCTTACACACACACACACATATATATTTATATAAAGCACACATCGTGTCTGTTCTTTGACCATATGTTGCACTGAAAAACAACCTACTTTCATGTCATATGTTTTATAATGGTAAGTGAAGTCATCCAAAATTTAATAATCCATAATGTTGTGTTAATCATGTTTAAGATTTGAAAATATTATTCAAAAGTATTTCTTCTCATTTTACAAGTATACATACAATTATACCATTTCTGATCTTCAACATTGTAGGGCAGGGATTTCCAAACGTTTTTGTCAGCCAAACTCTGTTGACCTAAAATATTTACTTGAAGTCCCCCTGAGATTAATAAAGTTAATATTTCAATAATTCAACAACACACTTTCATGTTCACTGTTGTCTGGTGTTGGTTAATGGTGATGTGCATGCAAAAAAATTAAATATGTCATCTTTTTTAGTGTTTTATTTGGATTGTTTTTACAGTTGTATGCTTTTCATCAACTCTAACAAAGCAAAGTTAAGTGAATGTCTGCTGTCTGAGATTATTAAAACAGGGCCTTGGCACTCAATGAGAACAGCCTCCATGTATGTCCAGATCACACACTGCCAGAGCTACCAGTGACTTCAGCACTCACATCCAGTCGGAAACAGACAGTAACTTTACATGATGATGATATGCATCACAAAAGCAAAATGAAGCTTCTGAAAAACAATAGAATAATATTCTTGAGGTAACTGCTGGCCTATATAAGAAAGACTGGGCCATCAGAACAATGCTTTAAAGGTTTATGCACTGTATTATATAATAAAGTACAAATTGCAATGTTTATGATGACTGCAAGATTAATAAAACATTCTCAGGTATGTAGTTTATGTAGTTAAAAGAAACTCTGGCTATATGCGAAATAAACAAGAAATTAAGGATGACTCACAACAGGCTAGCTTATAAACATTTTAATAGGGCACAACTAATAAACTGTACTATCCCAGATTAGAATAGGTTATTCGCTCATTGTTTGCTCTGCCGTGTCCTTACCTAAATCCGAATGTCTGTAATCATTCATGCAAAACAGCACAGACGATTTATCATATTACACAATATATATTCATTGTTTTGAAAATGTCAACTGTTGCAGTTAATGCTTAACATTGAATCTTCATTACCGTTTCGAAATAATCCATTACACGAGTTCGATTTGAGCACTAATATTTTCAGTTCCATTCGTCTGCGCGTTGTCTCAAGGCCACGCCCACAACAGGGGAAATAAATTCTTAAAAAGCGAAGAACGAAAAAGGCCTTGAATCAATTGAAGAGGCCTTGAAGAGAATAAGGGTGAAACCCATAGACTGTAGGGGAAACCACAATGATAATCTGTGATTCAAAATTTAATTTAAACTTGGAAATAGATTTTCAGTATTTTGAAAAATGTGAAACAAATATTTAAAAACTTAGGCTATTTAAGATGCTGCTATATTTCTAGGTTACTACTCAAATAAACAAACTTTGTGATAGCCTGCCACATTAACTCATATTACCTTTAATAACTATTAAACTTCTCATATTAAACATTAACTTTTTTTTTTTTATTTGTAAAATTATATATATCTTTCTTGCCTGTTCATGTAGCACCATAATTACGATCTGGCAGTAATATTTTGCCCTTCCATGGATTTCTTTCATGATAAATAATAGCTTTCAGATTGAGTCAAAATGTCAATGATCAAAATGTGGATGACACAGACTGTAATGGCACAAATTAAACTGCAGGTGGCGGTATAGTTTCATGAATAAAATCAATGAATCAAACAAAGTACATGGACGCCAATAGCTCCGGACATCCACAGAGTTTAAATAGCTTTATATGCTACAAAGTTAATGAATATTATAATACATTATTAAATGTTCAGATATATTCAGATATAATCTTCGATTATAGTATCTAACTTTGTGTAAATCAGTTAAAGGCAGTTTATTCTGCATGCTATTGAGGGTCATCGATTGGAGGTCATAGTGTTTACTCTTTTCTTACAAGCACAATGATACAGGGACTTTGTCTCTTTCACAAGATGAAAGCATCAGCCCAGGGGAAAGAGCCTTGAGGTAAAAATAAATTGCTCTTTTTCTCTCCTGTCTGCAGCTCCAGCTCCAGCGACACACGCGCAGAAGGGAAACCAAAATGAGTAAGATATACGACACACAGAGAGAGGGAGAGAGAGAAAGACTAATTGCCGTTAATGCTCTTATTTGATCAATAGCGTCGTTGTGGTCTAATGAAATGAAACCGACGTCAGTTTCAGTAAAAAATATTTTATGATCTGTTCTTTATTTCATCCAAATGTACGTGTACAGCCTCAGATCAGTGATTGAGGAAGGGAAATGTTCTGGTAGAGATAAAAACGTGTTACGCTTTTTAATTTCCTGCTGTTGAAAATGACTAATGATTTAAGAGTGATGTTAAGGAACTAAGGCACGTGAATGAGGGCATCGGTTGCATTGTTAAAGGATAGTTCACTCAAAAAAAATCTGCAATTCTGTCATAATTTGCCCACCATTTTGTCATTCTAAACCCACTTTTTCATCATGAAAGATGTGAGGCAAAAGATATGTGGCTAAGGGCAAGATTTTTGGCAAATATCAACCTAAATTTTATGTTTTACAAGCAAATGTTTTTATTATTATTATTATTAGCTATTTAATTTTATTTATTTTTTTTGCTGGTGACTATTGCAGATTCTGTTTCATGCCAACTTTAACTGTGAGCAGGATTCAGTTTACTAACTAAGAAAGTTTCAGTGTTTTGGAGGCTATATGGCAGCCATTGCTAGTCAATTCCTAGCGACACGTTACATACATAGCCTGCTGCAATAATAAAAGCCATATAATGCTGACAGAATAGTGCGCTCACCTATAGCATCAGCCAGGCAACAACAGCTTATGGATTTTAAGATTAAGATCATATCTGTTTAATAGATAGCTTGGGGGCACACAAGAGATAGTCAAATTATAATAAATCCATATTATTTTTATATATCATATTGTATTTCTATTGTGTCTGTGGGTTTTTTTTTTTTTTTTTTTTTGGACAGTCACCTGGGTTGTGAGTGTGACAGGAAAAGAGACACCCATACACCACTGGACGTGGCAGCATGCGCGTCAGAAATGTAATGGAACGCTGTCCACGCTACGTTTTTGACGCAACGTGACGCTCGCGTTCGGCCCACACAGGGTGAAAGAGATTCATCAATAATGAAATATCAACTCTGATATGAGGGGAAGTCTTGCTGATAAATCATCATCCAGGACGGTGGAATTCAACGGTGAATGTCCCGTCCACATTACTGGAGCAGGACTCAGTGTGACGCTGCATTCACACGGGGCGTCGGCGGTAACGCTACTCATTTACTTTGAATGCGTGACGTCATGCATCGTCGAACTGAATTGTGGGTTCCGTCGCGTCGCTTCACTCGCGTTGCTTGTGGCAGAAGTTGAAGATTTCTCAACTTTTCAAGCGCAATGCAGGCATCAGACAATCAGATCACAGACGCTAGCCAATTGTGTTCATGCAACACCGGAAAGTAATGTGATTGGCTGTTGTCACTATGACGGTCGCGTCAGCGCAAGCTTCAGAGATGCCCTCCGTCAAGCGTTGAATGCAGCGTGAGGCCTTCTCTTTATTTACTTACTTAAAGGGATAGTTCACCCAAAAATGAAAATTATCCCATGATTTACTCACCCTCAAGCCATCCTAAGTGTATATGACTATCTTCTTTCAGACAAACACAATCAGAGATATATTTAAAAATATCCCTAGTCCTCCAAGGTTTATAATGGTTGTGAATGTCATTCTTTTATGTGAATCCATACGACTCCAGGGGATTAATAAAGGTCATCTGAAGCAAAGCGATGCATTTTTGTAAGAAAAATATCCATATTTAAAACTTTATAAATTCAAATAACTAGCTTCCGGTGGAAGACCGTATGCAGAATGCGCAAGTCGTTTTGCGGCGGAAGAGTATCTTTTGACCAGACGCACAACGTAATGACGAACGCGGAAGCGCAGAGGATAGAGCAAAACAAATCACCGGTCACGGATTATAAGTCTAAAACGATCATTTTTAAAGAAAAATGTCAAAGGATTTCGATATAAGAGAAGAGAAGCTTAAATTGGTCGCACAGCCCTATTTGTTTGAACCGCGAGAGGCGTCTAAACTTACAATACTCCTACATCCTGTGTCATACATTGCGTCAGAGGATTACTGTTCCCCTCAAACACTGAATTGATTCCTCTTTTGTGTTTACTTTCGCTCGAACGGACACATACCCACCAAATTATGTTAAAATACCTGTCTCGGCAAGTATTCTCTTGGTTATGTCATTAGTGAACAGTTGAGAAATAAACCGGATGTGTGTCAGTTGTCTGTGTAATTAATGTTAATAAAAAATAAAAAAAAAATAAAAAAAAACATCATTATCATCATCTACCATGTTCGAGAGAAAAGAAGATAGTGAGGAGAGCAAAGTGTGAGTACCAAGCAACATCTCCAGGTGCTCCCTTGAGAACCAGACCAAAAAAGTTATGTAAACCTTAAAGTTATTATTAACCTTGGAGGACTAAGGATATTTTTTAAATATATCTCTGATTGTGTTCGCCTGAAAGAAGATAGTCATATACACCTAGGATGGCTTGAGGGTGAGTAAATCATGGGATAATTTTCATTTTTTGATGAACTATCCCTTTAAGAATCAAAAGAACATGTTTTTAACCAGATCGTGCATTCAGGTCCAGTGTTCTTGCCTCAGCTCTTTTAAAGATTAATCAGTATTGATAATGAATTTATGTTCCTCTTCTGAAAGAGTGCTGCTGAAGGTAAAGGGCTTAGTAATGCTAATGTTAAGAAGTGATGTTTGGTCCTTTAGGTTTTTGCTGATGTCTGTGGGCTTTAATAACTGAGATTTATTATGATGTCTGAAGTCAGACATTCTCAGTTTCATTCTCATTCTGTTTCATTTTATGGTACTGTATTAAATATTGATGGCCCCATGATCCACCCAAGTGCACGAGTATAAAGAGAGCCAGCTGTGATGGCCGAGAGGTTAAGGCGTTGGACTCGAAATCCAATGGGGTTTCCCCGCGCAGGTTCGAATCCTGCTCACAGCGATCTGGTTTGACTCTTTGATGAATGCACGTGGGCGGCAGGTAGGCGGAGTTCCGCAGCGGTCCGCGACGCATTCAGCACACATCGCGTTTCCATTACAAATGCGATGTGGTCGCATGTGTCTCTTGACAACTGGTTCAGTGATCCTATCAGAAAACGTAATTTAGACCTTTTGAACCTGTATTTAGCCCTGACCATTGTGATTGGCTCATCAAAAACGCATCTTTACACGATGGTAGCAGGGCTATAGAGACAGCGCAACGCGTCGTAATCTGAAAACCACGCCCACCGGGGGGGAAAACAATCCAACCGTCTCCATTGACTTTGAGCTGCCTCCTTGTCTATTCTGACTTTTAACAAAAAACAGAACAATGTCTAAAAGCTGCTATGTGACAAGGTGTACAGCAAACAAGCTAAACCCAAAAACCCAGAAGTTTATATAAGCTGTCGACCCAAAAAACGAGCGTTTAAGGACACAAAAGTGGATACAGGCGATTGAGACAGAGCGCGACATGTCATATTACTATGAGAACTACGGCCACTGGAGGGTAACGTAATCAGCGACAGGAAATATATAAAACTGACATTTGGATATTTGATTTAACAGTGACAAAATGTTTACTGCACACGTAGGCATACTGAGTGTCAGGATTCCAAAATTTACCCATTCTTCCTGCTGATGCTTCACTTTTTATTGCCTGTATCCACTTTTTTCTCCGTAAAGGATGACTTTTACGGTTCGGTAGCTCTGGTCTCTAAGTTCTGGGGGTTTTTTTAGCTTGTTTGCTGCACACCTTGTCACACAGCAGCTTTAAGGCATTGTTCTGTTTTTTGTTATAAGTCAGAAATGACAAGGAGGCAGCCTCACGCAATACAAAGTCAATGGAGACGGTTGGATTGTTTTCCCCCCGGCGTGGGCGTGGCCTAAATGCGCTCTATCTCTATACTCACTTTGCCAATTTATTTAAAGTGGTCACGACATGGATTTTTTTAAATTAATATGTTTCTTAAGGTTCACTTATAATAATATTAATCTTTTTTTTTTTTCTTTTTTTTGCACAAAAAAATAAATAAATAAAACATTATCCATATAAAATTCATTTACAGACAAAGCATTATGAAATCATTTACTTATGGTTTGTGATGTGATTGTTTATAATGAGGAAGTCATTTTAAGCTATGAAACTTGCAGGATGTTTTAATGGTACTAAGGCTAAAAGATCAAGGCAATTTTAATTTCACATGTCATGACCCGTTTAATGCAATTAATATCATTCTTTTATGTGAGGTTTGCATTGAGTTAATGCATTCAGTGTAAATGCTGACTGTTGTACAGTTTTAATGCTATTAAATTATTACCGCTTGACAATATGTAAATAATTATATATAATTTTATATGTAGCCAGTATACTTTCTATGTTTGCATTCATGTATATGCAAAAAAGGAAGATCCCATGCACTAAAATACATTTATTTATTTTAGGTCCTTCTTCTGTTAATGACCACAAATGACTACCAGTCTACATTTCTGATGGGAGCATATAAAAACATTTGAAATTGTGAAATAGCCCATATAGAATCACATTGCGTGGACTCTAGTCGGCTGTAATGTCCCTGTATCCTCCCTGGTTGTCATGGCAGTGTTTTGACGTGTATTTCCAGCTCAGTGATGATTGTTCCTGCAACTATTGTAAACAGAAACATCAAAGATAAATGAATGCAGAAGTCTAATATCAAAATTAAAAGCTCATGTAATGTTTTACATTTAAATAATCTGCAATTTTCAGGCACTAATGATGCAAGACCTGTTCAAAAAATATTTGGAAGAGGAAACAGAGTTGCTTAATTACAGATAAATAATATTTAAGTATCCTTATATGTCAACAGATGTAATTATGCACAAATGCATCTAATTACTTTACCAAACCCCAGTATTAGTAAACTACTACACTCTTAAAAATATAGGTTCGAAAAGGGGAGAAAATGTTCTTCAGATTATTACATTGTTCTTTACACTTGGTTCTTTGAAGAAATGTTTACTCAAAGATTCTGTGGGGAACCAAAAAATGATTCTTCTATGGCATTACTGCAAAAACCCTCTTTTGGAACTTTTATTTTTAAGAGTGCGAGAACCATTTTGGGTTCCCCAAACAACCTTTCTGTCATAGTTCATAGTGGGTAGAACCTTTTAATAATTTGAAGAGCCCTTTTCCATTATAAAGAACCTTTTGTGCAGTGGAAAAGTTCCAAATTCTTCATGAAACCACAGATGCCAAAAAAAGACTTTTTTTTTGAGTAGTTGAGCGTTAGTTGAGCCCGCACTGGTTGAGCTCTGACTGAGAGATCAGATCCAGCAGGTACCGCACTGAGTGTGTGTTCCGAGTGCACAGCATTATTCAAGACTGAAGAGAGTTCAAAGATGAAGGCCATGACAGCTATATATAGAACAGACTGCTGAAAGTCAAGAGCTTTTTATTTTTCCTCCCAGAGAGAGAGAACAGGAGACAGACAGCTATCTCCCAGGGTCTAAAGGTGAGAAAACAAGGGGAACATTCATCCTGCATACAGTCACAATGAACATTAGAAGTAGGCTATTTATATTTATGAAGTTTAAGGCAATTGCCATCAGCAGGTCAGATTCTCATTCTTCTAAAGCACTTGAGGAATTATTTGGTCTAAAAACACAGTCCAGGTAGTGATCATTATTTCAGGGCAGGTTTTATATTTTTAGTGTTACACTGTACAGTATATACTGCCAACAATTTTTCAAAATAATAGTTCCATTATCCACCTTATTCCTACGCCCCATGACGCTTTGCGCGAATTATGGGTGTAACTTCCGTTAAGCTGTAAACAGTCAGTGAAAGGCTCGCTCTATGAACGCAATAATACGTTTTTTTTAAAAAACTGGGTACAATGAGATGACATTATTCTACTCACCCTTCAACCAACGAACATTAAAGCGACATTTAAAAGTGTAAAAGCAACAAGATACTTTCAACAGGCCATGAAAAAGCGCGATTCTTTCCACAGCAATAACGGACGGGTTAAATATAACTATAGTGATATCTGTATTGTGTAATACACGTTGCCTTAATAAAAAATGTTCATGAACTTCAGCATTGCGTGATACTATTTCAAAGTGATTTCCATCATTTTTACAGATAATAAATTGTATTTATCTGTGAAAACAAACCTGGAAAGAGACGTGAGGCTTTGAGGAGAAAAACGAGAGATTCTTCGTGCATACCAGTGAATTATTAATGGGATATAGGCCTATCGTAAATTAAATTGGGAGAATAGACCACAAATGTGCAGTATATGTTGTCCTTTTTCATACTATTACAGCGGTATGCAAAGGGACAAAAGAAAATAATCACGAGGATAGAAAGCAGCGACTGAAAAGAGCTCTTGCCATATTCTTGTTATAACATGTTACGTTAAAATACCAAGCGTTACGTTATTCTCATGATGTCTGAAAATATGAAAGAAAAATTGACAGCTCATTCAGTCAAACTGACGGATAAGCTTTATTTGTAGGGCAACCTTATGATTTGAAACGATTTGTTTCAGTCTTTTTAAATGGAAGTTCCCCACACCGGAAGTGGAACCCATAATTCGAAACGCAGTAGGCTAGTCAGGAATAAGGTGGATAGTAAACAGTATGCTACATTGTTCAACATTAGTGATGTTCGATTCTTGAACGAATCGTTCTTTTGAGCCGGTTCACTAATCGAACTGAATCGAACTTTAGTTCCGGGTTGATGACGCAAGACGCACAGCCGAAAGTAGCACGTCCAACTCAAAAAGAACCGAATGAGCCGGTCCAACCAACTGTCGAAGTTTGCCGAGGATTACCGAGGACTCAAAAAGAACCGAATGAGCCGGTCCAACTGACTGGCGACGTTTGCCGAGGATTACCGAGGAGTCTGATGAGTGAATTGACGATACAATGCAAGCCTGAGGCACGCACTGGAAATATGCTTATTATGACTACTGTTATTAAATAACATTTAATTAAAACTCGCAAAAACATTTCTGTCGAGAGATGTAAATAAATTTTATTATGGTTTATTGTGCATGCAGATTATATTTTAAGTTGTTAAGCGAAATCGTTAAGTTTAAAATACTGGTTTATTCTTTCTATAGGCTATACTTTAGACATGTAGAACATATCCGTGTTTGTGCATCAAATGTGTGCTGTAGTTGCAAATCTTATCCAAGATGTAGGCTACTCAATAATGGTCAGTCATATCGACATAAAGGATCCGTGAATGAAACTGTGACCACAATTAAGTGAATGAAAGGTAATAATCAGCAATATGTGTTCACACAAATAACTTTTTATTTGAATGTTTCAATATGCGTTGACACAAATGACTTTATTTGAATGTTTTATTGATATAACATGACAGTGAGCTGTTAGAAAATAAATGCATAGTGACATCATTTATGACGTCAGGAACCTATGAATCAGTTTTTTGAACTGGTTCATTGAGCCGAACTGTCCGAAAAGAACCGGTTCGCGGAAATGAATCGGACTTTGCATCACTATTCCACATGTTCACTTTGAAGAGAGGGAGAGTTTTGTGTCATCCAGTGAGAGAGATGATCACTCTCTCATTGGTTGATTGCTCTAGTCTCCTCCCCCTCCTGCACCAATCAGAATACTTGAGTACTCATTGACCACAGGTGCTCTTAGAGAGCTTATAAAGCTCCAGAGTAGGATCAGTGTTTATAGGAGACTGATTCTAAAGATTCAGTTTTCTCATGCTTTATATATTTTTTCTCCCTGTGGTATGGTAATATAATGTTTCCTTCTTTGATCACCCTACTCTCTGGGGTTTTGTTTTAAGTGGTTAAAGTTTGAACCTCATTTTGGGCTCTCCAGTGGGTGTTTGTATTCTCACAGCACCTTTAAGGAAAATACTTTCTTTTGAGGTTGTTACTGGTTTCTCTTGGAGTTTTTCTCCACCTCATTTTATGTCAATCTGAATGACCTGAGTGCAGATTGTTGGGGAAAGAAAAGACTAGCAGACTAGAAAAATGGTGACCTGATCACCATACAGTATAAAAAAAAATGTCATCTCTGGACTGAGAATATTGCTTTTTCATATGAAAAGAGAAGAAACATTTTGTTTAATGTGTTGTTCAGCATACTATTCTGCTCCCCCTTAAGAGCCAGTTTATTAAATTAATTTCAGAGTGTTTTCTTTTGGGTGTTCTCTCTCCCAATGAAATTTCATCTCTCCCTTCCTTAAACTCCGTTGAAAACCCAATATGTTAGTCAAATATTGAAATATTTATGCGATCTAGCTCTTTCTTCTGAATGCCATCAATTCATGCCACGTTTGTTAGGAAAACAGTGGAAAAAGGCATAACAAATCTACTGCAATAAATCATTTCCCAAGCCTTTTCCAGAAAGGGGGAATGGATGCATCAAAGACATGCAAAGTCTGCCCACAACAACAGATCCAAACATAATAGAGATTTGTGAAATTATGCTTGTCCTAGAACCAAAAGGTTTGTTTACTAGAAGGCAGATAATACAAAAAAGAGAGAGATATGAAATTCCAAAAGTATAACCCTCCACTGAAAGGGTTTCTTCTCAAGTATTTACTTAAATGTTAATTAAAAAACCCTAATCATTTTACCATTTGTTTTTACGTAAATGATATTGCTCCAGGATTCAGAAAGCATTTTTTTATTGTCATACACTTACCAGGCAAAGAGTGCCCTACTACTCCAAGTGTCTTTGTTTTGTATTCAGTATGTCTCTTTGTTAGGCTTTTGTTCTTTTATTTCAGTTCCAGTTGTTTCCTATCATTCATGTGAAGTGTCCTTGGGTACTTGATAGGTGCTATTGAAATATACATATTTGTGATAGGAGAAACTCATAAAATTGATTTGATTCACATTCTATTGAAGGGAACATGAAGACACCGTCATATGAAAGCAGCTTCAGTGTTCGACACAATCGTGTTGTTCTGCTCTCTCTATTGTCGCTCATATGACAGAGAAAGGCTGTTCGGGACTATAAATCACACACATATTCACAATCATGATGGACTCAATCATGACCACCCAGCCGAAAATAAGACGTAATCTATTCATCAGTGACAGACGGAGAGGAGGATGAAAAAATAGACTCTGAAACCAAGATTAAAGGAGAAACACATGCATTCTAGGCTGAGTTTAGTAATGCTGATTTTTTTTTTTTTTTTTTTTTTGGTGACTTCTCAACATTGAAGTTAGTGGCTGACGGTCATGTTTTATTTTACTGTTGTGTAGTTTTTGAAAATTTGTCATGTCACACAACCTGTCCATGTTGGCATCTGAATAGTTTGGTAAGTTCAAGTGGAAAAAAGTCTGTCTCGAGTTTGATTTAACGGCCTCTGACATCAATGACAAAAGATTAGAGAATTGCTTTCTCCTCCCTTTTAAAAGCTGACATGCCTTTTATTGATTAAAATTGGTTGCAAAGGTCAGTTCATGCTGACTTTTTAAACTGATTTCCTGCTAAAACTCATGTTTGGGAAGAATAAAAATGTTTGTGCACTGATTGTGATGCATTTTATGTGTGCTGTACCATCCCTCAACATCTGGTGGCGCTGCAGTGTCAGTTTTATTCAGGTTTTCTTTTATAACCATCTCATTTAGCAGCTGCACTGGGTGATCACTTTTTCAGCTCAGCCTTGTTTGGGAACTAAAACAGTCAGGACATTTCCATCAGGATTCATTTAAGCCCGATGTGCACTGAGCTATTGCCCATGAAACGCACAAACTACAGCTCTGCTGAAGTGATCAAAAAAACTGCGATTCGCTCGGTGTTTATACTGTAGGATAACAGTGTTCAATCGCACAAGTGCTGTAGAGAAACACCAGGCTAAGAATAGAATCGTCAACAAAGCAATAAGCATTACATAATGAAGGGATGAGTGAAAGCGTTCAGTCTTTCTTTGAGCTCTAGATGGGTGGTCGGCCGCGCGGACCCACAGCGGGAGGATCTTCTTACGGCGTCTCTCTGGAGAGTCTCCTGCGCTATTCAGCTCCTTATCAGAGCATCATATGTTTACAGTCTTATATTTCATGCAGCCATTTGGCCTTTTTTTTTTTTTTTTTTTTTTTTGCTGCAAAGAGATAAAGATTACAGCATATAGACAGAGGGACTGAGAAAACAGAAAGAAAAAGTCTGTATTAATGCAACAAGACAAGCACAACAATAATATACTGTAGATGAAAGAAAGAAAGAAAGAGGCAGGAAGAACCAGGCTAATTCAGAAAATGGTTAAATGTAACATTAGTGTTATTCATAAAATCAGCATTGTTTTCGTTCTCATAACTCAAAGTTGGAATTTCCAAATTCCTTAGAAAAGTGCAATATAACTCACTTTGAAGTCAGATTTCCAACCCTGGTTCTCTCTACAAAGAAATTTGATTTTTTTTTTTCAATGGCTTTTGGATTTTTGCTGAAAATAAGCTGAGACCAACAAAAGTTTGTTTTTTACACATTTTGTTAATTATCATCTTAACAAATGAACAACTTCTATGAATTTTGAAGCTTAAATACAATCGCCAGAAGTAAAAATCTAAATGTGGGCTATAAACAAACTACACCAATGGTCACATGATTTCAGCGTCACCACCATTAAAGGGTTAGTTCATCCAAAAATAAAAATTCTGTCATTAATTACTCACCCTCATGTCGTTCCAAACCCGTAAGACTTTCATTCATCTTCGGGCTTTTATTCCTTTCAAGCTTCCGACAGCTCTTCCAGTCTTTATTTTTTAAAAAAAAAAAAAAAAACATTTTTGAGTTTGAGTTAGAATAGTTTGCAAGAGCATGATTTTAAACACAACGAGGCTGTGAAAGTGACTAGATGAGTTTACCTGTTTGGCTGATTACGTTTAATGTCCTTGACAACCTCTGTAGTCTCATTTAGCCACTTGTTAGCTACCAGCTTTTACTAGACAAGTAAAAGCTTTAAAAATCACAATTAAGAGGGTATTACTGATGTATTTCATGTTGTAGAATAAAACGTGAAAATATCTTGAGCTTGTGTTCACCACAAACATTGTTTCAGGCACTTAACCTAAAGGGTTCAAAAACCCATTGACTCCAGGATGATGGAAACAGCTAACTCGTTTCCGAGTTTTGACCTACAAAAACACATCATCCCTGCAACACTCTATTCTTAAAGTCATGTGACTTTGCCATGTGACTATGATGATTACTTTGCAAATTGATTTTGTGATTTTATTTTTCCCATAATTTGAAATTCACAACTCTGATGGAAACATGCGACTGGTGAGTAAAAGTTCCTACAGCGCAGAACCTGTCTTGCAAACATTTGTGCAGAGAGCTTCTAAATTCCTGGTATTGTTTGCTAAATTACTTTCTTTTCTTTTTTTTTGACAATCGAATGCTTGCAATGCAAATCGCAGAGTTGCCATTTTGTGCACATGTTCTGAGCATCAGACAACGGAATGTCGGTTTAAAGTCGAGAATATCAAGCAGGAATATCCCACATTTGACAGAATGGAACACATCATTGTATCAACACCACATTGAACAAAGAATTTTTAGTTCTCACTTAAAAATAAAAATCACACTCTTCTGACAAGTGGATGATACTTTAAGAAGTCACCTGTGCCTCTGTGACCGTCCTCCTGTCTCTGAGAGGTATGGATTGAGACATGCAGTTTTATTAAAGAATGGATTTTCTTTTGACGTGACAACCTGATGGGTCTCTTAATTTATGGCTGAAACTTCAGTGTTCAGTCAGAAAGAGCACTTTGAAGTAGTTTCATAACTGAATTTTCAAAACATCACAAAATGAGAAATTTCTCTTATTAGGCTTGCATTAAAAGAGTAAAAAATTTAGCTTGTGAAGCTGACCCTTTCATGCTAATGAAAATGAGAGAAAGGCAAATACTAAAAGACAGATGGTGTGTGTGTGTGTGTGTGTGTGTGTTTGTGTGTGTGTGTGTGTGTGTGTGTGTGTGTATTCCCTACATTGTGAGGACCACATATCTCCACAAGGATGGCAATACCAGAAATCTTTGACCTTATGGGGACATTTTTTTGGTCCCCATGAGAAAAACAGCTTATAGATCATACAGAATTATGTTTTTTGAAAATGTAAAAATGCAGAACGTTTGGGTAGGTTTAGGGTTAGGGAATAAAATATACAGTTTGTACAGTATAAAAATCATGTTTATGGAAAGTCCCAGTGTGTGTGTGTGAGTGTACTTGTATTTATTACTTTGTGGGGTCCTTTACTTGGACCCCACAAGGACAAAATCTTTTATATGAGACTAAATGTTGACTTAATTTACTATCATCATTCCCTACACTATACCTAAACCTACCCGTCACAGGAACGTAATTTTAATATTCTTATATTCTTCTTATTCTTATATAAATTTAATATTCTTATTTATTCTTTGAGAAACTTAAGACACATTTTTAAAATGTTGAAACATTCTTATATCTATATATAAGTATGTTTTACGTTTCTATAAGAATGTTAAAACATTCTTATATATATATATATATATATATATATATATATATATATATATATATATATAAAGAATGTTAAAATTACGTTAGGTTTAGGTATAGTGTAGGGAAAGGCCATACTATAGTGACTTTTAAGATTTTGTCAAACATTCTTATATATGATTTTTAAGATGTTGTCTTTGTGGGGTTCGACTAAAGGACCCCACTATGTCGTAAATTCCTCGTCTTACTATCTTAGTGGGGTCATTTATACCCCACAAAGTAGTATAAACAAGGGTGGGTGTGTGTGTGTGTGTGTGTGTGTGTGTGTGTGTGTGTGTGTGTGAGATGGGATCTGGTCTGGTCTGTCACAGGAAAGGTTATACAGCCATGGTTTATTTCCCCACAGAGCTGCTGGTGACTGAGATGGTCAGCAGACTCACACCCTGCCTGATATAAAACTAAATCTGTCTGTCACCTCAAATGGCCCTTGTCTTTTTCTCAAAAGTCACCTGAGAGACTCTTTTGCACAGTTTCTTACATTTTAAGACACATTTCACTGCTGCCATCAAGACTGGAAAATGTTTTTCATAACTTTAAAATGTCAATGGTGAAACTAGCAATGGGAAAAGAGCCTCTTTTTTTCTTAATTTACAGTGACCTTCACCTGATCTCACAGATGCATGCTTTATTTTATTTGCTAACAACACCAATGTCCAAGTAAAGATGCACAAAGTTTAATCCATAACTCGGAATTCTCCAATATTGATCATCATCATGCCGCTAATTAACATTTCACCGCATCTTCTCCACCAAAACTCTGTGTCCTCTTCACTTTTCTTCACACACACACACACACACACACACACACACACACACACACACACACACACACACACACACACACACACACAGAATGCTGATAGCCATCTCTGCCCTCACTAATGCCACTTTATCCTTTAAAAGCAACAGGTGAAGGGCAGAGGCACAAACATCCCCTCCAGAGTGATGAATTAATAACCAGGGTTAACCTCTCGCCCGGAGACAATGAGAAATACAGCAGCAGGGTTTAGACATCTCCTGATAACACACGACTCTGATTGCAGCAGCCGATGACAGACAGATGAGATCCATCTCTGGACAATAACATGCTGTCAAACAAAGCTGTGCTGAACTACACGAATGATGTGTGTGTGTGTGTGTGTGTGGGTAAATAAACACAAAGAACATGGTTTTTGTTCTCTTAGAAATAATCCAGACAGAAATGCATTTTCGACATCACCTACAGTATTAGACATAAATGTTAAACCAGAGTAAATGATATTTGCTTAAATGCATTTCACCCAGTATTTATTTATTTAACTTAATACAATAATGATAATGTCAAGACAGATTATCATTTCAGTCATTTTTGTTTTTTGAAATATGTGCTTAACTTTCATGGAAATAATCACAAATAGAAAATGTTAACTTCTTAAAATACTCTTCTTTATGCAAAATGTTTTCATGGAAATTAAGCAAATGTTATTCATAACTGTTCTTAAACAATTTCTTGTTCATTAAGCTTTCTTAAAGTGCCCCTATTATGCTTTTTTTCCCTTAAAAACTGTAGTTGTAGCTGAGGTCTGGAAGAGTTTGGTTCGTGTTGTCGACATGTCTACTTTGCTGCACTTCCAAAGAATGAGGACTCAGGCTCGAATTAATACGGTAAAACTGACACCATCGTTACTGTTCGCATCAATGTGTATCAAGCACTGAGGAAGATCCGGAGATGAAATTCAGATATGGTAATGAGCGTTTCGTTTCTGACACACGCTGTAATCGGTCGACCAGTCACAACAGAGTGGGTTATCTGACCAATCAGAGCAGAGTTGGATGCATGTAAATCTATTGTAGGAAACCACCAAAACAGCATAATAGGGGTGCTTTAAATAGGAGTCTTTTGTTTCAATCTATTAAGAAATGTCAAAGTGAATAAGAATGTCAGTGCAGATCAGACACACTGGCCAGAAGTCACTGTTCATTCAGTTATTCTGATGAAAATTAAATATTAAAGATGCAACAGGTGATTCTCTACAGAAACATTTTTTGTTATACTGGTTGAAAGTCTCCTCATATCCTGATATCAATCATTATGTTAGACAGTCTACATGTATTTTTATAAATATATATCGTCTGTGGAAGGCGTAGGACCATAAAATGTTCATCCAATTTTTATATTCAGTCCGAATGAAATAATACGTTGTCCTACCTGCCTGTCAACGTATGTTTTTACATACCCTCACGCACCCTGTTCACGCAGACATCATACGTCATCAGCGCATTTCATGCTATGCGGAGTTTATGTAGACAGATGTCAGTCACGGAGCACCCAAACAAACAGCAGCAACCTTTTACAGTTCCTACCGAATCAAAACAACGAGCTTATGCTGCGTTCACGCCATAACTAATTAAGAGATGGCAACCTGTGACGTTCTAACCGGAGCTGTTCACGTCCTCAAACTTTAAATTATGTGTTTCAATGTCAACAGTATCAACACCGAAATGAATCTGCAGCAGTCAGGTACAAGCTCTCTAAGTTGTTTACGTTCATTATTATTGTAATGTTATGTACTTTGAGACATGACGTAGTTTACTGCCATCTCTTGTGACGCTTTGCTGAGAGCAGCTGTGTTTTGTGTGCCTTCATGTGTTTTGGAGGAGGCGCGGCTTTGGACAGCGATTTGAAGGGAGGATGGGATGGTATGCTTTCGATGCTAGCAGGCTAACGTTAGCATTTCCCAGATCTCCTACTGCACCTTTAATGGATGAATACAGAAATAAATGATATGATGTTATCAGAAGACAGCTGTACTGTTTTCAGTACAACACCACGTCTGCAAAAGTGTATGCAAAAATGAATAAAATGATTGTTAAGACAAGCGTTGCGTATACTATGGACTTAAGGCCCGTTCACACCAAAGATGATAACTATATAAAGATAATGATAAAGATATAGTTCTAAATAGTTCTTCTTATAGAATAGCAGTCCACACCACAACTATAACGATAACAGCACAGAGAAACGATATTGTTGGAATCATTTTCAGAACGATTTTATCCAGCTGATGAACCATAAAAACATTGACAGCCAATCAGAATCCATCCTGCTGTAACGAGCTCGAGCATTTAAAGTGACAGACAAGCACGCGCTTAAAGTAAACAGAACGATATCGTCCGCTGGTGTGGACGCTAATATAGTTATCGTTATTGGTGTGAACGGGCCTTTAAACTTAAAACAGCATAGCAACTCCTTGGCAACCACAACATTCCAGCTCTACGACAGAGTTGTGCACAGACAACACCACTCACACTTTTTTCAGAAAATCTAGTGTATCTGAACACACCCTCCTGTCATCTCCTCAGGCCACACAAAAGCACGCTTCCTTCGTGCAGAATAACCTGTGTTTTGACAGGCAGGATTGTCTTCTCACCTCTAAAGCGGAGCGCTCTCATGCTCGCGGTTCTTTAGTCTTCACACAAGAGCCTGTTGTTTTCAGGCCGTGTGGCAGAATGCAGCTGAAAGGAGAATGCCTGCGGGGGAGAGACGAGAGGAGTGGAGAATGCAGTGAGTTTAGGCAACGAAAGAAAAAGAGAGAAAAAAAACTACAGCTGTCTCTGGATGTCATATTAATGCATATCAGAGACACACAACTCTCCAACGCTATTTTAAAACATCCTTTAAAAAAGTTTCAGAAAGGAGCATGTCACAGTGCAGTTTTTGAGTGACGTTTTGATGCAATGACATTATCGGTTTACCTCATGCATTAATCTGACACACATAAAAATATAGACTTGACAATTCTGTGAATTTTGAGCTGAGGCCAGTGTTGTGAAAAATCGGGTCTCCCCAAACTGTCAGTTAATGATTATCCTAAGTATATATTCATGAAATTAATTTAAAATACCCATATAGCTTACTATATAATGCGTAAGAAAACAAAATAGTGCATAATAAAACCAAAAGAACGTAATTTCTTACACTTGATAAACTGTTAATTAATAGGCCACATAATAATTATAATAGCCTATTAATTGAATAATTGAACATCATTAATTTGTTTCATTTATAACTGAAATATCTGGACATTTAACACTTATTTTTTTACTTAAAAAATTCACTTATACAACTTAACACATAATTACATTAAATATGATTGTAAATACATGTAGGGTAAGTGCAAATGCGTGTATAAACTAAGCTATCTGGCTAATCGGGTATCTGGTTTTTCATTTAATTAACAGTTTGCAAGTAACAACAATTAACATTCAATCCATTAACATATACTGATAGTTGAAATTAACAATGATTAGAACAATTGCTAATCGGGTCCTGTATGCCATGCTAGTACATAAGCTAACTAATACAACATAAATGGTCATTATAACGTAGTTGAAACAGCATTTATCATAACATGATTTTGTAGGAATTGTAGGCGCTAAAGAGAGTGCCTATTAAAAGCAATTTGAACCAATGGGATCGCGTGGGGTCCTAATGGAGACCCGATTTTGGGGGACCCAATTTGTCACTACACCAGTCAAGGTTTAGCTGGTTAGCATGGGTCAGTTAGCCTCAGCTGGTAGATGGTGCATTATTATTTTTATTATCTGATTATTTTATTTATTTAAAAGAATGAAATGGACAGAGTGAATGGTCACATGGCTTATGACTCAAAACATGTTTCATAACTTTTTGTTTTAATTCTTAATAGCTACTACTTGTTTACTGTTGTTGCTAAATTTACTGTTGTTTTACGTTTTGCTTCAGCATTACAAAAGCACAGTTTTTGTCAAACCAATAAAATTGAAACAAACGAAAATTGAGAGTGAGACGCTCAGCTGCAGTAACATGATGATGTATAGGTAAGACAAGAGTTTTTTTTTTTTTTTTTTAAATATATGATCACATAAACCACCAGAAAAACCATGATTCTACAGTTCCATTATATCTTTCCATTACGGGTTTTAGATGTGCATTTTTCCTCATAAGAGGTAATATGAAGAGGATTACATAAAGATCACTGCACCAAACCATCATCCACTCCCACTCACCAGAGAGCTGCACATTCTGGTGTTCATTTAGCTGTGAGACGGGCCGGGATCACATCAGTGCTGCGTCTGCTGGCTGAATGTGCTGACTTCTGCTTCTCTACACAGCTTTTTAAAGTAAAAATATAACTGTCTTTATCCTTTCAGCAGGAAAATGCACCCTGTGCATGTGGCAAACCACACGAAAAAAAATTTGGAAGGGTTTATTTTTTGTAATGTTCATTTTGCTGTCCTCTGCTGTTATTGAGGAACCTTATGACATCACTGCAACAAGTGTAGAAAATTTGAGGGACTACTACTAAAACATATTTTAATAAAAAAACAAGTGTACTCATGAGTGAAGGTCTTTTCTTGAACAATTAGAATTTCCATGACATTTTCACAGCTCATCTAAAATTTATGGGCTAAAAGCTCAGAAATACCCTGCTTGGATGAAACTCTTAAAAGAAGCAAGTATTTTCACAAGAAAAAGTATCATTTTATTATTAAACTCTGAGGCGGAGATGAGTGTGCATACTGTAGTCAGTGGAACAGAATACTACATCACCCTAGAGGCTCCGTCTCACAGGAGAAACAAAATCCTAAAACTCTATCAAAGAAACCAGCCTCATCAGCACAGACCTATTAAAACACAAATCACATCCTCGACTTTTTCTTCCTCTGCTTATATAATCCAGCTCTGAATTTCTCAAGGAAAAAAAAAATGCTATGGGAATGGAGAATCTTTGAGGTTGCTGTTTTACTTTCTCAAGGAAAAAAGGTAAAGGGAGTGAAACAAAGAGATTTGTCCTCCATGTTCACCACACCAGATCTATCTATCTATCTATCTATCTATCTATCTATCTATCTATCTATCTATCTATCTATCTATCTATCTATCTATCTATCTATCTATCTATCTATCTATCTATCTATCTATCTATCTATCTATCTATCTATCTATCTATCTATCTATCTTCGAAGCTTCATGAAGCAGTGTTTTGAAATCTCTCATCACTAGATATTGTTGAATAAAGTCTTTTTTTTTTTTTTGGTGTACAAAAAAGTATTCTCGTCATGTCATAACATTCAGGTTGAACCACTGTAGTCACATGAACTGTTTTAAATATGTCTTTAGTAGCTTTCTGGGCATCTGAAAGTGTAAATTGTCTTGCTGGCAATGCAGGCCTCACTGAGCCATCAGATTTTATCAAAAATATCTTAATTTGTGTTCTGAAGATGAACGAAGGTCTTACGGGTGTGGAACAACATGAGGGTGAGTAATTAATGACATTATTTTCATTTTTGGGTGAACTAACCCTTTAAGACGCTGCGGAGACATTACACATCACATCCTGATGTCATGTGTCTTTACAGGATCTTTATGGGATGTGCATAAACGCACGCACAGATTCCAGAAAATCACTGACTGTGTGAATGATCCAAAATACACATTATCAGTGTATTTTCCAGAATCTCTGTGTGAAAGGGGCAGATTCCACTCATTTCTTCAGTCTTCTGTTAGGCTAAAAAAAGCATATTGTGATAGAAATAAATGATAAATGTTTTCTGCTATTTAACTTGGTGTTTTGGTTTATTTTAGTATGTATATGACATGCATTATCAACATGTTTGATGTTTGTTTTTCACTCCCCTCATGTGGCACCCCTACACATATGTTATGTATGTTATGCATACTCTAGTCCTCATTTTTTTCAACCCTAGTCTTGTGGCCTTAAGCCCACATATCTCCAGCATTTAAAATCATGCAAATTATGTAATGAGAGCACAACACAGCCTGAGGACGTTCCACTAGAGACCATCATCTACGCTCCCCAGAGGATCTCCATACATTTGAACAACCTTCCTCCTGTTTTTGCCCTCGGCCACAGATAATTATTTATGCAGTTTCACTTCTGTTTTCCTGGGCTCTCAAAAAGTTTGGCTACTTCAGAGCGAAGAAAGTGAGCACAGAAGACCATAACGGAGCTTTAAGCTGACTTTGAACACTCTAATTTAGTCTTTGCAATGAGCTGGATAAAAACAATTTGCACAAACACTTCAGTCACTTAGGACTGACCACATGGGTACATCTGAGTAGCTCTGAATTCAAATCTAAAGGCATACCATTAATGAACTTGTAACCATGCGTGATGATTTATTTCGACTTGTTCATGGGTGTTTGTGCAGCATGTTCATGAGCAGGGTTTTCATTTGCGCAAATAACAGTATAAATCTCTGGGAGAAAAGATACTCATTAGGTGATTGTGGTAATGGGCCATGTTCCCGTGTCTCTTTTCTGGTGATGGAGGAACTGGAGGGAACCGGTACATAATTGGCTGTGTCGCTTCGTTAGCCATTTTTTAATTAGCATAAACAAGTCTTATTCATCAAATGTTCAGGCTCATTAGTGACCCATCTCTGCTAATTGTTCAATGGCAGAGTGGAAGAACTGCATGTGTGTTAGAGAGAGGAATAGAAACGGCTCCTATGGGACGACACTGCTGTTTCCCTATATGATTATGATATATGTCATATTGTCCACCCTTTCCCCTCAATTCCCTGCTGGATGGGACCTCTGGTCTTCTTACTGTACCCAGGCCAACTAAATGGCTTGTATGTTTATCATAAGACAAGAAGAAAAGAGGGGAAGATAAAGTTTTTGACATTCTTCTAAACAGTAATTAGATTAAATGGACAGCAAATGGAAAAATGGTGACTGTTTTCAAACTGGTTTCCTGAATGCTCCCCGTCACTGGTTAGGGAAACAGTTCTGCGCCAAACTTAGATGTTTAACACCCCTGAGGGTAAATACAAATGATTGATTGTTGTCTTTGCATACTAAGCTGGGATAAGAGAAAATATTTTAATATAAAATGTAGAAAATTACTTTTATTTTATTCATTGGGAGTTGTTTGGATCATGAAAAGTGATCTCTCTAACACATGGTTGGAAAAGAGAGGCTGAAAAATAAGAGGGCTTAGTCCAGCCAAAAATAAGTTTGGATCAAGTTCATAACAATGTAACATTCAATGTGAGCATTGGTGGGGATTTTTCAGTGAATCATTCTGCGGGTTACATACATACACCAGTAGGTGGCGACAAGTGACCGTTTTATATTAGAGAGTCAATTGCTGCGTCCCAATTCGGAGCAGTGTTGCCAAGTGTCGGTTTTTTTTCACAGGAAATTGGGCTACTTTAACACTGTTATCGCGGGTTGTTTTTCATGTCCGCGGGTTGAAGCGACTCCAAATAACATGATATTTAGCCCCTGGAATGCGAATTTTACCAGGGGAACCCCGCCAAAAACGCGGATTTTACCTTCCAGAACGCGAATTTTACCAGGGGACCCCCCTGAAATGCGATTGGGCTAGTTTTTGAGTAGCAATTGGGCGGGTTTTGTTGTGAAAACCTGGCAACCCTGATCTCCATCCTTCGAAGGCTGCATTCAAAGGACGATTGCCTCACCGTGGCACGACGAAGGCTGTACCAATTCAAAGGCTCCCTCAAATGCGGCCTCCAAATACGTCCTTCGTTTCCCATGCAATGAAGGACACAACAGATCTTTCACGGCCTTGCCTACCCCAGAATTCATTTCGCGCCAATGACGACAGAATTGTTTTGAGAATGAGAAATTGCCGAATTACACTTTTAAACGTAAGTATTGGGTTTCAGCTTACTCTAATAGTTAATGATACAAATGTAAAAAAAAAAAAAAAAAAAAAAAAAATTAAAGCAGTTTAAATGTTGACATATAGGCCTATCTTGCTGAGATGCGATTATATATAGTTTATACTCTTTATTACAAAAATGGATCACAGTGAACATATTTAGACAGTTTGTGAACCCTGTTTTGTTTTCAGGCAGTTTAATAACTTTAATAACTCAAAAAAAGTCCAGTACAAACGTTACTGCCACTCATCAATGGGAAAAAACACAATTCATTCAGGAACGAAACAAGTGAGCCTCGAATGCATTCATGAATCATTGAATCAACAGATTCGTTCAAAGCACTGATTAATTCAGTATTGTGTGTTACTCTAAGACCTTCATTTGGAACTATTTTCATTTGGACCTTCAGTTGGAACCTGAAAAAATCATTAAACGTTCGCTTTTGAGAAAATTTCCCTCAGAGAAAACTGATAGTAGTTGCAGAACGCCGTTACCATGGCTCACCCATTAGTTATATATAGAGACATCTTTGTTGATTGGAATCCTGCCTCTATAGGCTACTGTGTTTTATAGTCAGATCCAGTATCTGACATTTAAACTGCAGTTTGAGCTCCAATCATCTCTGTGACTCCATCAAATGAGCCACAGTCACAGAATTGCCTAAAAAATTATAGGGGAAGATACACAAATGCGCATGAGCGTGTGTGTTTGTGTTATTGTCTCTGCCGACGTGAGCTGAATTTAAATACCGGACCCTCGCTCTCTCAGTAAACAGCACTCCCTGTCATGTATATTCAACACTGAATCTAATTAGCATTCACTGTGCAGAGGAGTAGATTACATTCAGAAATCAGAAAGAGACCAGAGGTCTCTGACCCAGCCTTTCATTCCTCAGCCCCGCCCATATATTAGCATAAGACACAGATTTTAGTGCTGATAGGGAGCACGCGCAAACGAGATTTATGGCGTTGTGGTCAGGCTGTAATCAGAGACCTGCGAGCAAACGCTGTCGCGCAGGATAAAATTTATACAGCAAATGAAATGCTATTACTTGCCCTGTTATGGGGTTGGTCGGAGGCTTTCTTCCCTGTTCTTCCCCGAGTCCCAAATTGGGATTAATTGTCAGAGTGAAAGATGGCTGTGTTGTTTTGTTGCTGTGAATCTCCATAATGAATAAAAATGGCTATGCACCATTAGCAGATTGATCTCTCTTTTTATTTAAATCATTAAAATGGGTTGGAGAGAGATTAATTTATGAAGTTAATGTGTTTTTCTGTCACATGGCTTCATTTTTTCTCCGCCTGTTATTGCACTTGGTAATAAAGAGAATTTTTGGCTGTGAGCACATCAAGACCCTAAGTGCGACTGTTGGCTTCATAATAGTGCTATAAAACACATCTCAGGATGAAATGGTAGTGTTTGTATTGTTTTGCAATGTGCTAAGGATCACTTCCTTCAGAAATAGACAACCACAATTACATTAAAACATCAGAGATGAACAAAAAGATGCTAATAGTGGTCTTTATATATTCCAGCAATGAATATACACCGATCGGGCATAACATTATGACCACCTTCCTAATATTGTGTTGGTCCCGTTTTTGCTGCCAAAAACAGATCTGACCCGTCGAGGCATTGTCTCCACTAGACCCCTGAAGGTGTGCTGTGGTATCTGGCACCAAGATGTTAGCAGCAGATTCTTTAAGTCCTGTTGTGAGGTGGGGCTCATGGATCGGACTTGTTTGTTCAGCACATCCCACAGATGCTCGATTGGATTGAGATCTGGGGAATTTGGAGGCCAATTCAACACCTCAAACTCGTTGTTGCGCTCCTCAAACCATTCCTGAACCATTTTTGCTTTGTGGCAGGGTGCATTATCCTGCTGAAAGAGGCCACAGCCACCAGGGAATACCGTTTCCATTAAAGGATGTACAAGGATGTACTGCAACAATGCTTAGGTAGGTGGTACATGTCAAAGTAACATCCACATGGATGGCAGGACCCAAGGTTTCCCAGCAGAACATTGCCCAAAGCATCACACTGCCTCCGCATTGCATCCTGGTGCCATGTGTTCCCCAGGTATCGATGCACCATGGGTCCATAAATGCCTGATCTTGTCTGTCTCTTAAACTCTAATCTTGGAGGAATTCAACAGTAAAATACCTGCATATCAAAAGTTAGTTTCTTTGGATCTCAGGACAGAACTGTTATTAAATATCTTTGTGTCTGACCATGACATATGTCAAGAAAACAATATCTCCCTTGTCGTTTCCATCCAATCAAAAGTGGAAGACTCTCAGGAGTGGAGGAAGTTGTCAGATCAGGCGCCAGGTGGTGTCTTCCTTCTCATAGCCACAGAAAGCCTTCAGCCATTGAGCGCTGAGGTCTCAAAGGAGTGAATAGTGAGGGTTTCTGTGAGTGATGGATTGAGCGAGTGTGTGTATGTGTGTGTGGTCGAAGCGGCCGATCTTGTGTGCTCCCCCTTTTTTGTTTTAATTGTGCCACTGTAGCAGTCACCCTTCTGCCTCTCTAACCCTTCCTCTCGTCTCCCCGTCACTCATGGTGTGTAATTAGAGAGAGATCTTCCACAGCACCTCGACACAAAGCTTGACTGACAGCAGGCCTCTTGAGCTGTATCTATGTTACACTTTCAATAAATATAGTGTAAGGTCTGTGCACTGAGCCAGTGGAGACCATTAGCACTTGGAAAAGCACATGTTCCAACATCGGAAAGTTTTTTTGATTGATCTCTCAATCAAACATGGGAATGTGCAATTCCCATGGGTGGTGAGTTCACATCATTTTATACAACAAAAAAGCGTATGATTTTTAGAAAAAAATGGAAGCATTAAAGGTCGACCCCTAAACCTAATTGTCATGAAATAAGATTTGAAAATAAGATTGTATGGTTTCATACAATTTAGCCACCAATTCGCCAAAATGTAAAACAGTTACAAAACCTTTATGTTGCAGTATATGTTGGAATTATTAAGATTTTTGATTTGTAAAAAAACATTCATGTCTTTCGATAAAACTGTAAACTGCAACTATGAAAGCACCAGATTCTCTCACTATTGTGACAATAAAGAAAACAAAATGGCAGCAGCTTCAACATCTATAGATAGTATCTCTACTCATTTTGTCTTTTTTTTTAGCCAGTGTTACCAGGTGTTTTCTTTGTTCTTCAGAGTTTTTCAGGAGGTAAATTAATGTACTGCACTTACCAACAAAAATGGATCCATTTTGTGCGTTGCCATAGAAATAAACAATTTCTGAATCGAAGAACGAGTTGCCATCTTATAATTACAGTAATTGTGAGATGCATTAGTTGTGCTTTAAAAATGAATACAAGCACCTTTTAAAGAATTTCATACAAAAATTCCCCTCCATCATATATACTCATCTAAATGCATCGTGACAGGTTTTAACTAAGTGAAGTCACTTTATTTAAATAGCTCTTTATGCTATACAGATGGTTTCAAAGCAGCTTCACCGTAATTAAGCAGAAAAGTAACAGTGTTAATGTTGCAAAATTAATCAGTTATGAACCAACTTCCATTTCAAGCTGTAAAGCAGCTCTATAGAAGACAATCGTTTCATTATTTAGCTCAATGTAGTTAAATGTTGATTCAATTCACTTCAGTAACAATGATACCAAATACCATTGGTTCTTGCATGTCATGTGACCAATCACTATGCATTAAGCTGCTGTTGAAATTTTGGTTTACTTGTAATATAGCACACAAGTAATCTAGATTACTTTTATGATATTTTTATAGTACTTTTTTATCATTTTTAAAGCTAAACAGCATCCATCCCCATTCAATTCCATTGTAAGGAAAAGAGCTGGATAAATTCTGGATGTGTTCTGGCGAAAGAAAGTCATTGATTTAGAATGACATGAGGGTGAAGTGATGTCATTTTTTTAAAAAAATTTTTTATGTGAACTATTCTTTTAACCTTTTTCTAAACAGAAAGCAGAGAGTGATTGAGTGTGAGAGACAGAGAAACTGTGAGAGGAATGCAGGAACAGTAAGGAGAATCATATTCCTACTCACGGATACAGCAGGATTGTGGTGTGTAGGATCGGATGCACAAGTGGGTGTCTTTGGCTAGGTGGGAGATTTTGAGGAGATCAGTCTGCAGTCAGGGATCAAACTGCTCTGAATTGCTTCTTACTGCTTGTAACCAAGTAAATGTTGAAATCTTACAGTTTTAAAATATTTTATAATTGTAATATTTAATATATATGTTGTGCATTGCAATTTACTGCGTTCCAAGTCAAGCCAAGCATCACTACTACAGTGTGGATTATTATACATTGACATGGATGTGGTTCGCTAGTAACTCCCTAGCAACACAAAGAACACCCTAGCAACCACACAGACACACACTAGAGCACAACTCACATTTTCATCAGAATAAACTAATCTTGTTTAATGCATACTCTATGAAATTAATAAATCATACCTGCAAACATCAGATGGGCGAAAAAGGTGATTTTTATATTTTTCCTTCTAAAAATTTAGAAGAAAAGCAGTTGAAATCATTTTGGAAAAATTCTAATTGAACAACATGTTTAGGAAGCATCTTTGTTCTGAAACAACACCAATGTCTGTAGCAACATCCCAAACTGTAAAATGACCAGAAAAATGATGCTTTAAACAACTTTACAGTTCAAATATGTTTTGACAAAAATAAAAAAGTTTTATAAAATGATAAATCTCACATTTCAGCCTTATAAATGATTATGTACGCTACAGTATACATAATTGGTCTGAACAAAAATGGCAGACAGGCTGAAAAAAAAAAAGCAAATTCACTGTTTGACAGTAGGCGATGTTTATGGAGAAGCAGAAATACAGTGGGTACCATGGTTAATCTTGTACACAACACTTTAGGACGCATCATTCAGAGGTAAGATAAAAGGAAAATGCCATCAAAACTTTTCTAAATACATTCAGTTCTCTTCAGAGATACAGTCACATAACAAAAACTCTTCAGATTTGCGTGAATCATGTCAAATCAAGTCATATTTATTTCTGGACAATGTTTGCAACCGTCACAAACTGCTCTGACACACACAGGTTGAGGATCCAAATGCAGCTTTATTAGGGTAACCCAGAATCGTAGTCCAAAATACAAGCGAAGGGTCAAAACCACAGGGCAAACAATCCAAACAATAACAGGGAAATCCAGGAAACTGGCCAGAAGGTCAGGACCATAACACATGAGACGAGAGAGCACTCAGAAATGTAGTGTGACACTAACAAGACTTCGCAAAGAATGACTGAAAACACATGGCTTATAAAGACAGAGTCAACTCGGTAATGAGACACAGCTGAAAGTAGTGACACATAATGAGTCCAGGCAATGGATTATGGGAAATGCAGTTTGTGATGAGATAGTACAGGAGTCGAGAGGCATGCCCTCTAGTGGAAATCAAGGGCACTCCAGCTGGTGGATGAAACGGAAACTTTGTATTGCTAGCACTTCTCATGTTATTGCTTAACTGTCAACCCCCTTTTTGAGCATAGACATGAAAATGCACTATCCAAACCTAAAAGGTTGTAATTCAAGAATTCTTTGGAATATAGACATAAGGTTGGTCTCATTTTAAAGAAGACACTCAGCAGATTATTCCTGAAGTGAAAGCATTCAGGAAGTTTATATTTACTGTAAATCAAATGTACTTTACTAAATGTACTTTACTTTTTACTTTTTTTTACTCTAAAATTGCTATCAAATCAAAGCCATATGTCTAAACAAGTTATGTTCCAAATTTGAAGTTGATATCACAAAAATTGAAGTTCCCATGAGATTTCGTTTAGGCGCTGTCCCAAAAATATTCACCGGGTGTCACCCACATTCCATTGACATTTTTTGATGCACTCTCCTGTAACAAATTTATAAATTTCTATCCAAATATCACTTCTATCACAAAACAATCACCAAATATGGAACCTTTAGACTCAGACCTTTCCGACGATATGTGTGTTGTCAAGATTAGAAAAAGTTTTAAATATAAAGTAGTTTTTTTTTTTTTTGTAATATGAAACCTGACACCACCCACTAGGGGAGGAGCCTGCTAAAAGAATTTCGAGTACCGTTTCCATGGTAAAGCAAAGTCCATTTTCAAAACGGCTTTCACAGGATGAATTTTGAGTTCGTAAGCTTTCGAATGATGCCTAATTTATGATGTTTACTCAAATATGTGACGCCAAGCGTCCGGCTAATGGGACGGTGACAGTTAAGGCGTTAAGAAGAATTGCTTGTTGTATGTTGTTCGCTTGTTGTTGTTGTTGCATGATGTTAATGTGTGTATATATATATATATATATATATATATATATATACACCTTTTTTCCCTTACATCGTGAAAATGCCATTCTCTCTCTTTTTTTTAAGCATTGTGTCCATAATCACTTTCATTCAAAAATCAGAAAAGTCCCTCATTCCCTTCTCGAGTCCCATCAGCCCACATCATGCATATGGAGGCCCTGTGGGGACAAAAAGTGTCACGTTTGATGCTTTCTAAAACGTTTATCCTACGCCTCTGCCATTCCCGTCTTGATCCTCCCAGACACAAAGGGGGGGAAAACCCCGGCTACAGGTATTTTTCCTGGATTCTGCATCCCAGGGGAGGAGAGGATAGAATGCCTGGCAGAAAGAAATCACATGTCCATAGTGAGCGAGAAGCATTGTGTGACTCGATAGGAGGACAAAGAGGTCTGAGATAATGAATTAGATTAAATAGGGGAAAAGTTGAGCAATGAAAAAAGCCACACAAAGGCAGCGCAGAGAAAACAACAGCAGTACAAATGGGGAAGTGAAAAAATAGCCACCCTGATCTGACTGGTTATTTTGTAGCTTTACTGAAGCAATTAAAGCCATTGTACATGGTGAATGGTGCTATGAATGCAGATTATGAGTGCGATGGAAATTTGTACTCATTCTCAATTATCATTTTTTCTTCTCTGTACTTCATGCCTAAGAGGAGATATTACACACACACACACACACACACACAGGGCCTCAGAGACGTCTCCCTTCTATTTTGCCAATTCTAAAGGTCACAGCAGTTTTCCCATCAGCGAGCATGAAGTATTAGTCCAACGCCTGTAGAGAATAACAGTTTTCCATCTTCATTCCCCCTCAGGTGCGTTTCAGACGCTCTTTTACACAGGTCTCTCACAGCGCGTTAAAACACACATGCGGCTGTTGATGCCGCAGGTAACACTCAATAGACAGGCCAATCGTAATGATATTCATGCTCATTTGCATAAAGCACAAGGGTTTGTGGGTGCCATCAGTTAGATCGATGCTGTTGTGCTGTCTGAAACAGATGAGGGCGACTTGCCTTTGACCTTATTTAAAAGATGACGCTTGAATAATCGCAAACTCTTTCATTTATCCCAAAAGGCGGTTTAGAAAGCCAAGGAAGTACTTTTGAAAACTCCCTTTCCATTCGGCTGTCATTGGGATGGAGCTCTGTGCTGTACCCCTGTTGTTTGGACGGGTTATAAATGTTATCTTGATGTACTGTGACACGTTTGTTAGCGAGAACAGAAGACAATGTGCAGAGAGCCAATGACAGCTGACCTCTGAGCCGCTGGGAGATGGAGAGAACTCTGGTTACCATGGTGCCCAAATGACTTCCAAGAGAGTTCCGAAATCGCCATTGAAGCGTTTCCATTGTTTCACTCAGGTCATCATAATTATGCAGTCACCACGGATACAAGTTATGTTTATAATATTACCCTTTTTGAGAACTGTAACTGACATTTGGTTTCAATTCTGTTGCTGTAAAGGTTGTTTATACAAGTTGGATTTATAGATTTGTTATCAAAACAATAGAAAAAAATCTCCGTCTGAATCTCCCTGAAGGAGCACTCTGATTGAAAATTGTTTTAAAGTAAATCCTACAGCTTTTTTTTTCAGTGGGGCAACTTTACCCTTTTTTTTTTGACCAAAAAAAAAAAAAAAGTAAAAAAAAAAAACAACAAAACAAAAAACAAACAAACTGATAAACAATTTAAAAAATACAGAAACCGAATGCCGTTCTGCTCTGTAAACAGTTCTCACATGTGCATTATTTCACCAAACAGAACAGAACCGAACAGTAAATAGAGAAAATATGGTGCTATTGAATCTACAGTGCAAAATAGACAGCAGGATCAGTATAGTTCATTATAGAAAAAAAAATGACTCTTACAAGCTGGTTCTTTTTAGTGAATCAAAAACATGCAGCTTAAAACCATGCAACCTACATCAGTTCCTTTGATAAGAAGATTCTGAATTTGTCAGTAGTATTTTATATAAAAAAATAAATAAATAAATGAAAGAAAATAGCCTTTAGTGTTGTTTTTATTATTCAGTTATCGCCAGTTATTGTAATATCTAGTTCAGTCATGAAACTCTAGATGGCGCAGGCTGATAGACCCATTACATGCAATCTGCAAGCAATCACATCGCCTGCATCCAAAATCACATACTTCCCATACTTCCATACTATGTAGTAGGCGAAAACCAGTATGTGACGAGTAGTATGTCTGAATTCACAGTATTTATAAAAGAGTAGGAAAAAAGTACCTGGATGACCTACTACTTCCGGCAAGATTCTAAATTGTGCATATGATGGACACTTTGCTATCCCATGAGGCCACAGAAGAGGATTTGTGTATGGCAATGAAGCAACATAACTGACGCTGGTAGGTCACATGATAATGACAACATGGTGAATGTAGTATGTCCGGATTACATTCATATTACACACATTCACACTATATAGAATATATTTTTTTAGTGGCCGTAAAGTAATTATTATTCAAAATAAGTACCTACTCAAGAGAGTATGCTATTTCGGACGCAACCATCATTACAGCATGGCACAAGCTGATTGGCCTCTGCTCATCCTGCAGCCAATGAGATTGCTTGCTCAACATTTAAATAGTCTGGTTCATTGTTAGCTGTAGGCTAGTCCTGCAGTCCACTATCAGAGTTATTCTGAAACCCTCAACCTCCCCAGCTCCACCTGCCTAGATCTGCTACAGAATTTATGTACAGTATGTCTATTTATGCAGCAGCATAAATCTTACAATATCTTACATGCTCACAGCAGCGTCTCTGTGTATCTATTAGCAGTAGCAAGTCCATACTTGCTCTGCAGCAGCAACGTAGCAGATCTAGTCCACTAGGACCAAATACATTAACACTGCCTTATTCAGTAACATGCTAAAAATATTCAGAGAGTTGTCATGATTGAATTGCATTTAAGCCACATCTAAAAAGACATTAAAGGGTCATGAAACCCTAAACTAAATTTTCGGAGATTTTAACAGAGGTATGTGTGTTGAACATCATTGAATACAATGTTAGCATCTGCTAGATTTAATTGTAGAGGGAAAGTGGTTAATTTTGAGATTTTTTTCAGCTATTTTCGTCTTCCGGGTTTAAAATCTATAGCGTGTCCACGTCACAGGCTGTGACGTGGCGGTGCACTATAACACTTCAATGACGCGTCGGTGTCTCATAATTATTAATGAGACTGAGTTTTCTTATCCTATGAGAAGACACGTCTCTTAATTATTCAGGACACCACGTGATTCTTTCAAATGACAGACATGTCAAACTGTTAGATCGCGCAGTAGATGAGAGAGGCGTTCATGGGTCTTAAGTGTTTGTTTTTGTGGTGTAAAAGTTTGTGTGTGTTGCATGGCTTTCCCCGCGATGCTGCCAGGGCAAGACTGCCTGCGGGCGGTTGGTTGGCTATCAAATACCGACACATCGAAACTGTTTGTGTGCAGCAAGAGCTACGAGCTACGAGAACGGGAGAAAGGTGGACTTCGGCCTTATTCATCCTCTGACAGGCGCTTCAAACAGTAAGATGCAATTTTTGCAATTTGAAATTGCATTCACTAGCATTACTACATATTTATTCCTTATAGGTAGGCCTACTAAAAGAATTGTTAATGGAATCATACAGCACCAAACTTTAAAAATCATATTTTGATCTGTTAAAGTTGCAATAGGACATTATCGGAGAGGCTAGCAATAGTGAGCTAGCTTTCAAATCACAAGAGTTGCGTCCCAAACGACGCACTATACACTATGCACTTATACACTATGTACTTATGCACTATGTACTCATCCATGTAGTGCATGAATTGTATAAGGTTACAGTATTTTGTCATTTAACAACGGAGTCCGATACCCCCTCCCCCTCCGCTACGTAATTAAAGCTGCGACAGTTGAGTGCATGAATCGTCCAACATTCCACACTTCGTTTTTTCCGTTAATTTAGTGCATCATCCGGGTATTTAAAGTGTACTTTTTCTTTTTGGAATTTTCAGTGTGAACACACTACTTGCACTATTTATACTTAAAAACGTCATAGAATAGTGCATAAGTACGCGAATTGGGACGCACCTAAAATTTCACCCACCCTTGAGAGAGTCTCCAAAGCCACGCCTCCTCCAAAACACATGAAGGCACACACATATGAGAGGCAGCGTTAAACTACCTTATGTCTCAAAGCACATAACATTACAATAATAATGAACGTAAACAACTTGGAGAGCTTGTACCTGACTTCTGCAGATTCATTTCAGAATTGTTACTGTTGACATGGAAACGCATAATTCCTAGTCTGAGGATATGAACAACTCCGGTTAGACCGTCATGGATAGCCATCTCTTAAATACGGTAGTTATGGCACGAATGCAGCATAAACTTGTTGTTTTGGAGGAACTGTAAAAGGTGGCTGCTGTTTGTTTGCGGTGCTCTGTGACTGACATCTATCTACATAAACTCTGCATAGCATGAAATGTGCTAATAAAGTATGATGTCTGTGCGAACAGGGTGCGTGAGGGTATGTAAAAACATACGTTGACAGGCAGGTAGGACAACATAGTATTTTATTCGGACCGAATATAATGATTGGATGAACATCGCCTTCCACAGACGATATATATTTATAAAAATACATGTACACAGTCTAACATAGTGATTGCTATCAGGATATGAGGAGACTTTCAACCAGTATAACAAAAAATGTCTGTGTAGAGAGAGCTTACATATAATCAACACTGTTAATATAGTGTTCTCGCTGCATTGACAAAAACCTCTTGACCATTGTGTTGCTTTGCTCATTTGACAATATTCCTCACTAGATTTACTAAATAGAGAATTTGCTTGCAAATTTCAAACAAATTAATGATCAGCAAAACATTTTATCAAAAGAAATTTGATGCAATTAAAAAACATACTGATTGCTTGCCTCCAAGTGAGGGCTCCTCGCTGTTCTGTTTTGTTCCTGGAAAATGAGCAGTAATTGCTTTTACCGTTTTACACAAAAGCCATAGCGGGGGGTGGAGGAATTGGTTTGGCGCTCACTGTAAACATGTCTAATAATGCTTGGATGTTTCAGAAGTGTGCAGAGGAGAGAAAGGAGCCGTTTAGCAACCCAGCTTTGGTGTGAACAATGAGGCTGTGCTGTTTGCATAGATTTCCTCTCTCAATGAAATGGAAAAGATGCTCAGAGCGGTAAACTGCGTGAACATGTGGCCCATCTCTCCTCTGAGAGCTTTAAAACATCTCCACCCATCGTTTAGCCACCGCTGCACAGACACGTGCATCAGGCTGAAAACTGAAGCTGGAATCTCCTGATAATGAAATCCTTTTTGGTTTTTATGACCTGGTGCACGGACCCTGGAATGGGAAGTGGCATCTGGAACGAGTCCGTTAGCACGATTCCTCGCATAGAGAGCCGAAACCATCCCTGCAGGCGTGCCACCAAAACAAACAAGACACAAGATGAACGATTCCCGGGGTGTCATGCTGCGAGGAGACACCTGACAGTAGAAAAGAAAACATGCACGCGTGGGGAATGGAATGCAAATGATGTTTTTGTGGTTATCCTTTCATTTCGAACATTACGACAGCAAGTGAAAGAGAGAAAGAGAGAGCTATAGAAGAGGGTGAGATAGAGGTGTAATCTGTCTCTTTCCCTGTTATCTCTGACTGCAGTTATGTCACATCACCTTTAAATATTCAGCATGTGCCCATTTTATCCCAAAGGGCAGCATTTGAAATCATAACGGCCCGTCCGTTTAATTGCCAGAATGTCACCCAAGTTCTGGATCTGAATGATGTTCGTTCTATTATTAATGAGGCCCAGAAAGCACTTTGACATTTTGTATTTTGCTGGAAAATGCAAATGAGGCTGGTGTGTTACTTCAGGAATATAGGAAGTGCTGCGGTGCAGATGATCACCCCTCCTGTGCACATACTGACCAATCAGAAACAAGATAGTTTCAGCAGTTTAATTTTTGAAAGTTTGAAAGTTTTTGACATGCTAAGGCAAGCATCACTATTACTTTTAGAGATCTAATATGATACCTATCTATTTGACATTCTCAAATCTAGTTGAGGAGAGGTGTGCCAGTACTTTTTTTTAACGGAAACAAAAGAAGATATTTTGATGAATTTGGACAACCAAACAGTTGATGGGCCCCAATGACTTCCAGAGTATGGGGGAAAAATACTATGGAAGTCAGTGGGGCCCATCAACTGTTTGGTTACCTATATTCTTCAAAATATCTTCTTTTGTGTTCAGCAAAAGAAAGAAATTCATACAGGTTTGGAACAACTTGAGGGTGAGTAAATGATGACAGAATTTTTATTTTTGTGTGAACTATCCCTAGGAACCCTGAACCCTATCTAGCGATCTAGAGAATATCATACAGATTTGTGGGTATCCTCTTTTTGATTTTGCCCAGGAAGTAAACATCTAGAGCATCCTAGCAAGCAACTGCATAGAAATGCCTTAGCAACCACCCAGAACACCTTAACAACCATACAACAACACATTTAAACACTCAGAGGACCTTAGCACTATATAGCAACACCCTGACAACCACCCACAACACTCTAAAAATTCTGGGTTGTTGTTTGGCTCAAATGTGGCCAAACCCAACTGTTGGTTTACATTTTTAGTATTTCTTTTAAACCCAATGGTTGGGTTTTCCATATTTGACCCAAACATGGATTGTTTCTTCAGAAAACAAGTTATTGTCACAATTGGGTGTTGCTACACTCTAGAAAATGCTGGGATGTTTCAACCCATGTTTCGGTCAAATATGGACAAACCTAACCGTTGGTTTAAATTTTTTAATTAAATTTTTAACCCAATGGTTGCACTCTAAAAAATGCTGGGTTAAAAACATCCCAGGTTAGGTTGAAAATGGACAAACCCAGCATTTGGGTTAATTGTTTGCCCAACATGAACACAAAATAGGTTGAAGTTAAAAATCAGACACATAATTACTAGAGGCAACAAATAATAATCAAAAGGTGAACATTTATTAATAGGCAATTTAAAGGGGACATATCATGAAAATCTGACTTTTTCCATGTTTAAGTGCTATAATCGGGTTCACGGTGCATCTACCAACCTAGAAAACATGAAAAAGGACAACCCAGTAACTTTGTTTTGGCAAGCCAAATGTGAAAAAATTACCCGCTCAGATTTTGCTCCCCTAGTGACGTAGGAAGGGGATCTTATTATAATATTACCGCCCCTTAATCTGCGCGTTTCCACCCACAGCACCGCCATTTTGTTTTCGCAAGCGACAACGGTGTACCAGTTCTAACGCCATGGCAAAACTTTGAATAAAGCATATGTATCCCCTATACAAAATCCCCATAAAAGAAAATATGAATGAGTTTCTGGCATATTTGTATGAACTCATTATTATTAATTGTGCCTTTAAGTCACCTGTGAAACCTGATATTAGAAAATCTGCCTGGTAATTAGAGTGTGTTAGCAGATGGAATTTTGCTATTGGTGGAAAAAACGTCAAGCTCCGCCCTCTTTCTGGGGCAATGCAAGCCAGTATTGGCAGAGAGTGATGAAATGATCTGTCGTGCAGATGCAGGGAAGTTTGAATCGATCACTCTATAAATGCATTGTATTTACATAAATTGTAAACTGATATTAACTAAAAAAGATGATTGAGATCGTCATGAATACTTGAACCATTGGATTTGAAGCTGTATTTCGGCAGGTGTGAACTTGAATCTCGGTGAGTGTTAACGAGCTTAAAGGAACACTCCACTTTTTTTTGAAAATAGGCTCATTTTCCACCTCCCCTAGAGTTAAACAGTTGAGGTTTACCGTTTTCGAATCCATTCAGCCGATCTCCGGGTCTGGCAGTACCACTTTTAGCAGAGCTTAGCATAGTTCATTGAATCTGATTGGTCATTTTTTAACGAGATGCTAACGGTCTAAAGAGTTTCAATATTTTTCCTATTTAAAACTTGATCACAATCACAACATCACAATGATATTACGCAGCGTCTCTCACAAATGTCTCCATGGTTGCAAGGGTCACAGGCGCTGCGTAATATCATTGCGCCTGCTGCACCCATGGTACGGCAGCAAAGTTCCTTGATCATTACGCCAGAATGACAGTATAGTTCCTAGTCATATCGGCCTAGAAAATCGCAACTTTTCATTTTCCGTCGGTCTTAGTACACGATGTAACTACAGAAGAGTCCAGTTTTAAATAGAAAAAATATTGAAACTCTTTGGTCATTTTTTAACGAGATGCTAACGGTCTAATCAGATTCAATGAACTATGCTAAGTTATGCTAAAAGTGGTAACGCCAGACCCGGAGATCGGCTGAATGGATTCGAAAACGGTAAAACTCAACTGTTTACCTCTAGGGGAGTTGGAAAATGAGCCTATTTTCAAAAAAAGTGGAGTGTTCCTTTAACGAGTTAAACGATCTAACATTAACTCCGAAATAGTTAAAAGAGGAGGTTCATATTGTTGTATTTTGTCTCTAATGTTTTTTTCATGTCATGATCAAATTATTTATGAGTTTTGAAAGAACTATCACCTCGATATGTAAAGTAAATACTTTAATGTTGAGCAGCCATTTTAATGCATGGCTGAGGACACCTAATTTTGTGATTTGAGAAACGTGAATATTATCAACTTGATGTAAGAGTTGTATGCATAGTTAAAAGGTATGTTGAATATGTATAATTATTTGTGGAAGTCACGTTGTTGATAAATTCACTGAGTGAGCTTTATCTATCTCAAATATGTGAATTGAGTACGTGATTGTGAATGTTTGGGGAATTGAATTCATGATTTAAATTAAAGAGTTTTAATGTACATTAAGGTCCATATAAATTGATTGTGAGTTGATTTAGTAATATGATATGAATGTGCCTGTTCTATTGCAGGCCAGGTTTTTTTTTGTATGCATTTGAATTCTTCCGGAGGGAAGATGGCGAGCCAACCACCCTTGATCCATGGAGTCATCAATTGCTGCGGGATGTCTCATGTGATAACACTGTGCGGTAGGATCTCAGTGAACCCTTGAATGCATTTTTTTTGCTTCCCCTAAATTCCAGATTGGGACTGGATAGAACAATTTTTTGTTGAATTCTTTTTTTATTTTGCTTCATTCGTTTTTTTGGAACCCAAAAGACAAAAGTGATTTCCACCAAAGGAAACATTTTTTTTTTTTTTTGGTCATATGAAAGACTGGACTGAGGAACTTTTAAAAGAAAAAAAGACTGACACATACACTGATTGCGCACCACACTTTATTGATGTTCTGGTGATAAAAATTGTGTTATATTTGTTACTTCAATACAGTTCATGTGGAATGGTAATGTGTGTGGTTATCAGTAACTTATGGTTGTGCCATTCACTATACTAGAATTCAGTGAGTATCCGAACCTAGTGTGTACTTACCCTTAGAGAAGGGTTACACATGCTAACTGTTCTGTCATTGGCTGCACAGACAAGCATAGAACACTATTTAGAGTCTCGTTAGCTTGTGTAGCGTGCAAGTTGACCCTGGCAAGCTTAATTGCTAAAAAAGGAGAGTTTCTGTCCGGGTGATATTTTGGAAAAAATAGACCATTCACAGCATTTTATAGCAATCATAAACGTTAGCCTGGTGTGTATGGCTCTGTTGAGCAAACAGGTACACTGTGTATAGTGGGCATCCATACGGGTTTTGCATAAAAGATTAACATGACGGCACATGCTAGTCGATGAGTTGAATCAACTCCACAGCAACTACATAAATTTATCCACTAACCATTCAGAAATGTTCAGATAAATTCTAAAAGTTGTAACTTCTTCCTGAGTCTCTCCATCAGTGTCCGACTCCGTTTTGAACAATGTAAGGCTGAACACCGTTACTGACAATCGTCATTTTGGCTGCGTGAGATTCTCCAGCTTTGTTGTTGTTGAGCAACCGAAGCACGAGCTGTTAAAGCTCCGCCCTCTTTTGGAAAACGTGCGGGGAGCAGCAGCTCATTTCCATTTAAAGGGACACGTGTTTTGGCGTGTTTTGGCTCACACCCAGATAGGGGCAAATTTGACAAGCTATAATAAATGATCTGTGGGGTACTTTGAGCTGAAATTTCACAGACACTTTTTGGGGACACCAAAGACTTATATTACATCTTGTGAAAAGGGGCAGGTCCACCTTAAAAAAATTTAATAAAACATGGGTTGAAACAACCCAGCAATATTTAGAGTGTAATGGCACAGAAATTATGCCCTGCACTTTTAGGAGAGTGTGAATTATTTAATGGACTATATGTCTGCCTTTCACAATTTCAATCTCATTCAATGTATTCAATGTGAATATGGTGTATATTCTGACTAAAATGTATTGGTATGTGCTTTCCGTTTTGGTGCAGATGGTAGGAACACTGCACTGCACGACTTCCTGAAATGTAATTAAATGTACGTTCTGATGTGAGTCACATTTGTGAAGGTGACCGGCTTGAGCCGAAAGAGTGTGAGAGTCAGAGGAGAGAGTGATATATTGGAGAGAAGAACAGATGAAGGATGGAGGCAGATACTGTAGGAGGAGAGAGAATGAGACGTGCTGACAGGTTGTCAGGGAAGAGTTCAGAGAGTTGACCCTTTCCCACTACTGCCTCAAAAATAAAACCCACTGCCTTCAAACAGAAAACCGACAAGTATAATAGTCAGACACGAAAATGATGTTTATAAAGCAATGTCCTTCTCTCAAACGCCCTTTCTGGAGTTGTTTGCATTTATAGGCAGAGAAACATTCTTTATGCTTCAAGAGCGGCGATCTAATAAAGATGCAGGGAACAAGTGTTTTTGATCTTTGGAGCAGGAAGAGGAGAAGGCTGTGATGTTGTCCAAGTTTGGAATGGTCTTTTGAAGTGCATGTCTACTTGAGTTATACAGCTCTGTGGGTTAAATTGTTTACAACGAACCTAATTTTTCTGTCATTATTAGATGAAACCACTCAAATAAATGCAAACTGAGTAAAGAAAAAAAGATCAGTTTTCAAACAATTGATTGAAATCCTTCCGAAAGATGCTGTTTATGTATGTTTCATTCACATGAAACATGTCCCAGCATATTTAATGTCACACATACTTCTGTAGATTGTGTTCATGAATTCACGTCTGGAGTTAAGGACTTTGGTTGCACTCTTAAGTAAATGTTCATCAAAAAATAATGTGCACTGCATCTAAAATGATTTTCCTTTTCGGCTGACATCACCTAGGCTGGGTGGGCAGAGAAAAATAATGTTAAAATAATGTTGTTTTAAATGACTTCTGTAGGTAATGCAGTCTTTCTAAAAATGTTAACACCATAATTTAATGTCACTAAAATATATAGCAAATAAACAGATTTGGAAGAAAAATGCTATGGGTGTGTGATATTGACAAAAAAAGATAACTTAATATTTTCTGGGATTTTATTGATAACAATAATTAGACATTTATATCTTTTATAAAGGCATTTTTTAACCCAATTAAATGTATGTATCATCTTTAAACTCTTACATTTAATCAATAAATTCAATTAGAATAATAAGACACAAAAGAGCTGTTACCAATAAAATGAAATCAGTATCAACAAAATTAATCTTTGCAATGCAGAGGAAACAAGCTGCATTTGAAGAGCCATTTAGATGCATTGACACAGACTGTTTAATGCAGCTCAGAGGGGACACGAATGCGTTTAACCTGCTGTTACAAATGCATAATTAATTTGTTGATGTTTTAAACATAAAACGTTGAATACTGATATTTGAAATTACTTAAAGACTCCCTCTGGTGAAAATCAAGTTTTTAATGTTGTTTATATGTCTGTGGTGTTTTTAATATGCTTTAAGACAAACCATGCGCAAATTCATAAGTCAACACCATTGCTGAGTATTTTCTGTTTAAAACTACAGTGATCTAAAGACAATCTCAAAAACGTGTTTTGAAATCGCTGGTGTTTGTGACGTCACAAACTACCTTGTAACCAATCACGTCAACGTGTGGGTGGGCTTTAGCATATCATTAACCATGACCGCTCTGAAGCAGGAGAGTCTCAAGAAGCCAGGTTATCCCAGTATAATTTTCTGTTGATATAAATATAGCAATATAGCGGGTGAATTATGTATATTACAACATTATGATGAACTATATGCCTTTCTCCACTCACGTTCTGAGTTGTTAAAAGTGTTTCTAAGGATACTGATTTTTAGAAGGCAGACTGAGATGGCGAACAGGAACACGGTTTGTGTAACATTAGCAACACATTATTAGCTGTTTGATAATGTAGTCAAGCAAAAGGCTAATCATATTAATTACCATTATGTGTCCGACGTTGTAAAGAGCGATACCATTGTGCAGCCTTTACCTCAGTAAGTTGACCGAGTGGATCTCTAAATTCGTGCGAGTGAGTGGAGGCTGGGCTAATTAGCATAGATCCGCATATATTAAATGAGGCAAGGGTGTTGAGTTACATTGAAGCTATTTTAAGGCATGAAGACATTTTTTTTCACAGGAAAACATGTTTAAATATGTTATTTTGGAGATCAAAGATGAGTTTTAAGTGAAAAAAATTGACTACAGGGGGACTTTAAAAAATGAAAAGATACTTTAAATGTGAAAATAAAAGATGGCAGCAAGTCACTGTTAATGAGTGAGTCACTGAGTTTCAACCGATTAATTCAAATTAATTCAAAAGGCTGATTCATCCAGGAATGAAGCATTTGACTGTCTCAGTGAGTGAGTCATTGAATCATTCATTCAAACGATTCATTCACAAGACACCGCTGTTTTGCTCAGAGACGCAAAACAGTCCTGTGGCTTTGTTTGGAACTATTATCATTGGGGAAATAGAGAAAAAACAGGCAATATTGTGTCTAAAATGTAAGTCACTTAATATTAACTTGTTTATTGAACTGATGTATAAAATCAGTATCACATTGTAATCATGCTGATATTTGGAGAAAAAAATGGCACTCTTCATGTGATATTGATTAACTATATTAAATGATAAAAGCCATACAGAGGTATTTTTGCCCCCTTAACTTGAATATTGGGGGTTTTCAAAATGCATTTTAAATAATCAGACTAAATAACACAGTGAAAGCGTGCACTCTAAATGCGCAAGTGCACTAGTCTAACCTTTTAGACCACATCACGTAGTGTATGCACGCACTCTCTAGGTGTGTTTTTGTAAAGCGATACTGTCAGATCACACATCATTAAAACAACAATCACGATATTATCGTAGACGATATAGACTTTATATGCCTAATGCCAACCCTAATGCCATCATGTAAATGCCCAATGGATTCCCTTGTTGCACATTCTGATTCACTCTGAAATGAACATTACAGAAGTAAAATGGATTGCAAATGCAGTTTTATGTTGAGAAGATATATCTTTTCAATGGTTCTTTGTAGCACCTTCGGTTGAGCAATGAACACTTTTCTTATCAAGAATCTTTTTTTTCTTTTCCATTTTGTGCTGTATGGTTTTTTTCCAGAGTCGAGCCATTGATGTTGCATATAGATTCTTCAGATCACTGTATTGGATTGCTTAAAGCACCAGTAGGCTATAGATCATTTTCTAAAGAACCACACAGAGGACTGTTCTCATATGACATCAGACTATAAAACTCTTTTGCTTCAGACTGGAGGCTTTATTTTTAAGGGTGGGATGGTGCCCAGCGTTTCTCTCAGGGTGATTCAGCCCTGTTTCCAGCTGAAAGTGGGTCATTGTAAGGATGGAGTGTCTGGACCCCAGCTCCACTTGTCCTCAGGCCCATTTATTTCACTCCGCTCTGGGAACGCTTGCTGACCATTAAAGGATTTCATTTTCCGTTCCAGAGTAAAAGGGACTGACTTATGTCTAAAGGACGCTGGAGTATTTTCTTCCCCTTCAAACCCAACTTAACAGTTGTTTTTATACAAAATTGGGTTATTCAGAGAGCTGTAGCCTTTTATTTAAATAATGAAAAATAATGCAATTAAAACCGATAATGACCGATAATGTCATTTCAGTGTCTGAAATTTAATTTGGAATAACAATAAAAATTAAATTGAATTATAATACACTCTTAGAAGAAAAGGATTTTTATAGAACCTTAAACCTTCTGTCAGGTGCTTCATATATAGAACGTTTTAGGGGTTCCCATCATTGGATAATTTTATGGATTTAGTTTTAATTAATTTATTTTATTTTTTACATTTTAAGAATTAATCAGGCTATTTTATCACTAGAAAAAAAATTAAATTGAAATAACACATTATTCAATCATTTAGGACATTTCTCCTTATAAGGAACTTTTTTGACATATAGGGTTCTTTAAAGGGGACCGATTATGCCCCTTTTTACAAAATGTACAAGTCACTGATGTCCCCAGAGTGTGTTTGTTAAGTTTTAGCTCAAAATTCCCCACATATCATTTTTTATAGCATGTTAAAATTGCCACGATTTGGGGGTGAGCAAAAACGTGCCGTTTTTGTGTATGTCCCTTTAAATGCAAATGAGTTGGTGCTCCCGGCCCCTTTCAAGAAGAGGGCAGAGCTTCAAGCGCTCACGCAACAACAAAACAGGACAATGTCACGCACTGAAAATGTCAGAAACTGTCAATAGCGGTGTTCGGCCTTATATGTTCGAACCGGAGTTGGACAATGATGCCTACAGAACCAGAACTTTATATCCGCAAAACAACTCAGAAGAAGTGTAATAAAGTGCATGCTCTCCCTTTCATTACTGTTGTAACCAGTATCGTTCTATAAGCTGGATCACAAATAGTTAGTACTGATTCATCCTTGAGTTTTGTACCTGTTTTGTATTGTCCTTTTGTATTGACCCTCCCTCGTTTACAAAGCAGTCTGGTGTAAAATGATTCACACAGACATAAACAAATTTAGGTATATGGAGGCACGTTCCCTTCAAAAATTAAACTAATCCACTGTGTCTTAAGTGGCTGTGATGTCGGAAGTACACGAAGACTGTTATGTTCACTCTTGCATCCAACAACAAAACACCTGAGTTGCTTACCAGAAAATGGCGGACGGTGTACAACTTGCTCAGGGTGGAAACTATGCTAATACGGCAGAGCCTGTCAGTAGTCCTGGGTGGGGCCTGTACAAAGTGATCGGGATTAAAAAAAAAGAGAAGTGGGTGGATTTTTATCATTATAGGGTGGTTGTGTACACACACTGCCATCACACATTTATATTCAAACACCATTTAAAAGTGATTTTTGCATAATACGTCCCCTTTAAAATTGAGTCAAGAACACTTTTTAAAACCACATTGAACCTTTTTTTCCAAGAGTGAACCTTGTGCATTTTAAGAGCCCCATTAGTTTAGTTGTAGTAAACATGGCCACCTGGATCACATCAGCATAGTAAATAAATTCTTGGCTTTTCTATAAACAGCTGGTTGAGGTCGAGTATCGGTATGCATGCTCCAAATCCTGATGAAGATTAACTCATTAACTCATTAAAGGCCTCGGCCAGGGTTTTAGCAACAGGAATCAAGCAAACGCTTTCCCTCCTCAACTACATTTACTGATATAAATCATGCACATAACTTATTCCTCCGCCAGACACACTCATCTAATCATATATGCCGTCTCTGACCGGCCTCATTTTACTGGCCAGGATGATGTATGTGGATAAATTTATCCGTGACCTCTGAAGGTCAGGAAACCCACTAAAGATGAAAGGAGGAAATCGCAAGCTGTCAGTGGCTGTGAAGATGTCATCACACCGCAACGGCTCCCGGACCACCGCAATTTCAGGAAGATTGATCATGCAATTAGAGTTCGGCCAGAAGGACGTGACAACGTGCAAATATTCATACTGTACTAACAGACTGCAAATCTGTCTGTCGCTCTGTCATCAGATTCTGATTAGAGAATGTCGCCCACCTTTAGTAGCAGAGAGCTGAAGGACAACAGGACAGATCAGATATCCCTTATTGTAGCAAAGTACAGTGATAGTATCTGATGCAAATTCTAGGATTTTTTTTTAAAATTATTATTATTGGATTGCTGGTTGCATGCAACCCACTTAATTACTGAAAAGCTTTACAAAACATTTACTATTACTAAACTATAACTACTAACTAGAATGCCACTAATGAAACGATAATCCAATAATGAAAGATGGATATCTGAAAAATGTCTTATTTGCAGGTAGCTTATATGCCATTGTTGTTTTGACTTGTTTTATGCTTTTTTGAATATTACCTCTCATGTAGTGTGTAATATAGCTGTTTGTGAATGTAAAAGGTCTGCAAAGTTTAAAAAAAAAAAAAGCACATCAAATAAACTTTTTGTTTCCTAAAAGAAAGAATCAATTCTGAACTGCTGAAACGAGTCTTCAGTAATTGGTAATGGGCATTTGGTTTCCGACACGTGCTGTAAGCGGTCAACCAATCACAACAGACTAGGCCATCTGACCAATCAGAGTAGAGTAGACTCTCGGATAGGAGTTTAGAGAGATTGAATCTTCGAACAAACCGTTTTCAGACTCTTTGAGAAATGAGGTGATGTGCAATATATATTATTAAAAAATAAAAGTATTTTTTGACCTTGGATGCATGTAAAACTATTGTAGTAGACTTCAAAACAACATTAGGAACCTTTAAAATGGGGCACTAAATAATATTACAAAAGTTTGGCAATTACATTAGACATAGTGCCAGATATTCATGTCAGATAACAGTGGAAACTACTGTATAACTTAGCAACTTGGCAAATAGACCAAGGTCAGACCTAGTTTATAAATTGGCATTGTTTGTTACCAACATAAACATTGTTTTGTGAACTTAGTCAATGCAAAGCAGATGTGATGCTATGCAAAATATGATGATTTGTATTTTATTATGAATACTTTTGATTTTCCTTTTTTCTTGCAGTCTCTTTTTGGTTTGAGGTTCAGTTGTTGTAGCTTCAAGCTAGGCTACTTCAACTGCATATACTACTGCTACTTCACTATGGAAAGAAGCCTGGCCTTCTTTCCTTTATTAATGGATACGAATGATCAAAGTGTGCAGTTTCCTGGGAAAACCATCCTGACAACCCTAAAAAAATAATTATTATAAAGCTTTTATTATTATTATTATTATTATTATTATTATAAAGCTTTTTTTTATTATTATAAATACTTTTGCAGTGGTATACTATTAGCAAACAGAAAGGTGTTGAGATGAATATGTAAATGTGCTGCATGCTTTCCTCTCAATAACAAAATAAACACAACAAAAATGACAGTGGTGAGAAAACAGCAGTTAAGAAAGCATCTGATCATAGTGAAGTGGATAAACTCTAGTTTATCCACTCAGGTCATGTTTATTTATAGCACTTATACAATAGTTTGCTTTAAAACAAGCAGTATTATTTTACAGTATTAAACATGGAAAAAAAAAAAAAAAAAAACAGTGCCAGTGTTGCTTTCAGTTAAAATTAAAACTTCATTTTTGAATCTAAAGCAGTTCTCCAGTGTGTTCATGCTTTTACTTGCGGACGTCTCACCTCGACGGACTGAACAGCAGAAATTAACCGGAGAAGATTTCCACATCAAAGAAGGTGGAGCATCAGAGCCACACCTACTTATTATGTCATCACCATGGACCAATGATAGATCAAAGGTGTTTACCAGCCGAAGAGAACTTTTCCAAAAAATTTGCTTTGGAAAGCTGTTAAGAACTCATGAAACTAACACCAAATTAACTTTGTTTTGGCCTGATTTTGTTCGAAATGATCTCGCCAGTTTGTTCTTTGATTTCCCTTGAAGAATATCAGGGCCTTTAGGATAAGCCAAAAACACGGTTTGGAAGATGGCTTTATGATGTAAAGCTGGTGGATGCTGCACACTGGTGGTCGTTGAGGAGAGACCCCAGATACGATTGTAAAGCACTTTGGGTGTACAGTAGTATATATGAAAGCGCTATATAAATGCCTCATTCATTCATTCATTCATGTACTCGCTCATTATTTAAAATGTTAATTTCAAACATAAATGTTACATAGTGTAAATTTAAAAATACCTTGAAAATGGAAAACTGCATCTGTTCATATCAAAGAAGATCTGCTTCGCTTTGACAATACATAAAAGCTCAAAACCTGTTATACATTCATGAGGAAGATGAGATAAAAATCAATAAATACACATGTAACAAAAATCAGATGTGAAATTGTCATGTGTTTAATTTCAAATTGTTTACCCTGCTTGTTTGGAGAGATCAAAGTGGAATGACAGACTGATTTACCTCCGGCTGTGTTGCTCTAATAACTGCGGCTCAGAGCAGAGAACATTTTACTGTGTCAACTCAGCCATGATAAAACAGAATTAATTTTAATTAAAGGTGATGTACTTTAATTTTAGAGTGTTCATGCCCTGTTGCTGGAACACAATTACATCCTTCATGCACATTTGTGTGTTTACAGTGCTAGTTTTCAAATAGGCTAACTAGGTTTAGCTACTGTTAGCATTTTACATCCATTTCAATGATGGATTTGATTAATAACAAATGCAAACATGTCTTTAGGTCACAGCAGACCAGATTGAGTTAAACTATAAAGGTTTTCTGGACTGGAGTCAATAAACTTGTTCTAGCAACAACATCATGAAATATCTAAAAAAAAAACATGATGCCTTTTATGTCAAAAAACAGTGTAATGCCACCAGTCACCCAGCATGCATTGCATGGGTAATCTTTGACGGGGTTTGGGTTCATATTCTTGCAAAGACTTTGCGAATTATGTGAAATGGTTTTGTTCTTAGGGTGTGTTCACACTTGGCAGGTTTGGTTTGATTAAAACAAACTGGTTCGATTGCACTGTTAGTGCAGTTTGTTTGATTAAGTGTGAATGCTGCCATCCGAACGCTTGTGTGCACCAAACAAGCGAACCGAGACCGCTGAAAAGGTGGGTCTCGGTCCGCTTTCAAACTAACTCTAGTGCGGTTCGAATGAAATATGAATGCACAGACCAAAGATATCTAAACGAGCCAAAAACAGGATGTGATGTCACAAAATGCTACCCTAAAAATGTGGCTATGTGGCCCATTATAGTTTAGTACAGGTGGCAGAAACATTGTCTCCTTGCAGCAGATCTTTGTTTGTGTGCAATGAAGGAATTCCTGCTGGTGTTTTTACTCATTTACACATTTTATAAGCTCTTTGTGAGTTCTCAGCTGGTAAAAATGCCACCATATGTATGCATTACTTAGACCAGCACACTGCATTGTTTTGGATGTTTGGTAAGTTCTGTCGCGAAATATACGTCATAAAAGCCTTTCCACCAGCATGAACCGGGTGCCAGTTCAGAGCATGTGCTATTGCCGGTTCAAGTGGTTTGACTGGCGAGCCTTCTAAGAAACGGTTTGCCTTTCCTCGGGCTAGAGAGCCACCACAGAGCCAGGTCTTACGTCACTGTATACGTCTCATCTTTCCCAGCAACGCTAGCGCAGCAGCGCCAAACACAAACACACCGTCAACAATGGCGGACGTTGCATTACTATTGATGCTAATGGCTTTGCGAACCTACATCGGCATCCAAACATGGCGAATCCAGCGTGTTCGTGCAGCTCGCCGCAATTTGTATAGACGGAGATTTCAATGGAGAATAACGCTAACCCTCCATGGACCACTGTTGTATTGGCTTAATCGCGTCCATCGTTTTTAGCTGCTATTTCAAAAAATGTCAGTCACAAATTTCTGTTCGTCTTGGTTATGATAACCCCACCCCTAACCCCTGACACAAGCAGTTCTTACTTCTAGACCAGCAATGTTTTGGTGCTACTTACGGACCACTTTTCCTGGTTCAGAGCTGGTGCTTTGGGTGTCGAAATACAAAGAACTGATTTAAAACTAGACTCTGGCTCTGGCTCTGAACCAGCATTCAAACTGCCTTGGTGGAAAAGGGGCATAAGAGAACCAGGACATATCATTTTGTTTTTTGCTCTGGACCAAAAGAACCAAGAGAACTGGACTACAAGTGTGTATGGTTACCACTGAATAGTCACAAGAATGTAGCACTCATTTACCAGCCAGTTTCATTTGCAATATGATGGTTTGGGTTCATATTCTTGCAAAGACTTTGCGAATTATGTGAAACGGTTTTGAGGGTGTGTTCTTAGGGCGTGTTCGTACTTGGTTCGCACTTGCGATTGCACTGTTAGTGCAATTCGTTTGATTAAGAGTGAAAACTGCCATCTCAACCCTGGTGCGCACCAAACAAGTGAACCGAGACCGAGAAAGGTGGGTCTCGGTCCGCTTCCAAACTAACTCTAGTGCTGTTTGAATAAAATATGAATGCACAGACCAAAGAAATCTAAACAAGCCAAAAGCAGGATTTGATTTCACAAAATGCGACCCTAAAAAGGTTTTTCTCGTAACAGGATCTATGTGGCCCATTCTAGTTTACAGGTGACAGAAACATCTGTTTCATTTTTTTATGCAATAAGATGGCTGTCTAAACCTGGTCAGACTCAAAATCTCCAGAACTTTTAAGAATACATGCACAAATAACCTGTCAAAAGTTCTCTTACAATGTCTGGGGTTATGGAGGGTCACAGGTGTACAGTAGGTGGGTGCTTTAGTCCACTCATCTTTGTGCTGTAGGTCCTTCCATGTCTCTCTGTGAACAATTAATGTCAGCCATTCAAAGCGCAGCTATTGGTGGACCGCGGGACTTCAAAGGATAACCTCCTCAAAGGCTCACAGCAGAGAAATGGTCTTCAAAACTTCACCAGGCCCTCTAAGGCACAGAGAGAGTCCTGTTTCTATGGGTCGGCGAGGGAGGGGAAGGCCTGCACTCTTTATGAAAGGACCTACTAACACGAAGGAAAATCTCCATGGGATTAAAAACTTCCATTCAGAGTGCTGAGGAATGGCGAGATGGAGAATCTAAAGATCAAAAATGCCTGGTACAAGAAGTGAGTTTTCAACATTGCCCGATTGTACTGTAGTTGTGTTATTTCGTTAAGTTTTTAAAGGCCATTAGAAGCAGTGTTCATGTACGTGTTTTTTTTTTTTTTTTGGCATTGACTGTGGACTGGCACACAGCCAGAGATTTCCACCTTTGTATGGAGCTGAGCTTTGTTCACTGGTGTGGACCATTAAATCCCATCATCCCCCTCATTTTTAAACCAAGGCCACTGAAAGACTGTGAGCACCTGTTTAAGTAAAAAAAAGAAATTAAGAGTCCATTGGAAGCATTTAAAACCCAGATTAGAGAAGAGAGTACAAATGGGAAGTATTAGGATTTTCTTTTATACTTTTTTTTTTTTTTTTTTTTTATTAGGAGACCTACATGCAGGCATTTTGGCTGCACAAAGATGGCTGTAGCCCCCCAGTGACCGGCTGTGCGATTCAGTCATTAGCCACAAGTCAGGGAGTTGTTAAAATGCAATAAACCATAACATTTAACGCCCTTTCAGTTCAGAGTTCATTTTAATGATCAAAAGATTGAGATTAGCACTTATTTTCTTTCACCTTTCATCTTTTGCAGAGCACACAGGTACAGGAAGTAGTCATTTTGCAAGACGCTTTTATCCAAAGTGACATGTGGAGCTTTTGGTGCAGACTTGAGTCCGTTTGACATCAGATAATGATTTGTTTGGCAGGCCTGTTTTCCGAGCTTGTGTGTGGTTTGCCAGAGACAGTATAAGAAAGACGATCTGAATGGAAATCACTGGGGGAGTGTACCAAGATGGCCGCAGAGTCATGTAGTTTATACTACAAATATTGTCCGCTGTTATGTCAAATTGCTTGTGATGTTCCTCATTTGTAAATCTCTAAATTAATAAATGTCTAACAGCAAATGTAAATTTGAAAAATACTATGATGAGAAAAAAAAATAGCAGGGGGTGCAAATGAACTCTAGTATGAAAACAACCTTACAGTATACTTCCCACCTATTGTGAGGGTAAACAAATACATCTTACCTGCATCTGCAGCAACAGCGACTTCCAGCTACCCGCTGAGAATCTTGTCGACTGCAGGTGACTTTCTGTGCTCTTTGTTTTGTTTGGTCTGGCCTCTCCGTCCTCCTGCTGTGACCTCAGCGCATGTTTCTGGCACGTTAGAGATGCTCTTGCTCTGATTAGGGTAATTACAAACCATCTCTGCTCTCCCTGCTCCTCAAACCTCACTTGAGCGCGTATTCATCCATTTGTCTTAAAGTAATGAAATCCCTGGGGGAGGGGCGGGAGGTGCGGCGTGGCGGGGCGCCTCATTTCAGGAGCTATTAAGTAGCAAACGCGCTACTCGCTAGCACTTTTATCACTGCGCTCGTTAATCTCGGAGCCCTTCCGCTTCATGGAGCGGCTGCCATTGCGGTAATCACAATAAATCACACCGACAACTGCTGCGGCCCAACCGTGGTGCAACGGAAGAGAGCAGAGTAAATGCTAGAGCCCGCTCAAGCATGGAAGACCTGGTGACTCTTTCCAGTAGCATGGGATGGAGTGTCTTTATATACAAAGTTAAAGTTTTTCTTCCATTAACCCTCTGGTATTGTTCATTTGGGGGTCACATTTGTGTTGTTTGCAGTCAAAAGTGACCGAACACCTGAAAATGTAACTTTTTTTATTTTCAGTCAAATCAATGTGATATATTTTTGTTCAATAATATTTTTTCTTTTTTATTTGGTATTTTGAGACAATTTTGTTACTAATTAATATTTATGTAATAATTATGATACATTTTCCCATTGAAAAAATACAAAAAAAACCCTATTTTTATAATATTTTTTATTATTTTTTCAATTTCAAAAAAGCTGTATTTTTTTTTTTTATGTTAAAATAGAGATGATGCCTTTAAAGTCCAATTTTTGAAGGCAGATTAGTGCCATCTGGTGGGAGTAAAAAAAGAAAAACATCAGTAATGCCATGGTGTACCAATAGATTCCTATATGGCTCTATATAAAGAGGCCTGTAAATTCTGTAGTAGTTTTTAGACATAAAAACTTATTTTTATTAGGTCGTGGATTTGTATATATATTTAGGCATTCTCAAAGACTACTTTTTATTAAGGTTTAGATATTTCTTGTTGATTTGAAATATCAGTTTTTGCATAATTTTGTTAATAATGTAGCGATGAAGCACTGCTTACACAGAAGTCACTTTCAAACCATGTGTCCAACATAAACCTGTTGCGAAATTTACATGAGGAAAACTTTCGCCCTCATGCAAAACTCTCAGTCGCACACATTCCTATTGGAATGACTTATTTCGCGTGCAAAATTTAGCTGTGCAATGGTAAATGTGATTGCAAAACTGATGATGCAAACCCAGGCTGGAAAAACGTAACTGTGGCGACCATTTCTTAAAATAATTACATTGATTCTTTCATGTTTCACGACACTTTCAAAGTAAAATGTTCAGCAAGTGGTGCTAAAAGCATGTTTGACTTTATCCAAAACAGATGAATGTGAATCTGTTTTTATTACGTTGGTTCTTGTACATATCATGTCTTTCAAAAATGAAATATTCAACGAGTTTTGCTTAAAGATTAATCCTAAAAGGTAAATCGCTTTTTAAAATAATGTACCACTAAACTTTACAATAAGCCTGAATTATAGTGTTAGCAGAAGCAAATGTGAGATAAAATGCATTTGCTGAAGCAACCGTGACATTTTAGCTTGTTCTACAAGTCTTTGAGCTCTTTTATTGTGACTGGTGTTTCACGGGCCTTGTACCCGAAGCTCTTCGCATCAGTGCAACGCTGTACCAGATGAGCTACCGAACAATTGGTATGATTTTGGAGTTTCCTAAGCAACTAACTCCAGCTCAGGACCAGCTTATAACCAGCTCAGGACCAGCTTAAACCAGCCCATAACCAGCATAAACCAGATCAAACCAGCTGCCATGCTTCAAAACATACCTAACTAGCATATGCTGGTTTTTTCAACAGGGTCCTCAACATAACCTCATCTTCTCAACACAAAGCTGCTTCTCTAAGCTTATTTAAGCTTTTGGTGATCAAGTGAAATCTTTGTGAAATTTCTGGTCCCTTACAGGCCTCTAGTGAGCTACAATAACCATATATCTTCCACAGAAAGTTGCTCTTGCGTTCTGCACAGTCCAGCTACGCTGACATAAATGAGACCATATGCAGCGATATTCTTTCCAACCCAATGGCCCTAATGAAGCTCTTTTTATTTCAGTCCATGTGCGATACAGCAATAACACAGACGGCACCTTAGCGGTGTGGAAAAGCTCCGCTGCTATTAACATATCTGTAGCTTGATGTATGAGTCCTTATGGAGGAGTATCCCTGCACAGTGATTGTAAGCAAAAAAATAAGCTGGCTCAGGTCCTTTGCTAATTAACTGGAGTTAATCTCTCAAACGCGGCAATATAATTACAGGGACACTTAATGCACAGCGTGTTACGTTTCCTGTACTGGTATGCATGCCTGCGTGTTAAGTGGCGTTGTGTTGATTGATGTTTGGGGAAGCCGGTGTCAAGAGGTGTTTATTTCACAAGCGGTGGGCTCTCTGACAGTCCTTTCATATGTGTGTGTAATATACAACCGAGACAAAATTTAGAGCAGCCCTGCACACTACACTGAACTCCTTTGAAACGCTGTAACCCAACAAGTGCAGGCGCCGTGGGCCTCAAGAGCGATACGGCCGGCTTTTGTTCTGCTAGAGCGGGGCTTGACACGCCATTAGTCACCAGCAGGTCAACAGAGACACACCGAGCAAGAGGGACACATTTTTCCAACACATTAGACCAGACCGAAGAGAAGAGTGCAAAGAGTACAAAGACACTGATAAAAGATATAGAAAGAGAGAAAGTGCATGCTATCTAAAGTTACTAAATAAATATATACCTGAGTACAAAAAAGGAAAAAAGGATATACGTATGGATGTATGCGTATGTGTAACGCACACACATGTTGGGTTTAATGATTTTTTAATGTACAAACTGTATATTCTATCCCCTAACCCTAAACACAACCCTCACATAAAACTTTCTGCATTTTTATATTTTTAAAAAACATCACATCCCCGTTAATGAGAGTTCATTAACATGCAGTGACAATGACGGATGCACAAAGTTCAAGATTACGCTTTTTCAAGAAATCACGGAAAGATGAGCGAGAAGGAGAAAAAGAGCCTACTTCCCCTTTCCACAAGAAGACAGCGAGTGAAGCGGCAACAATGCCAAATGATTTTGTCTCATTATAACAGCAGAAACAACTTAAAATGCCCTGTAATTTATGGCCATACAGGTAAGAGTAAGGCATCATTCGAAACTTTCTGTTCTTATTTGTGTACAATTACAATAAAAACAAAACATTGTGCTTTTGTAAAAGCTTTCTGCCATCTCAGTTTCCTTTCCGTGAAGGTTGTGAAGCGCGTCAAAAAAAATTTATCGATACTCAGCGTATAGGTTACTAGCAAGCTCTTGCGTGCCATCTGAACACTGCATTCCTGTTTTGGGTTGGTGCATAGTGGTGCGTTCCAAACGGGATATATCGCCCTCCGAAGGGCACTTCGGAGTGAAAACAATCATGGCCGCCATATTGAAGGGTCGTTCCAAACCGAAGTGCTCAAAACTGGCCACTTCAAAGGGTCCTTCGGAATGAAGGATTTCGAAGGGTACAACTGATGGACACTTCGGGCCCCCATGATCCTTTGCACAGGGAAGTTGTTTGGCGTCACAGAATGGGTATAGTCCATTTAACCTATAAATGTATGTATAGTATTTTTCTATACTACTGTGATATTTATATGAGTTAGATTTAATACATTATTATGGTCAAAACGACATTGTACTTCAACAAAAATACTTTACAGCTCCCTTTATCTGTCCATTCAAATGTTTAAAATACATAGACACAATATACAATATGGTGTGATAAACCAAAAATAAATAAATAAATTAACAAATGGCACAGTTTTCACAATCTACTCATCGTTCAGAGCGTTTTTTGGGGGGTCAACCAGCGTACAAAATGTGTGACGAAGGCGCCTCCTTGATTGTCTTGTTAAGATGACACAGAAGTGCGTTCCAAAAAAAAAGAGTTTTTTTGACCCGTACACCCTTCATCCCTTCGAAGCTCTCACTCCGGAGGGTAAACCCTTTGAAGGGATTAGGGCACAGGGATGAGCCCTTCTGAATGGAATGCAGGGTAGATCATCTCTTCTTCTTTTGCTCTTTTTCCTGTTGTGGTGGTTAGCAAACAACGTTGCATTACCGTGTGCACCCTCTTCTGGAATGGAGTGTGGATCGCCTGTGACTGACTGTATTCGTCGTCTGACTGTATGCACTGAACGGGATGAATACATGTACCGTTACACCCCTATATATATATATACATATATATATATATATTTAGGGGTGTATGTATAAAAGACCCTTTTATCCAAAGTGACTTACAAATGAGGAACATCACAAGCAATTTATCAGACAAGGGCAACAATACTGCCAATACCGCAATGCTAATTTTAAAGAGTATGGACAAAAGCTGGTAATAATTAATTAAAAAAACAAGATTTTTGGCCCCAACAAAGTGCCCTTATGGTTTAATTTAAAATGCTATCAGGTCGATTTTGTATAAGCTATGCACAAACATGTGACTTCAACATATACATAGCATGCCAAATGAAAATGTGAAATCATGCTATAGCTCTGCATTAACATGATACTAAGCTATATTTCCCAACATATATGTTCACTGCTGTCTTAAAGCACAAGCTTATAAACAAATTAATTTGAATGCTCTTCAATGACTCCTTACTGTCTTACACAAGTTCAATCAAAAAAGAAATATGCTCTTCTAATAAAGGAAATGTCATGTCTATTTTTATCACATTTCCAGTAAAATAATGTTGGCCTAATAAGCAACACATGCTTGAGTTTATGTTGTATTATTTACACTAACATACAAACACAACAGAGCTGATGGGTCTGACCGTACACAAGGCCTCCTCTGATGTGTGTCAGAGTTATAAGCAAACCCATTTGCACTGCTTGTTCTGGTAATGTCTTTGCCCTTCATATAAACCCTTCCAGATGGCACAAGTGTGTGTTTCTGTGGTTTTTTTTTTTTTTTTTTTTTTTTTGCCATTGCTTGGGAAGCATTGTCCAACATCTGTTCTTTGGCTTCTGGTACATAACTCTGATACACACAGTCACAGATTGAGCACCGTTGGCGCACTGTGTGGTCCAAAGCCCAGTGGGAAGGATGCTCTTAATAAAACTTGACCCATCTGAACCAATTATTAACTTATTAAACCAGTTATCTCAAACATCACATGGACCGTAATGCTTTTTTTGCACATGGAAAATTATGTATCGACTCTTTGTAGCAGCTTCATTTAATTCTGTGTCTTCTGTTATTAGCAGCAGAAACCCTGGAGAATTTCTTTCTAGCAGCTTTTCCAGAAAGCACTAAAGTAAACTCAACTAATCAGGGTTCGCAAAGTGTCTCTTTTACATATTTCCCATAAGATCAGTCTTATGATGATATATATATATAGTACCAAATTGGTAATACCATTCTTTAAAATGTCTTCTATGGTGTGAATATGGTACTACCGAAAATGTGATTTTGTTTTTGTTGTTGTTTTACCATCTGATAACATGGTAACATGTTAAAAACTGTTGTTCAAAAGCTTGGGGTCGGTAAGATTTGTTAATGTTTTGGAAATAAGTGTCATTATGCTCATGTTATACCATTTATATAATCAAAAATGCAGTAAAAACAGTTATATTGTAAAATATTATTACAGTTTAAAATAACTGTTTTGTATTTGAATATGTTTTAAAATGTAATTTGCTCCTGTTATGCAAATCTGAATTTTCAGCATCATTACTCCAGTCTTCAGTGTCACATGATCCTTCAGAAATCATTCTAATATGATGATTATTATTATTATCAATGTTGAAACAGTTGTGCTGCTTCATATTTTTGTGGAAACTGTGATACTTTTTTTTAGGATTCTTTGCTGAATAGAAAGTTCAAAAGAACAGCATATAAATCTTTTCTTTAATGCCAAATTACTTACACTTGTACTTACTCTTACACTAATACTTACTCTTGTTATATATCTGTGCATTTATAGCTACACGAATTTTGGCTTTACCTGAGTATCACCAAATTTATCTAAAATTTGCAATAAAAGTTTAAAAAAAAAACTTAATTTAATCACAAACGAGCAGTCAAAGCATCACACACACCAATGTAAATATGTTTTTCTGTGTAGTCGTTTATTATCACGTTTCTGCCGCATCTTTGTATCACAGAGCTGCTCCTTGAAACGCTGTGCACATATACTTCAACGAGTGACAGTTTCTTTGCATTAAGGTCTCTTTAGCTCTGCCATTAACCAGATAATCAGTCTGAAATGAGTTCACTGTGCAGACGACGAGCCTTTGGAAATATTGCCATTTAAATTTAAATTGCATTTTTAATATATTCCATTTCAGACATCTCACATTTGCTTTAACTTATTTCCATAATATGTTTTTTTTTTTTTTCCCCCACCACCGTCTTTATATCCTGTGAGTGTATGCACGTTTTTAAAGGTGATCATTTTAGTTATGCTGTGGGCCCATTTGGAACTGAGGTACAGGAAATAGAAAACAGCCCAAATGAGCCCTCAACTGCCTGAAGATCAGCCACGCAAAAACATCTTAAACCCAGCATCCACAAGTACAAAACATATCTCAGGAGACATAATTGAAACATAAATGAAAACTCGATTAAAGGATTAGTTCACTTCAGAATTAAAATTTCCCGATAATTTACTCACCCCCATGTCATCCAAGATGTTTATGTCTTTCTTTCTTCAGCTGAAAAGAAATTAAGGTTTCTGAGGAAAACATTCCAGGATTTTTCTCCATATAGTGGACTTCACTGGGGTTCAACGGGTTGAAGGTCCAAACTGCAGTTTCAATGCAGCTTCAAAGGGCTCTACACGATCCTAGTTGAGGAATAAGAGTCTTATCTAGTGAAAAAGAAAAAAAAGAAAGATACTTTTTAACCACAAATGCTCGTCTTGCACTAGCACTGCGATGCGCCACACGTTACACATTGGAAAGGTCACACGTGACGTAGGCGGAAGTACTGCGGTAGGGCCAAAATCTCATTTTCTCCTCCAACTTCAAAATCGTGTGTGGCGCATTGCAGAGTAGTGCAAGATGAGCATTTGTGGTTAAAAAGTATAATTTTTTTTTTTTTTTTTTTTTTTAAAATGACAGATCGTTTCGCTAGATAAGACCCTTATTCCTCATCTGGGATCGTGCAGAGCCCTTTGAAGCTGCTCTGAATTTAGACCTTCAACCCGTTGAAGTCCACTATATGTAGAAAAATCCTGGAATGTTTTCCTCAAAAACCTTAATTTCTTTTTAAAAAGAAAGACTTAAACATCTTGGAGTGAGTAAATTATCAGGAAAGTTTAATTCTGATGTGAACTAATCCTTTAAGTGTCAAATTTGTCTATATAAAAACAGACACAAATGAGAAATTAAAGTACTTCTAGAATGCTTTTTTGGATATTACCTTTCATGCAGTGTGTTAAAAGCTGTTTGTGAATGTAAAATCTCTGCAAAGTTTTAAACATCAGGGGTCACGATAAATTAAGTTATTGTCTCCTAAATGAAAGAGCCGATTCTGAACTGCTAAAAAGAGTCATCAGTAATTCCAGTTTTACTTCCTGCTCGAACCTATGTAGGTTTGTAACAAATTTGCATAATGCCAGCCTATGGTCTTCATTGGCTGCCCGTGAAAAATGTCTACACTGACACCTCAAACACTGTAGCTGAGGTCCGGAAGAGTTTGGTCCGTGTTGTTGACATGTTGAGAAGACGCTGTTTCCAATCAGAGAAGAGTAGGCTTTCAGAAAGGAGGGCTTTAGAGAGACTGGATCCTTTATCGACTGTGAGAAAAGAGATGATGATACAATATATATTATGAAAGTGTTTTTTTTATTTTTATTTTTTATCTTGGATGCATATAAAACTATTGTAAGAGACCTCCAGAACAAGAGTGTAATATCTTGGCAAATGTGAGTAAAGTGTGAGACATTGTAGAACTTATTGGAATTCTGGAGGATGCACATGCGGCATTATCTGAGAAACAGGAGACTTCATATAATCTCATTGCTGTCCAAGAGAAATAGAGATACTGAGATTGAGATTTCCATTATGATTTCTTCCCTATGGGATGTATAGATAAAGAAAACAAGAAAAAAAGGAAGTGTTCTCTCTGTAAGAACAGACTTTTCAGGATCACCACTGAGAAATAGTATTGAGTCTTGAATCAAAGAGCTTTTTGAACAGACATCAGCTTTGCCCCAGTTTACCACAGTGAGGATTTCTCTCTTCACATCTGAATGTGTGTTCTTTTGTCTTCAGTGATCTGCTGTCTCGTAACATTTCACAAAAAAATGACCAAAGGGGTTTTCTGTGGTTTAGAAACACTCTCTTTGTTTACTCTCAGTACAGAGTCAGTTGATGCTGTATTGTGTTTTGAGCTCAACAGCATCAGTTGTTTTGGGATATTTTCAGGATATTCATTTCAAACAGCATGAAGGGCATCAAAGCTTTCTAGTGTTTGTGCTGAAAACAGTCGAATTCCTCACATTACAGTAAACCTTTAGAGCTTAGATTGATTCAAAACCATATAGTGGAATTTATGAATAAGGGTTAAATCTCATAGGTTATTACAAACATCAAATTGCATTCAATAGTGGTGCTGTATGTTCTGAAAGTAGGTAACAAAGCAATGAAGCTAGAAAATAGAAATGACAGAAACAGCAGCATGATAAAAATCAATCTGCAAAGTAAAAGAATTCTGAATTCTGAACTTTTTTTTTGACTGGTAATAGTCTGCTGTGGGTTTGATTCCCATGGAACATACAAAATGATAAAATATACTTTGAAGTTGCTTGGGATAAAAGTGTGTGCGAATGGAAAAGTTCTGCATAGTTTCAAAGATCAAAGTGCATAATAAATGGAGTTATTGTCTCCTAAATGAAAGAACCGATTCTGAACTGCTTGAAATGAGTCGTCAGTAATTCCAGTCTTACTTCCTGTATGGACCTACATAGGTTTGTAACAAATTTGCATAATGCCAGCCTATGGTCTTCATTGGCTGCCCGCAAACAACGTCTACATTGACTCTCAAATACTATAGTCAGGCCTGCAAGAGTTCAGTTCATGTTGTCGACATGTCGAGAAGATGCTGTTTTCTTCACTGCGGAAGCAAATCCACTTTGATGAACTTCCAAAGGATGAGGCTCGCACTCTAATTGATACGGTAAAACAGACGCCATCGTTACTGTTCGTATCACTGTGTATCAAGTGCTGAGGAAGCCTCCGGAGCTGAAATTCAGATATGGTGATGGGCGTTTGGTTTCTGACGTACGCTGTAAGTGGTCGGCCAATCACAACAGACTGGGCCATCTGACCAATCAGAGCAGAGAAGGCTCTTGGAAAGGAGGGGTTTACAGAGACTGGATCCTCTATCGAACCGTTCAACACCCTGAGAGAAAAGAGGTGATGCTGCAATGTATATTATGAGAAAATTAAAGTGTTTTTCTTTTTTGACATTGGATGCATGTAAAACTATTGTAGGAGACCTCCAGAACCAAATTAGAAGCCTTTAAAATAGCATAATAGGGACACTTTAACCCTCTGTTGTTGTTCGGTCATTTTAGTCCGAAAAACAAAAAGTTTTGAAATTTTGAATTTTTCAAAATCTCTACTTCATCAGAATGGTACGAAACTCAGTAACTTTTATGGTGGTCACTATGTGACCACAAATAAAAAAAACAAAAAACAAAATTGTGGACTTGATTCGAAAAAAAAAGTCACACTCGAGTTGCATAGCAATGAAGGGGTGACATTTTAAAATATCAAGAGTGCAAAATACACACATTGTGCCCAACAATATGGCAAAATTGAGCCAGATGCTTCAAATAAGAGGTTGAAATCAGGTTGATATAGCTCTGACAAAGCCCTCCTGTGCATTTTTATTACATTTTTGTTGAATTTTGATGTTATGTGTAAGAAAATGTCTTTCTATGTGTTCAGGTTTGACTGTAGTAAGATTTATGCAAAAACCGACACTTCAAATCAACATTTCAAAAAAAAAAAAAAGAAAAAAATCTAAACCTTGACAAAAAGTTGCCTTTGAGAATGTCTAAATATATATCCAAATCCACAACTTAATAAAAATTTATGTATTTATGTCTAAAAACAACTAGAGAAGTTTAAGCCTTTTTATATAGAGCTATATAGCAATCTAGTAGTTAAACCATGGCTTTACAGATGTTTTTCTTTTCCCACCAGATGGCACTAATCTGCTGTGACAAGCAGGGCGGGTGGGGTGGGGTGGCACGGCGCGGCGGGGCGGTGCGGGGGCGAGAGCCGTGAGAGAACGGCACGAGGCAGGTGACGCTCTTTAGCAATCAAGCCACCGGCCTCGTGCCGTTCTCTCACGGCTCTCGCCCGCCCTGCTTGTCACACGTGCCTTCAAAAATTGGATTTGAAATGCATTGTCTCTATTTTAACATGAAATACAGCTTTAATTGAAAAATAATACAAAAATATTAGAAGAAAAAAAAAAAGTTACATGTCAGGTGTTCGGTCACTTTTGACCACGAACAACACAAGTGTGACCCAAAATGAACAATACCAGAGGGTTAGCAAAATATTATTTCTGTACTATAAAAATCACCAGCATAAAATTTATTTTAACTCATATTTATTATAACCCATTATCACAGTCCAAAAAGAACATTTGTAAAGCAAAACTGTTTGTGTGTTACCTGGGAATCAAACCTACAACACTGGCATTGATACAGTCATGCTGTAACAGTTGAGCTAAACAGAAACATAAATCAAGTAAAATTCTAAATACAGTAGTTTATTTAAAAACAAATACTATTAATTCTTGTCAGATCCTGGCAATATTTTAGCGTTTGGGTTATAAGCACAATCTCTTTTCAAATAACCAGCGTTCTCAGCTCCAGTAGTTTATGAGATCAGCTCGAGTCAATGTTTTCACTCATGGCTTGTGTCACACAATGAAAACCACACATGCATGTTTGCTCTCTAATTAATCACTTCTGCCACCAAGCTGTGGCTTCCTGTTTACTCATGAGCTTTATTTATCAAGATAGATAGCTGATGAACGAAAAAAACACACTAGCATTTTGTATTTGCATGCAGCATTAAGTTTCTGTCAAATTTATATGTAAATGAATATTTGCACATTTACAAGCAATACATCATAATTGATTTTTTTCTGTCAGGGTGATTTGGAGTCATTTCAACGTGGGGTTCACAAAAGCAAAAGAGCGTGGCGGACAAGCCGACTGAAACAAATACTCAGTGCTATGCAGGAACTGAGCCAAACATATCGCCTGGGAGAATGGCACACAAACTGTGGTTATGAATGAAATCATAAAGCAATATACAACTATTATTCACAATGTTTAAACAAACAGCTATGACATTTTATATAATCTGATAAATGCAACTTCCCAAAAATAAATAAATAAATAATGCTAAGTATGCTTCTGTGAGAGAGAGAAAAAAAAGATCGTTCACCTGATTATGTATTAGGCCGAGAATAGAAGCAGCCTCCAGTTCTTGTATAATGAAAGGTCAGGAAGGAAAGCATGTGGAAATGTTCCTGTCCTGTGGCTGTTTTACTTTCACCTTTTAAGGTTTTGGAGTCAGACTTTTCCACACGACCTGCTGCTGCAAGCGGTCAAGTCTCTTTGACTGTAACTTATTATAAATTTAGAGCAGATTGGATCCGATTACAGGGGCTGGAGACTTCTTTAAAAATACACAGACTGACAATGCTTTATGAGTTATGGTTTTCCATAAACCAAACATTTATTCTACAGATTTGTTGATAATATGAAATTATTCTTATTTACAAATGTAATTATCATATATTTAGATTAAAAAAAACATCTATAAAACATCTAATGAATATAAAAATTGGATCATTTTTTCCTAAGTATAAACAACACAGTCAAAAGTTCAGAGTTCATCCTAAAATCGAAAAATAGGACTCACTCCCAAATAGGATGTTGAAAATAGGTTGTCAGAAATGCATTATTTCTGGTGAATTTTAACAGTGTGCATCCATTCATGATTTTTCAGCTATTGTTACCTACAACTACTTGCACAATGGAAGAGAAGTTGTTTCTGAGGATTGTATTTTTTATTTTAAAGTTGTGCCAAAGCTGTCACCCAAAAATGAAAATTCTGTCATTTACTCACCCTCATGTTGTTTTAAACCTGTATGAGTTTCTTTCTTCTGCTGAACACAAAAGAAGATATTTTAAAGAATGTTTGTAACCAGACAGTTGATGGCACCCATATACTTCCATTGTATTTTTTTTTTCCCCCAATCGAAGTCAATGGCTATGATTACCAACTTTCTTTAAAACATCTTTTTTGTGTAAGGTTTGGAACAACTTGAGGATGAGTAAATGATGACAGAATTTTCATTTTTGGGTGAACTAGCCCTTTAAGGAACAATGAATTTTACAGTAGTGAATTTAGCAGAATTTGCATTGACATTCAGACATTTTTAAGTGTGTGAAACACTTTTTAGGCACACTGTACACATATTTAATGCATAGTGTGAGTATGCAAATTGTGACACAGCCTTTTTATACACGTTCCTATGCTTTCTTATCAAGAGCTAGTCATACTCACTAATATTAGAAAAGTAATAAAAGAGGGAATAGAGTATGAGAAAGAGCCGAGCTCCCAGCTTAGATATTTTTAGCAGTTTATCATAATGAGTTATAAATGGGTCTCCCTCGCTTAACAGGAGCTCAGCAGACCGCTTAAGAAGATGTAGCCCATCCTAATGACAGTAATGACACACACACACACACACACACACACACAAACCTCCTTTCCTTCCTTTCCAGCTAAAAACGTTTAATTCTCTGTCCACTCTCCTCTCCTCACCCTTTACGCATCACTGACCTTTAATCTGTGTCGCATGGAAATGCTTAACGTCTTCCGGATGCTAATCTGAATTCCCATAAACGGGCTTCCAGCCTACAGATTTCACGATAACATTAACAAAAACATAAACAGAAAACAAAATAATTAGCATTAGCAGGGGGATCTCATGGCTGAATGAATACACATCTGAAATGTAGCACATCACAAGATCCAGATATAATCCTCAGAGATACAGGAAGTGTTTCTGTTTTGTTGAATGACACTGTCAGAACATAATACAATAAAACTACTGATATGACCTTTTTTTTATCCTATCATGTGGCTTTCGGTTTTGCAGTTTCATGGTCAGTGCAAATTCAATTTGATAAGCAGTCCATCTTACAATCTTAAAATTAAAGGTTCCAAAAGGGGGTTTTCACAGTGACGCCATAGAAGAACCATTTTGGCTTCCATAAAGAACTTTTTAGTGAAAAGTTCGTAAAAGTTATATTTATGTAATAAGTATGTAATAACTATGTAATTATGTAATAACTAAGTGCACCAATAAGTATGTAATAAGTAAAACTTTGTATGTAATAACTATGTAATAACTAGATAATTATGTAATAACTAAGTACACCAAGAAGTATAACTATGTATGTAATAACTATGTAATAACTAGATAATTATGTAATAACTAAGTACACAAATAAGTATGTAATAAGTACAACTAGGTATGTATTAACTATGTAATAACTTATTTTTTTTTGAAATAATCATGTTTAACAGGAATCCCTGGTGAAAAAATTCATTACCCTATACAGAAAATTGATCAGAGAGTTGAAATAAGCAAGAAGTGCCAAAATAGTAGCTCTTCAGCTCCACCCACTCCCATAAAGCACTGCGAATGATGTAATTTTATATACACATACATACATACATATATCAGCATTTGTAAATGAGTAGTTCTACATTTCTCCATCGTTTTTAATTTGATTATGATGTTTGCAATGCTTCATGGGATTGTAGTTGTTTCCCTCACTAAAGTTGTTAAGTACACAGTCTTGTACCTTTGCCTTTTTTATCCAATTTTTAAATACTTTTTTGCTTCAAATCAAAGTTTGTAGTCTTGTGATTCACTGGTTGGTTTGGTTCATGGCTTAAACTCTTTAATAAAGAATTTTTTAAAAATCCCTATGGGAAAAATGAGATGAAAAAAAAAAAAAAAAAACTTCCGGAACCAGCACCGCTGAAAAAAATGGATGGGCACTGTTGAACTCTGGAACATACTAAAACATTATAAAATTATGGTAATATATTGCCACTTATAGCTGTTTGTGCTAAATTCAAGCTAAACTCATTCCCTTAAAACCCATTATGACTTAACTTACATGTTATAGACTGCTGTGACTTTCTCCTCACATTCATCTCTTTTCTTTTTCCAAAAAACATGCAAAAAGCATTGTGACAAACTCCTCTTCTATTATACGAGGTGTTGTGAGTAATTATCAGATGAGAAAGTATGCACTGTTAAAATTATTTTATGTACAACTTTAAAAGTTTATTGGAGTATGTTTTACATAAAAATTCTATTTCAGATTTTTTTATACTTCAAAAATCATGTTTAATTCAGTGTGTTACTTGCTGATTCTTTGTAATTATTTGTTCTTACTAGCAATTTCTGAGTGATTTTTCTTCAGTGCATGCACAGATTTACATTTAAAAAATCCACATTGTGAAAAGAAACAAATGTCCCCATTGAGATCTCTTTGATATATCAATTGATTTCTGCTAGACAGCAATGAGATCAAGTCCTGCTCCTCTGATGTTTCTCTAGAGAACAAGACCTCAGAAATCTCACGCAAATCCTCTCTAAAGTTTCAGAAGAGATTTCAACAAAGCCTCAAACAGCGATCACATTTGCCAAGATGTTTGTTTGCAATCAAAAGACAGTGATCACAATATGAACACAAACATTTCTCATCAAATTAATCCAGATGATCTGAGCTGTCCATTCATTTTTATACCTCTGTACTGCATGTGAACAATTTGGGTCTATTTTAAATTTTCTTTAGGAATTTTAAGAGACACATTTGAGAAATGGTTAATACTTGAATGAAACATGGAGTGACTTGAGCTATAAAAGAACAATCTACTTTCAGCATGCTATGATTTGCAACACAATAGTCCTAATCTTGCATACTACCTATATATACACAACAAACAGCATATGAATTGGATACAGCCAAACAAAGGAACAATGTGCTCATGATTTTCACAAAAGTAAGGGGGGAAAAATGCAAAGTCCAGGTACTGATAATGCCTACAGCTCATGGACATGTTTGTTTAACGTTTTTAATTTCAAGATGACTAAATAATGAAACAAAGGGCTGAAGCAGCATATAAAGAGTGTGTTAACCTCACTCTCACATAATCTCTCTCTAGCACGCCTCCATTAAAATCAAGGACAGGATTAGAAAGCAGTTTCTGTCAATCCTCCTGTGTCTACTCGCTGTTTACATTTTCCCAGGAAGGTGCGCTAAAACCTGTAACCATGGAAACTACCAGGAGCCAATCAGGAGTCCTTTTATGCGCATCATGTGACCCAGAGCCTGTTGAGAGATGCATTGAAGTTGGCAGTCAAGCTGTCTGCTGACTGCGTTTTATTAAAAGAAAAATACAATCCATTGAGACGGAAAAGCTCCTTAGAGCACAACGGAGAGGGAGAGCCGGGGGGAAAGAGAGGGCTACGGCTTTTACAGGTTGAAAAGGGAAAAGATTGTTGTCCTTTCATGTTAAGGATGCATTTCACAGCTCAGAGAAGGTGAATGAGTTGTAAATGATGGGGTGGATGTTTGCTTTGCTGAGACGATTGCTTATTCTAGCACATTCTAGCCACTTTTCTGTAGAAATAACACTTAACCGTATATTTCTCATGAGGTTTGACAAAAATAAATAACATATCCAGGGATCCTCTGCTGAAGAATCTTCTAGTTCAAGTCATCTAAAAATCAAACCGAGCCCAGTGACCTGTGTCTCTTTCTAATGTCTACATATAGGTAGCATCCTTCTAAGAGATCATCCTCAATAAAATGGAGCCTCGTATGGGATTTGAAACAATCCACATAAGCAGCAACTTAAATAATGCTTCTCATGTGAAGTAGAGACTCAAAACACTATTGATGTCATCAGAGATTGGCGTTAGCATGTTCCTATGCTCATGAAGCATAAACTATATTTATTTGGGTATATGTGTATGACTTCAGTCAATGTTATGGAGTTATCATGCTTTTCACTTTGAAATACTGATCCAAATAATTAGTAATTCCTTCTGAAGGATGTAGTAATACTTGAGTCATGACTAGTGGGTTACCATGATCTTCACTTTAGTATTAATTATTTTTCATTATTCAAATTATTTATGAACCTGTATTTAGTAGTCTCCAGGAGGTATGAAAAAATAGTAGTTATTGATTAGCTAATAGTGTACTACCACATTTAACTGAGCGCTATTACTTACTAATTCATTAATAAGAGTTTCTTGTTAGTTAATAGTAGTTTCTAGAATGTTAACAGTGCGTTACTCATCTGTTCCTGTGTAGATATTCATTAATGACGGAACAGTATTCTAAAGTGTTACCAATGTTTTTACTGTATTTTTGATCAAATAAATGCAGCCATGCTGACTATTTTCAAAAAGAATAAAAAAAGTCTTAAGACACCAAATTTTTGAAAGTCAAATAAATTTGCAATCAACTTTTATCTTTACTCATCATTGCATTATGGTATTGCAAGCTTTATGAAGAAGACGTGCATTGTTGCCTTAGAAGGTTTAATTATGCTGCCTAAAAAAAGTCTTGTTAGGCTACCTGTCACAGAAAACTTTCTGCATTTTTACATTTTCAAAAATCATCACTTAGTATGATTTATAAGCTGTTTTTCGTCATAGAGGCCAAAAAAAATGTCCCCACAAAAACAAGGATTTCAGATATTACCATCTTTGTGAGGACTTTTTGTCCCCATAACATAGGGTTTACTGGGATCACACACACACACACACACACACACACACACACACTATGCTATTTTTACCTGCCATGAACACTATTTCTTATCAGAGGCCTTGAAACTACCTGTCCACCTCAATCAACATTCTCGGATTTCAGCAATGAGCCTGATGTGCTTCAATTATTAGAGCATAAGATCTCTCTCTCTCGCTCTCTCTCTCTCTCTCAAATCTTTCACTACCTCTCTCCATGTTAGTGAGAACGGCAGATTCCATTCTCTTTATAGAGCACCATGACCTGCATGTAAGAACACCGGCCTTGATCCTGCATGGTTTCTCCCTCTGAGGGGATTTTTCATGTTTTGCTCCATTAAAGATTTCTCAGCACTACATGTTACTGCAGTATATAATCTACATGTTTTCACCTGCAGGATATTAGGAACTAAAGCTGTTGCAATGTGTCTCATTTTAATGCATGTAAATGAGATTTGAGAGCTACAGCAGAGGGGAATTTTTTCAGCAAATAATGATCTAACTTTTTATCACTGTCACGCAAAGTTAAATATGGCCTTCAAAGGATAGTCCACCAAAAATAATGTTATTCCATATCTGTATGGCTTTCTTTTTGTTCTTTGCAAAGCAAAAGATGTTTTGGAAAATGTTGGAGTCATTGGAGCCCATTGACTTCCATTGCATGGAGAAAAAAAAAAAAAAAAACACTGACACATTTTATTTTGTGTTCCACAGAGGAAAGAAAGTCACACAAGAATTGTTAGCCAACTATGGTATCAAGTTCTGTCATTACTCAACTTTTCAACATTTCAACATTTCCCAAGACCATATAGTCCCAATGAACAAACAGCATGGTAAACTTTTGTGGTTGGAACTACAGCTCTTGACCAGTTTCTTGTTAGTATGACATGTTGACTTACATTGATCATGTAGATCATGCTTTTGGGCACAATAAGCAAGGTAACATGCAGTACATTCCATATCTTTCATTCCATTTAACCCTCAAGGGTCCTTTGGCAAAACATTTATTTATTTTTGTTTCCCCTTAATCTGAGCGGTACAAGACTTGGCTACTTTCCTAAGTTTGCCACCTGAACACACACACACAAAATAGACTCGATTCAACAATGTTAAGTGGTTGAAAAGTGGAGGGTTATACGAAGGATGCTTGAGGGTTAAATATATACACATTTCAATATATATAGCATGTAAAAAATCTGTGCTGTTTTTGAAGAGTGCGCATGTGCGTAAATGTGTAAGGGATCCCCGGAGTAATACATAGTGGGAACCCAGGATGAATCAAACATCAAAAAATGCAAAATGACAGGTAGCAAAAATAGTGAAGTAGTCCTCAGATGCTGTTTGTTCCAGCATCATTTCAGAGAAATTACATTGTGGAGAAAGCTGCTAACTGACTGAACTGCATATATATACTGTATATGGCAACAAAGTGTAGACATGATTTATAAAATGAATGTTGTTCTATTGTTTTGTGTAAATGAACTATAATAATCTGACATTAATTGCAATCTTGAATTGATTAAGTTATTAAAAGTTATTACTCGACCACCTGCGCATGACGTCTAACAACGTCCTATATTGTTGGTTCATTGATGGAGGTACGAACACGTTACTACAGTAAACTTTCAAGGAAAACAGTCATGACTATAAGTTCTTTTCCCCTGTGATGCATTTTACTATGATAGTTAAGCAGTGAGTTAAGTTGTTTATGAGAAACGCACCCCTGTTTAGTTTTGGGTTTTGATTTCACTTTCATGTCTTTTATTTTGTAAAATTTCCATTGCCATGTTTCCTGTTTGTCATGTGTTTTCATCTTTTCCTCATGTGATCTTGCCATGTGCTCCTCCTGTTTATGTGTCATGTTCTGGTTGTTTTGGTCATGTGTTTCTTAGTTCTGTTGTCTCATTGGTTCATTGTTTCATTGTGTTCAGGTGTTTCTCATTTGCTCATTAGTCTCTGTGAATACACTCTAAAAAAGCTGCAAAAATATGGCACAATGCACTGTATTAATTTGAAGAGATTTTCGCTATTTATTTTTACAGGTGTTTTCCCTGTATTTTAAATTTTTACGCTGCATTGCGTTGTGTTTTAGATTTAAAGGAAATGTCTGTAAAATTAATGGATAATGTACTGGTAATGAGCTGCCAGTACTTTTTCTGTTATTTTACAGATTTATTTCTTAGCCTCATGTTACCATTGTCTTTGGTCTAGCTATGTTTCGTGTAACCACTGTTTGGTTCAAGTTTAGTTCATGGTTCTGTGTCAAGTCTTAGTTTATTTTTGTATTTGTTCAAGTTTTATTAATAAAAGACATAACACAAGGCACAGAAACATGACAGACATGAGGGTGAATGCTGTTTTTGGTCATTATTTTTGGAGCTGGAAAGCCTCCATCCCAGTTCAATTTTAATTGTACAGAGAGAAAAAAACATTCTGAGTTCAAAAAAGAAAGAAAAAAAAAGAACTGTGGACTTGTGTGAGAGAGAGTTTAGATCATCTGGTGAATTTCCATTTCAGCTTAAGAGATGCAAAAAGCCACCAATAGATGGAGACAGAAGCGCGAGGAGAGACAGACAGAAAAACAGAAAAACAGCCACTGAAAATTAGGTTATTAAAATTACCAGCGTATAAATAAGTGTCAGTAATGGGCTGCGATATTAAAACTACATTCATCTGAGGATTATTCTCAGGGGATGGCAGTTCTGTGCTTAAACTAACTGTTTTATGTGTGTTGAGACACTGGAGGAAGACTTTTTTTCCCCCTCACGATCAACTGAGCTGTCCGAGACTCCAGCGAGAGTGACCTCCGCTCAAGTATCCCGACCTCTACTCGGCATTCACCTCTACACACGGACAGATAAGTGATATCTTTCAGAAAAACAAATACGGACCACCACCATTCACTCAATACAAATCCTCTCTTGGTAATTGTGCTGCGTTGAAAGACTGCTTTACATGTCCGCGGCTCCCAGCATGCTCTCCGTTCACCTGGTGACACCAACAGAAAGAGCGAATTTTCTAGAAGCCAGAGCACAGCGGTGAACTGCGCTAAGTGGCCGGCCTTTGTTGGTTCTTTTAAGCTCACTTTTTCTCTATTGCTTTTCCTTTTTCTTTCCGACCATCCAGGCAGCAGCGACAGGGAATCAATCCTTTAGAGATCCCCAGCAGGTAGAGCTCTCCCTGCCTGTCTCTCTCTCTCTCTGACTCCCTGTTGATCCGCATTCATCAGGCACATCAAAGGGCAGCTCAGGATGCTGCTGTGTCCCCGGTTTGCCGGCCCCTCCTGGTTGATTCTGCCTCCCATCAGGAAACAATCTCCCCTCCGCTGCACAGACTCATCTAATCAATGTCGAGGTTTATGGCTCTCGGAGTTCCTACGGCTCCTGCGAGGAGCTAAAGGCCTGTGAGGTAGAAAGAGTCTTAGGAGAGAATGACTCCACACTGAGACTCCAACTGCATTGGAACCCACCCGGCGAAAAATCACCAGTCTTTAGTGTCAGTTGTTTCTTCTTCTCGACAGCAATGAGATCAAATGGAGAAGTTTCCTGCTTCTCAGATTTTTCTCCTATCATCCAGAATTGCCAGCCTAAGCTAACAAAAAATATGTTTTAAGAATGTTTTGCTAAAGTTCCCATTAAGTTATGAAAACATTATTTCTGAATGTTCTCTGAGCGTCCAAACATCCAGTTTTTTTTTGTTTTTTTTAAAGATTTTTTTCTTGATTACGCAGACATTAAAGGGTTAGTTCACCCGAAAATGAAAGTTCATGTACTCATGTCGTTCCAAACCCATAAGACTTTTGTTCATCTTCAGAACACATTTGATGAAATCTGAGAGCTTTCTGTCCCTCCATAGACAGCTACACAACTTTGACGCTTCAAAAAGTTTATAAAGAGATTGTAAAACTAAATTTGGTTTAGTCCAAATTTTCTGAAGAGACTCGATTGCTTTATACACTGAACAGATTGAATTTAGGATTTTATTCAAATATAAACATTCATCAACTTGCACATCAGTTGTGGCAAATGGAAGCTCAAGTTTGCTTGACGTGCGAGAACCAATGAGGTTCATTCTCGTGTGTTACACAGCACATTTAAGCTTCCGCAAGAACCAATGAGGTTCATTCTCGTGTTACGCAGCACATTTGAGCTTCTGCAAGAACCAATGAGGTTCATTCTCGTGTTACGCAGCACGTTTGAGCTTCTGCAAGAATCAATGAGGTTCATTCTCGTGTTACGCAGCACATTTGAGATTCCTCGAGAACCAGTGAGGTTCATTCTTGTGTGTTACGCAGCACGTTTGAGCTTCAGCGAGAACCAATGAGGTTCATTCTCGTGTTACGCAGCACATTTGAGCTTCCACAAGAGGTTTGTTCTCACGCAGGTTCGGTTCAGCTTCTGTTTATATTCGCTGATCAATGTTTATATGTGAATAAAAGATTCAATCTGTTCATCATATAAAGCGATCGAGTCTCTTCAGAAAATTTGGCCTAAACCGCTCAATTCATATGGATTAGTTTTACGATCTCTTTATGAACTTTTTGAAGCGTCAAAGTGTCAGTTGCGTAGCTGTCTATGGAGGGCCAGAAAGCTTTCAGATTTCATCAAAAAGATCTTCATTTGTGTTCCGAAGATGAACGAAAGTCTTACAGGTTTGGAACGACATGAGGGTGAGTAATTAATGACAGAATTTTCATTTTTGGGTGAACTAACCCTTTAAGGAAACGTTCTATCTTGAATTCCATTTCTTTGAAAATTCTGAAACAGGTAGTAACATTTAAAAATGTTAGATGAACATCCAATGAAAACATTAACGATGTATAGATAAATGTTTTTGTACTAATGTTTTGAGAACATTATTAAAGACCAGATAACTTTGAAGGGAAGAATGTTTGTTCATAACTTTGAGAGAACCTTGCCAGATGTTCCCTGTTAGCTTGGAAAGTCTGCACTCAAACCCTGAGATCTCAGTATGAACTCAAATATAGGCCTATATCAAATGCTCTGATTTTTATAGCAGACTTCGATACCTGAAAATAATACAAAAAAGATCTGCACACTGTTGTTCTCCCTTTATTTAGAAAAGGTTAAAAGTGGCAATGTTTCGGTCAAAGACCTTCATCAGACACACACTTTGATACCTGAGCACAAATGATCAGACAATTATCTTATTTGTTTCTATTTTTATTTCTTGTTTGGACTTTAGGAGAAACATCTGAGACAATACTGATCTTTAAATAAATAAGAAAAAAACGAGAACACCATTATGTCTCCTGACATATGAAAAGAGCAAGATCTGAGCAATTAAATTTTCCTCTAGGAACATAAGGTCTATTATCTCAGTTGTTTATCCTAGACAGCAATATGTTTAACGACAGATGAAGAAAGAGGAAAAATGCCACAAATAATCTCACATCTCAAACTGTGCTCAAATATTATATCAATACATCAAAGTCTGCAATGAAACATCTGAGATCTTAAATTTTTCTCATCAAAGCTTAAGGAAAAATACAAATGTGACAACTGTTTCTCCCAGCAGGCAAAAATATTAAATGGGGATCAAATGGAGACTGTTGACAAAGTCTCCTAAGAAAAGACCCCACGTAATCTCATGTCTGTCTCAGACTTGCCAAGACACCAAAGTCTGCGATCAAAAGTCATATTCCAACACGAGCTCTAGAATTTCTCATCAGATTCATCCAAATAATCTTAGCTGCTATTTACATTGATTTTATACTGTACATCTATATTTTTCTGTATGAAAGCAAATGTAGCTGAAACATCTGAGACAAAGTTGATACATCACTAAAACAGAACTAAGAACTTAAGTCTTCAGAGCTATGAAAAAGTAACCTATGAGCACTGAAATGTTCCTCTGGGAGGCAAGAGAGAAAAATGGGTGTGTTGATTAACAGCAGGGTGATGAGATGGTAAAGTTAAGTAGGGATGAGGGTTGTGTAAGAGACTAACTTCATGCTGTGGTGATCTGACAGCATTTGAGAAGGGAGGAGCTCGCAGTTCTGTGATCCAGAGACGAGCCGAGACAGAATAAAGCCTGAGAGACAGATTATGCTCAGCTCCAAGACAAATGAGAAGAAACATCTGAACTCTATCTGCAGTGGCAAACAAAAGGAATGAAGGGATTAGAGCAGTCAAGCAGTCCTTCCCTCTCTCTCTCTGTCACGTACACACACACATACATGCATAAGTGACTTCATATTTATTCACAGCACTCTTTTATACACACACACACAAACGCAGCATGTTTTTGACATTTTGCTCAAGTCTTAAACTAAGTTATATTCGAAAGCACGGAATGTTCCATGTGGTTCCAAAAGGAATTGGGGTGTGTGTGTGTGTGTGCGCGTGTGTGTGCGTGTTTTTGTGACATATCAGGACACAAATTTGTATAATGACATGGGTATGACATAAGTATTACAAGGAGAGGGTGACTTATGAGAACATTACCCCATGTCCCCATTTTTCAAAAGGCTTATAAATCATACAGAATGACTTTTTTTGAGAAAGTAAAAATGTGCACAGTTTCCTGTGATGGGTAGGTTTAGGTGTAGGGTTGGTGTAGGGCGATAGAAAATACGGTTTGTACAGTATAAAAATCAGTACACCTATGGAATGTCCCCATAATTCACAAAGACATGGCTGTGGGAGTTCATTTATACATTGGGAAACATTTCTGCCAAGAATTTAGCTACATCTCACATCTAGAGACATGTATTACAAAGTGGTTGCTACAGCACTGCAAGGTAGTAGCTACAGTATTCTAGGTGGTCGCTATGGCATTGCTAGGGTGATCTGGGTGGTTGCTAGGGTGTTGCTAGGGTATTCTTTGTTGTTTCTTTTAACACCTGCTATGTGATTCAGTTGCTTTCAGTAAGTTCTCTTCAACAAGTTCACTTAAATGGTAGAGCAACAACAAGGTCATGCGTTAAATTCCCATTTATGCTGGTCTAAATCAAAACCAACATAGTGATAAATCACTTCAGATAAAAGCAGATAAAGTTTTCTTTAAAATGCTTTTAAAGTCCCCCAGTTGACAATAATTTTATCCCTTAAAACTCATCTTTGATCACCATAATGACATATTTAAACTTTTTTTTCCCCTTGAAAAAATGTCTTCATGCGTTGAAATCGCTTAAATGTAGCTCTACATTCTTGCTTCATTTAGTATACGTGGTTCTATGAATATGCAAATTAGCCCCGCCTCCACTCACTTACACCAGCTCAGAGATCCACTCGTTGACGTGATTGGTTACAAGGTAGTTTGTGACATCAGAAACACCAGCGATTTCAAACCAGGTTTTTTTTTTTTTTTTTTTTGTCTTTGGTTCACTGCAGTTTTAAGGAGAAAATACTCAGCAATGGTGTTGACTTATGAATTTGCACATGGTTTGTCTTAAAGCATATTAAAAACACCAGATAGACATATAAACAACATTAAAACTTGATTTTCACCACAGGGGGGCTTTAAAGTGCCTCACCTCTATACATATATATATATACTATAGTATATGTCTTCCTTTCACCCCTTGTTTCTCAGCCACTATAAAAGCTGCCAATCTCAAAAGAACTGTATTTTCAAGGCTGTTCAGATATGCTCTCTGAAGAGGAAAAATACTGAATCTCGAGTTCCTGTTCACGGCCTCAGCCTTTTTATCAGCGTGCTCAAACGATCCGGTGTGGAACCCACGACTGGGCCTCAGCCTGATCAATAATGCAACAGCGCTGCAATCCAGCCACCTTACAAATCAATTAAAACCCATTACTGGCCCGTGTTCATTCTCCAGCAGCTGTGTGTTTATTTAGCTCTGTCAGCTCCGGGTGGGAGAGGCTGATCTTGCTGCGGTTTGTGCAGGTGGGACCGAGAGCAGAAGTGTGAAAAGGAGGCATTGTGCAGGCGGGAACGTATGAGCTCGAAAATTCCATGAATGTGCATTTCATCCGCAACTCACAATCTGCTCACTTGTTTCGGCGGAGTTTGGTTTGGCCGAGCGCTCGCTGGCGGTCGTGACTTACAGACACCTTCCAACAGGAGCTGTGATGGAGTCCAGGCCTCTCTCTGTAGCTCTTCTGACCATCCGCAGGAGTGTCGGCTTTCGTGAGGGGAATGTGTTTGTAAGTCTTGGCACTGTCAAAAAGCCAGAGGCATTACCACGGACTGATGATCAAAACTGAACTCCAAACCACCTCTTTCACCATCTCTCTCGCTCATGTACGCTTCACAAACACAGAGGTTAGGCTTCAAATACTACCATGCTACAGGTGCTATTTCTGCAGTATGTAGAGTATGCAAATTTTCAGTATACATAGATTACCTGGATGACTTATATTTACATCTATGCATCTGATAGACAGTTTTTACTTGTTTATACGTGGTATTAAAGGGATAGTTCAGGCAAAAATGAAAATTAAGCCAGGTGTATATGACTTTCTTCTTTCAGCCAAACACAATCAGAGTTATATTAAAAAATATCCTGGCTCTTCCAAGCTTTATAATGGGAGTGAATGGTACCATTTTTTTTTTGAAGCCCAAAGCACATCAATTCATTACAGAAGTAATCCATACGGCTCCAGGGTGTTAATAAAGGCCTTCTGAAGCGAAGTGATGCATTTTTGTAAGAAAAATATCCATATATATATATATATATATATATATATATATATATATATATATATAGGGTACAACGGGGCTAAAGGCACACCTTAAGAAAAATTGTGCTTTTCACTACTCTCAAAGTATATGATTGCAGGAAAAATATATATGTTTGTATTGAACATTGATGGAGCAACATATTTTGTATGAAAAAAAATCATAAAGTGTTTAATTTTGTTTAAAAAATCTTATAAATGTATGAGGTGGTGAAAAGGCCCCCCAGCATGGGGTAAAAGGCACACAGTATTTATACAAATACTTTAGCTAAAATAAAATGTTTTTAATAATGACTCGGCCTTGTTCAAAAGAATCACTTTAGCAAAGTTTGTACTATTTTCTGTTTATTTTGATAAATAAAAAAATTCATTTTTGTTCAATAAATATACTGTCATTAAAATAGGCCTATGTAATATATTTTTATATATAAAATATAAAAATAGATTTTAAAAATACAGAAATACAAAAACAAAATTATTTTAAAAAGTAAAGATTCTGAAAGCATTGAAGGAGATCCCATAATAGCTTATTTAATATAGATTTACAGTAGTAACAATAAATTATATGTTATTATGATATGATTAATATATTTTAAAATATGATTGTTTCATAAATATGGTGATTATCTCTAAGATGGATACCCAATTTGATACATGATATTTGCTATCTAACCATGTCATGTCAAGAAATGGAAAAGTTAGCCAGCTATTCATTACCATGTTAATTATTGTGCCTTTTGCCCCAACAGCAGGGCGCTTTTTACCCCAAATACCATACTTTTACATATTCACCCGTTGTTGAAAAACTGTTGCTTGAATTACCTTGAACAAAACTGAAAATCATTAAGAAGACCATTGTCTGAAAATACAAACATTAATCTAATGGATTCTTATTTGCTACTTAAATCAACAACATTTTAAAAAACATCAAATATTAGATCAAACTACCTCAGAATCAGCTTTGCGTTGCTGCCCACGATCGCGTCAAAGATCAGACAAATTTGCACGTTCCTCTTGAAAAGCGGATATTTAGGAAAGTGCTGCGGCAAGTTTTTGTGCCATCTAGTGGTTTAGAGAAAAATAAAATCAAAGGCGCCTTTTGCCCCGCGGTGCCTTTAGCCCCGTTGTACCCTATATATATATATATATATATATATATAAAATATAAAATTTTATAAGCTATAATCACCGTTTTCCGGTAACGGCTGTATGTGAGTCTAGTTCCGGCGGAAGAGTGAACTCTGATCCCACACATGACGTATTAGTGAACGCGGAAGTGCAGAGGATAGAGCTAAACAAAACACTGGTTACAAATTAAAAGTCTAAAATGAGAATTTTTAAAGAGAATTGTTGGAGGAGCTTGAGCTTGTTGCCCAGCCCTATTTGTTTGAACCGCGAGAGGTGTCTATTCTCACCTAAGCTTACGCTACTCCTACATGCTACATCATATGTCGGGTCAGAGGTCACTTTTTGGTCGGAACTCGACTCACGTACGGCTGTTACCGGAAGCCAGTGATTATAGTTTCTAAAGTTATAAATATGGATATTTTCCTTACACAAATGCTTCACTTCATTTCACAAGGCCTTTATTAACTCCCTGGAGCCATATGGATTACATTTATGATTTGGGCTTCAAAAAAATGGCACCACTCACTCCTATTATAAAGCTTGGAAGAGCCAGGATATTGTTTAATATAACTCTGATTATGTTCGGCTCAAAGAAGAAAGTCATATACACCTAGGATGGCTTGAGGGTGAGTAAATTATGGGATAATTTTTGGGAGAAAAACCCTTTAAGAAGCATTTTGTTTGATCGGATCACAAGTAGATGAGGGAGACACATACCCGTCTACACCCGGTATTTTAATCCATCTCTTTTTGTCCACTTTCAGCTACTTCTGTCCTGGGCCTGTATTTATCAAGTTTCTCAAAGTGCCATTTTAGTCTTAAGTGCTGAGAATTCATGAAATGTACTCCTACTTTTAAACTTAAGCATAAAAGCAAGTTATCAAATTTCTTAAAGCTAAGAATCACTCTTACCCTCCCAGTTATTTAAGACAGCTCGAGAGGTCTCTCAAGTGGTTAGGAGTTGCCAGTAGGGGCTTGTGATAGCATTGAGGAGATAGAGATGTGCGCAAATCTTTCAGGGCAGCAAGAGTGTTTTTGAAATGTTTGACGATGAGCAGTTAATCATGGACATAGCAGGCCTCATCTTTGTCAGCGCTGGTTAATGTTGGGATGAACTTGTTTGACTAATTCAGCAAGCAGTAGCGCTTCTTCCTCACGCCAGTTCGGTTTTCTTTTGGAATCCATGGTGGCTAATTATATCATAAAATCTAGCCTATATATAGGCAGGTCAGTTAACAGCACACCGGTTTAAAATTTGCAATTAAAACATGGTGGAAAACGTGTTTATCTCTAATTTCCAATGTGTATATTATAATGTATTCTCTTGAAAATTCTTTATTGTCAAATGTGTGTTGAATGTAAACTCCTCTTAGGAATTTCACCATTCAATGTGAATTTATCTGAGAATATTATTAAATAAGGAAATCTATTCAGTGATTGGTTCATGCCTATGTCATCATCCAAAATCCCGTTTGTGGCACAGCAAAGTGCCGTGAATCATCTCTAAGACTGACACTTAAGATTTAGTCCTACACTTCACTTAAATTACGACTGAGATGCTTGATAACTAACTTTTAAGCGCAGCTTTGAGCCAAGAATTTTTTTACTCTTAAGTCAATTCTTAGCAGTGTTCTTGTGAGTAATTCTCAGAGGCTTGATAAATACGGGCCCTGATTTCTTTGAGGGGAGGGTCTGTGGGCGGGTAAATGTAAGGGCTTTTTTAGACCTTTCGATCTAATGGCTGAAATAAGCTCGCGCAATTTATATATGAACGCGAAAAGAGATGATGGAAAACATATGGAAAGCAGAAGCTTTAGTTTCTGCTCTGACAGTCGCAAGACCATGGTGAACACGGTGAGTATGTGTAAGAAATCAGGAATGGTGAGAGAACATTGTGTTTGGTACATTTTTCATCTTCAAACCAAACTTGGGTCTTCAGCCGACAAAGTTTACATCCCGTCTGGCAAGCGCGCTTCACATATTGCTTACGCATTAGGTCAGTAGGCGGAGAGTAGGCGGTCTTTTGTGGCTTCTCGAACACATTCGACCACATGAGCGTCTACAATACGAAAGCAATCTGGTCAAATGCGTTTTTGACTACCTCTGGAAGTGGTCAAATATGGACATTTAATGTCGTACACTTGTGATCCAATTGACGAAAATGCTTCTTAATACCAGGTGTAAACAGGGCCTTTGATCCAAAGTGAATCACAATGCATTCAGTTTTTTCATGCTTTCCTTGGGAATCGATCCTATGACCTTGGTGTTGCAAGCTCTATGCTCACACTATGATGTGATTATGCCAAAGTGTGCAGTATAAAATTTTAATTTAAACTAAATGTAAATATTCTTTTTTTTTTTTTTTCATTCTTTCTTTAAAATAGTGTGCAGTATGCAGTATCCAACACAGCATTTCCAACACAGTTTGGAAGGAACACTAGCATAACATACTGAGAACATAGTTCTAGCAGAACATAATGAGTAAAACTATTTTGAAATAATATGTCAAAGTATGCTACATGCGTTGGTGATATTGCATCGGGTTCACACTGGAATTGTTTTTTTTTTTTTTTTCTTGCATTTCGTTCCACACAGTGAGCTATATCCAACTGGTCTAAAATCAAACTCTACATCACTGTATGACAAACATCAGAAATGTTTCTGATTGGCTATTTCACCTGGTTCAGCCTGGTTCTAACAGAGTGTTATACAAAGTCTGTGTCACACTGGCGACAGATACTGTTTGAGGCAGAAGTCTGGATTATATTTAGTGTCTGACCTTCTTTTGTGCTCAGAATATCCAGGCTAAACATCCCTCAGCCAAACAGCCCAGTCAAATGAGCTAAAACAGTATTGACACTGTATAAACAGGGGAAATTCCTCTCTCAAATTGGGTTACCGTTCTCTTAAATTAAAGATGTTTTCATTTCTGAGCTCTTCAAGCAGTGCTTTCTCTCTCTATCTCTCACTCTTACACATACACACACACACACACAGCACTGTTGTCCAGACACCGATATGCATCTTTTTTCCCCTCAGGAGATGAACATTGTGCTGGGCTCTCATGATTGACCGGCTTCCCATGTTACTCTGAGAGTGATTGCCATAAATATTTCATCACCAAAATTGCTTCGTGCCATAAATACACAGCAGTGTGTGACAAAAGAGGGAGAGAGAGAAAGGACACACTTCCTCCTTATCACCTCAGACGCCCGGACAATTAACACACCATCTCATACATCATTCTAGAGCCATTTACGTGGACATTTCTCACTCGTGTCTTCCTTTCTGCTCGTTCGCTCTCACGATTCCTTTTAAATACACAAACACAATGCTTTTAACAGACAAGCCTCATATATACATACACATGAACACAAATGCACATAAAGATGTATTTTATTTTATTTATTATTTTAGTTATTTTTTAAATGTCCCCTAACCCTAAAACATTTTTAAATAGTTTTTACTTTTATTTTATTCTTTTATTGTATCTGTAATACAATATAATTTAATATAAAGTACACATAATTAAAAATAAAAAAATAAAAAAATTATACATTTCTGCTTGTTCGCGCTCATGTTTCCTTTTAAATACACAAACAGTCAAGCCTCATATATACATAAATATTAACACAAAAATATGTAACAAGTCCCAAAAGTAAAGTATTTTTTTATTATTTTAATTTATTATTTTTTTATTTTATTTTGCAACATAAACCATTTTTAATCGTATTTTGTACTAAATTATATTAAACAATTTAAAAATGGTTTATTTACATAATATTTGAACAATTAAACAATAGTCAAGCCAAGTCACTTTATTTTTATAGTGCTTTATACAATACAGATTGTTTCAAAGCATCTTTACGGTGAACAAAAGGAAAATAATGATTCAGTGATGCAAACATAGTTCAATTCAGCTGTAAAGCTTTTGCATTGTTCAGCTGAAGTCAGTTCAGTGTTAATTCAGTTCTGTTGTAAAGATCATCAATTATTAAATTAGTTCAATTTGGCTCTGCAGAAAACAGTGATGTCATCATCCACCTCAGTTCAGTTCTCATCCAATAGTGTCAGTGCAGATAAATCAATAATATTTTTGAATATTAAGTGTCCCCAACTAAGCAAGACATTTCATGTCTGCTGTATGCGTGTCTCTTTCTCTCTCTCTGTATGTAACGGCTCAGTTTTTGCGGAGATTTACTGTGTGTTATGGGAAGGGGATTTCCTTCAGTTCTTCACGGCCACTTGACTAAAGAACAGAGCCTGACCTTGTGTCACTCACACACATATCTGCTCTCCACAGCTCCCCACAGTCCTCTCGAGCTTATTAAACACATTAAATCTCAATGTCATAAGGCAAGATTATAAGTGTTTGGCTGAACGCCTACCCATAATCCACCTCTGAACTCTGGTTGGAGGTCTGTCGAGCACTTCAGCATTTCCATTCAGCTCTTGTTACATAAAAACCCTCTGTGCAGAAATAGATGACTTCATTAAGTTATTAAGTTAATTATAAATGAGACTTCACAGCATCAATTCAATTGATAATTTTAAAGTTCTATATTACTTGGTTTAATAAATAAAAATAAAACACCAAATACTAAATGTGAATTTACAGTGAATTTAGACCCCACAACATTATAATGCACAATAAAAAATAAAAAAAAAATATTTTGGTAAGGATTACATTTAACAGTGTTATTAAAATATTATTGATTTTAATAATTTAAATGCCCATTAGATGACAAAATGAAATCTAATGAGGATGCAAAATGAAATATTAAATACTAAAATGCTGCATTAGATTGTGTATTATAAAACATTATGAATGTCTGTAGTGCATTAAAAATGTATTATATACTGTATATAATGGCATCAGGGAAAGTGGTACAGGCACCTCTAATAGAATCACTTGTGCATTACATTCTATATTAGTGAAGAATGTATCAGAACCTAAAGGGAGAACATCTAACTGAATACAGGGATTTATTAAAGTCCAAAAGCGCTTTCTGATTGTCCTTTAGGTATACTGACCTCAGCTCTGGTCAGTTATATTTGCCCAGGTGTGCTTATTTGATGTAAATTGAGTCTGGTACACAGGGACGCAGTTTAGTGAGTGTTTCTGAAGAGCACTACAAACTTCCTCCGCAGGAGCTGCCTGAACACGCACTTTCATGTTCGGGAATGACGTGCATCATGCATTCAGCTCTGCAGTTTTAATACTGTACAAACTGTATATTTTATCCCCCTGCCTACACTAACCTTACCCATCACAGAAAACTTTCTGCATTCTTTGAATAAAAAAAAAGACACTGTTTAGTATGTTTATTTTGTTTACGAGGACACAGGAAGTAACCTACCCATCACAGAAATGTGCAAAGATTAAAATAAACATGTTTTGGCTGATTTATAAACCTTTTAAACTAGTGAGGACCAGTAAAATGTTCTTACTAGTCGGTTGTTATAATATTTAAAGGGGTTCTTGATTATGATTTCACTTTTTCAACTTTAGTTAGTGTGTAATGTTGCTGTTTGAGCAAAAACAACATCTGCAAAGTTACAACACTCAAAGGGAGATGCAAAGGGAGATATTTTCTTTTACAGAAATCGCTTTTTAAGGACTACAACGAACGGCTGGTAGGGACTACAAGAAGCTTCTTCCTGGGTTGGTGACATCACAAACCCAAAATTTACATAAACCCCGCCCCTGAGAACACGCAACAAAGGGGGCGGGGCCATGTTGGGCTGCTTTAGAGAAGAGGAAGAGTTGTTGTAGTAGAGTGTTTTTGCCATCATTTTATGTCGGACTGCTTCACAAACGAGGGTCAATTCAACGTTGGATTTGCACAAAAGATTAACATGACGGCACATGCTAGTCGATGAGTTCAATCAACTCCACAGCAACTACATAAATTTATCCACTAACCATTCAGAAACGTCCAGTTGCATTCTAAAAGTTGTAACTTCTTCCTGAGTCTCTCCATCGGTTTGAACAATGTAAGGCTGAACACGTTACTGCCAATCGTCATTTTGGCTGTGTGAGATTCTCTTTATTTTTAGATTTTCAAAAAACATAATTTAGTATGATTTATAAGCTGTTTTCCTCATAGGGACCAAAAAATGTCCCCACAATGACAAGAATTTCAGATATTACCATCTTTGAGGGGACTTTTTGTCCCCAAAATGTAGGGTTTACCAGGACCACACACACACACATAATATGTTATGGAGGGGACTTCCATTGACTTCTATTGTTTTTACAAAGCTAATGATATTTTCTATCCCGTAACCCTCCCACAAACAATTCTACGTCTTTGGATTTTCATTAAGATGTTATTTAGTATATTTATTAAGCCATTTTCCTCATGGGGACAATTGGCTGATCCAGGCAAAACCACACACACACACACACACACACACACACACACACACACACACACACACACACACACACACACAGCAATCCATTTCTGCAGTAATAAGAAGAGGCTTTCAAATGGATTCCAAACAGGTGTGAATCTAATTCAGGAGCGCAGGGGGTGTTGATTAAGAGAGCCGGAGCTCATGCCAGAGAACAGAGATAAAGTCATTTCTCTCTGTCTGTCTCTGCTGGTGTACCAGACAGAGGCTGGACGCTGGCTGACTCTACTACAGGTGAGAAAAAGAGAAAGATCTTCTCCTTTACAGTGAGATCATCATACAGTATACAGAGGACAGTAAAACACAAGCTAGTCTGTCTAATAGTCTGAATGAACACTGTAAACTGTATCATTCTAAAGGACACATAAACATACAACACAAACTACTCACAGCATCTAAAAGCACATGTAGTCCAAGTCCACTTTGCAGCTTAATTTGACATGTGAAGCAATCAAATATGATTCATACTGTAAAAAATGACTGATTTTACTGGTAAAAATGCTACAGTGAAAAAAAAATTGGTTTGCAGAAAGTTTCTGTACTATATACGGTGAATAACTGTACTAGATCTAACGGTACAATTAATGTAATTTTACGGTAAAATACTGTTAAATTTGCGGTTTTTGGAAGTGAAAAATAAGTCATTGTATAATTTACAGTAAAAAAAAAATGTAAATTGACATTCCCACAATTCCCTGCGTGACACTTCACATTTGATGTATTTTCGTTGAAATAACTGTTTCTTCTTAGTTTTTTTTTATTTTTTTCTGATCAGTTATGTACATTAGGGTTTTATGTTACATCTAATGTTGTTAAATTAATGTTTATTGCATTTTTAAAATGTCATATTTGTTACCATGATGGTGTTTAGTGTTTGTGTGAATGACACTGTGTGCACCTTCTATATATTAGTATTGTCCTATCATGTGACTCTCATCACCACTGTGTTTGGTGGTTGTCAGTGTATTACAAAGGTACAAAACAGATATTAGTACTTCAATAGGTTGGTAAATTAACATTATATCAGTTAATTAAATACGTTTTTTTTACCGTAAATTTAACATAATTTTTTTACAGTGTGTAAAATAAACAGTTATGAACCGTAATTATTACAATATAAATCTTTAAATTATACGGGTTTGAACTGTAAAATAGTGCTGTCCCGTAAAACCTAAAACATTGCTACAGTATTTTTTACAGTAAGGTTCTGGCAACCACAGCTGCCGTTTTTTTACCGTAAATTTTACAGGAATATTTTTTACAGTGCATATTATTTTTACATGCCATTTATAAGAGGTTTTATCTGGAATAGATTATACCACAATGATGAAAAAGCTCTTAAAATAATTGCAAAGCAGTGTCTGACCACAACTGTGAAAAAATAGCATAAATGTTTGTAGAATTGTAGAATCCTAAAGCAGACTATACATGGAATCTTGTTTCCACCATGAAATAAAAAATAAAAAAGCTGATTGCAACTTTTTATCTCACAATTCGGATTTTTTTTTTTCTCAGAATTGCGAGTTATAAAGTTAGAATTGCATGATATAAAGTCAGAATTGCGAGTTACAAAGTCAGAATTGCGAGTTTATATCTCACAATTCTTACTTTATAACTTGCAATTGTGAGTTTATATCTCAGTTCTAAAAAAAAAGTCAGAATTGTGAGATATAAAGTCAGAATTGCATAATAAAAACTTAAATCTTGCAATTCTGAGAAAAAAAGTCAGAATTGTGAGATAAAAAGTCACAATTGCCTTTTTTATTTAATTTTTTTTAGTGGCAGAAAAAAACTTCCATAATATACACTTCTGCCACTGAACAAATTGTGAAATATTATTATAATTTAAGATAACAATTTTGTATTTGAATATATATATTTATAATGTAATTTATTTCTGTGATGCAAAGCTGAATTTTCAGCATCATTACTCCAGTCTTCAGTGTCACATGATCCTTTAGAAATCATTCTAATATGCTCATTTGCTACTCAAGATACATTTCTTTTATTTTGTTATTTATTTATTCATTCATCTATTTATTTTGTAATTCCCAATTATTCTCAGTAGTGATTCTAATTAGATATACCACCATGATGTATAAATATTTTACAAATTATATATATATATTTTACATTTTTTATATATATATATATATATATATATTTTTTTGCAATTACAGAGTGTGTATACATGTATTAGAAAAATAATGTCACAATGCAAAAAATATTCTTAAATGGAGCTAAAATAAGCAACATAATTTCATTAAAAAAAATAATAACAATAATTTTGGAGTGAAATTTAAACTAGACATGTTCTTGACATGCACATACATTTTTCAGTAGGATTGAATTCACAATTATTCAAATAATTTTAACATAAAAGTATTCATTTCTTTTTAAAAATTCTTTCTGACCTTAGACTTCTTTGTTTAAACTGTTAAAGGTCAGAGGTCACTTTTAACAGTGCTTTTTAAAACACATGAAAATACCATTACTTGAGACTTCACTGAACTTAGACGTGAACTGCCGCTGTTCAAAGAACAAATGAGCCTTTCTGAATGCCGAAGGCTCTGCCTTTTACACCAGTGTACCGAGATGACCTTGCTTTGGTTATTTACGAGCCAGAGTGCAGCTGTCATCATTAATTAGTTCCTTTCATTAGCGAGAAGATGGATACGTACACTTTCCTCTCACCTTGTCTTTTATTCTCTATCCTCTAGTGGTCTAATGAGAGCTAGACATCAGAGAGACTTCCAGTGGGCTGTATTTATATACATAAGTAATGTCTGAACCGGTTTCAGATGCAGCTGTAATGATTTCAGAACAAGAGAAGAGAAATTAAAAACCGGAATAGCACTCCAGAGACATGAAGCCTATTTGGAAAGTCCTGGGAAATGAATTCATTTCTTTTACTGTGTTTTTTGAGTGTGTGTGTGTGTGTTCTGGAGATGGCCTTTCTCAGGCCTGTGTCGTTTATGGGTCGTTAGCTGAGACCCACTGCTCCATTAACTGAAGCACAGCATTATGGGTAAAGTACAAGCACTCATATATTCTTGTGAGGGAAATGGCTGCTGTTTTTATGGCATACATCTCCCAATGGTGCACAATAACTCAAACACACACACACACACACACACACACACACACAAACTAATAGGTAGTGCACACTAACACGCACACACACACAATATCTCACATATTATTTACACCTTTTTTTATTGGGCAAACCTTGACACCAGTGCTTATGATGGATGGTTGTGTTTTCTTTCTAGCTTTCTTCCTTTTTTTCTGCTATAGTAAAGTGGGCCAACCAAAATCACACACACACAGCCCTTAACATCCACCTGTTCCCATACACAGGAAAAGGAAGTGACTCTAAGAATGTGCTGGTTTAGTGTGTGACTGATAAGATGAAAGTACGCAGATAAGCATGAAACCGCTCTGAAACCCTGAAACCTCACAGTACTTCAACATGACAGCAGAGAACAGCTCCAAATAAGAGTCTGATTGTTCTAATTGGCTTGACCTGTGAGCCGCTGCGTGAGTTTTAATTGCATGCAGAGTGAGTGTGAGCTTGATTAAGCCTTAAGAGGAATGATTGCCATCAAAGTCTTCATGGGAGAAAGGTGATATAATACAATAAAATATAAGATAAAATATAAAAATAAAATGCCCGGCCAAAATAAGTCGCTGGATTTAAATAGGCAAATGCTTAAGGGTCTATGATTGGATCATTATTGCAGTGATTATTATGTTTCTAGCTTGTTATATGTTGGAGAACAATTCTTTTAACCTTAAATTGATGGAGTGTGTCGCTTTTCTTTTCTTAAACAACCATGTACTGTAGGAAGACACATCATGGCCATATTTCAGGATGAAAATGTCAAGATTCATCAGGCTCAAATTGTTAAAGAATGAAATAAAATGAAATATACTTTATTGTCCCTGATAGGGAAATTTGTATTGGGCTCAACAGTCAGCATTTTGACAGAACCTGATACATTAAAAATTAGACACAATATTTATACACACCATACATGTACACAGGGTGCGATTTGTGAAAAAAGCAGAGGGGGGGATGTTTTGAAAAGTTTTTTTTATTTATTTATTTTTTTTATCTTTTTTCCCTTTTGAAAATAAATCACAAACCACAGTGGAGCTATATACTAATTGTTGGCAGCTGCCTGTTACAGAAACATTTTTACAATAAATATTCTGATTTAACCTTGAGTTTTGAAGTATTAGACAGATTAGATAGCTTTGATATTTGCACCACTATTTACAATGACACTAATAATTCTTAATTTCTAATAGGAATGCAAAATCATGCAAAATCAATCAGTAGTTATTGATTTTTTTTAATAGAATAACGAGACACAAACCTCTACATTCAATCGCGTTTGCTCCTATTTATTTTTGATCACAGTGCATACACAAACGTTTAGTCCCAAAGTGCGCACATTTGGAGAAATACACATTTACCTCATATTTCGTTAGATAAAATAGAAGCAGGGCCGTACACAGGGTTTCATAATTACCGAGGTCACAAAATGTAGTTTACTAGTCTAGGGGGGTACGGGGGCATGCTCCCCCTAAAAAATTTGATTTCCTTGGTGTAGACATGTGCATTTTAAGGCCAACAAATTGGATAACAATTGCTTTGAAACAATGTCAACAAATAGCCTATGCATGCACCGTTTTGAGGCAGCTTTAATCGCATGTTTGGTAATTTCATGACTTAATTTACAACAGAAGAACGACGGTGCATGCTCGTAGTTTCATTTGCGCTTTATTTAAGCTATAATAAAGTAATGTGCAGCGCGCGCCGCCGCATTTGCGCGTGCAATTCTTGAGTGCGCGCCGCGAGCACAGTATAACGGCTGATTGGACAGTCATGTTCATTTTTCTGAGTTTTACTGACATAGCCTGACAACATCTCGTCTGACCGCAGTTCACTGTTGTTCAAGTAAAGCTCCCTCGTCCTCACCTATCTTTTCCGCGCTCGTTTGACTTGTGCCTGGCGCTGAGGCGAAGTTGGAATGCGCGTCTGAATGCGCGTTTGTTGTGGTCGTAAAGAGACAGTTCTATATAAACGCAGCGTTTTACTTGCCGATGTTTTAAAAAATATTTTTATTTTTGGTATTTTATATGCTCTGTTGGTGGTTTGTGGAGTAGCACCCAGCGGGGATAAAAATAATTCAGCAGAGGCAGGGATATCTTTGGATTTTACAAATCTCACCCTGCATGTACACATATCAGGTGAACAAGCCATATCTGATAACACTTTCTTATACAGACTGATAAAAGAGGAACAAAATTTTCCTATCAACTCCATAAAACCACAGTCTTCGTAAAAAAATACAATCTTTCACACATCCAATTAACATGCGTGTCCCACATAAGAGATTTAAGATTACTGTATCATCCGAGTACTTCAGAATGTACTTCTGTGAATTGGCACCTCTGAGTTCAGACCTTAAATTCACTGAAAATCTTTGGGTTGTGCTGGAGTAGACTTTACAGAGTGCTTGCATTGTCAGTACAAGATCTTGACCAAAAATTGATGCACCTCTTGATGGAAATAACATCACAATAGGTGCATCGATTTTTGGTCAAGATCTTGTATTTGCCTATTTAAATCCAAGCAGCGACTTGTGTGTGTGTGTATATAGCATAAAACATGTCCAGGTCACATAAGGGGGCCTCTAAAGGGACATAGTGTTGGTGAAGGAAGGAACAAATATATTTAAATGCTTTTGCGTTCTCTCGCAAAACTTTTGCGCTAACTCACTAAACTTTTTGTGATGGACAATATGAGGTGGGAGGAAAAACTATAACTTTTGCGAGTGATGCAGTTTCTCAGGGAATGCAATACTTTTGTGAGAGAATGCAAAAGTTTTGCTAGTGAACAAAAAAGCATTCCAGCTCATATTTTTTTTCCATCACCATGTCCAGTTAGGGCTCCCAAAATCAAAATCAAAATAAATAAATAAATAAACGATTAAAAATAAATAAATAATATTTATTTGTAGCTTTTTTTCACAATAATTAGGAACATTTCCTGCCAAAATTTTCATTGTCACAATGCATCCAGAAAATTTTACTTTTAATGTAAATTTATTTATTTTGTTTCATTTTTTTTATTTGATTTTTTGTTATTTTTGATAGTGATGAGATATTCTGAAATACCATAAAATACAATTTTTACATTCAAATCAGCATAAATAAAATGAATTACAACCAATACTATTATTATGTATAAACACTTTACAATTTAAATATTGACATTATATTTTATACATTTATTATGTTTATTTGTCACATTATAGATTTTTCCCATTACAGTAAAGAGAATGAGCATATGTGTCATGAAAATAATGTCACACTGCAAAAACAAATTCTTAATTGTGTTAAAATAGGCAACATATTTTCATACAGACAAAAGGAAATAAAAAACTACAAAACTAGATAATAAACTAATAAACTAATGACACGCACATAAAATATTCAGTGGCATTGAATCCACAATTATAAATTCAAATGCTGACTCGCAGAGAAACAAAACATTAACATAATCTATATTTGTTTTATGATACACATGGAAATTTCTCAGACATTATTACAATCAAATCTAATTAGTCTGTCCTTTCCAGAGCATCTCGTGTTCAATCTAATAAACCTAATCAGGCTTCACTGAATATGATTATAAAGTTAAAAAGCTCAAAGCTGCCGAGAGCACGATTCATTCCGCCGTGTGAGGGTTTTTATTTTGAATCATGCATATTAGGCCTGAAATGTGAAATGCCTCAATTACTGCAATCTTTACTAAACTGTTTATATGCTCCTCAATTCCAAATCCATGTAAACAAACACCACAAACAATCAAAGACTGCCAGCTATTTCAAATGTTCAAAGAGTTGAATGAATGTTTATCAAAAAAGAAAAAAGAAATTGGATTGTAAGATCAGTTACGGCTCCCCAGCTGTGAGAAAACAAAGACATGTCAGGCAGGTCTGAACAAGATAAAGGAAAGCTGATTCCCCTCCTCATTACAGGACAAATTTAAATAATACCGCAGAAAACAGCAGGCCTCCCGGACCTAGTGATGGCCATGAAAGAATGAATAATAAAAAGTTAATTTACAGTTCCTCCAACAGATGTATTGAGACAAACAACGCAAACACACGGCTCTCAAAATACATTTTTCCCCGAGCCTGAAAGCCGTGGGGACCCTCCTCTTGTTGAAATGTCATGGTCCTGCGTGCAGGAGGCAGCAGTCGGGGATTTGCAAATAGATTCTCTTTGAGGCAAATTCTAGTGAATATGTATGCCCTCTCTCTCTCTCTCTCTCTCACACACACGTTTTTTTGCGCTCACTGATGCGCTCTCTTCATTCAGCTCACTGTGCCATGGAAACACTGAAATCAGAGGAGATCTCCTTGTATTCGCGGGCTGCCGAGGCCACACTTCTGAGCTGTGCTAATATCTCCAGTTATTTTACTGTATGTGAAATAAATGGGAAGAAACGTCATATATGTGTTATATATCCCCGGACTTGATTCCCTTTCAGCTTATTTTCTTATCAAATTAGTAACTGATACATGTCATTTCCTTAACTGGAATGTTCAACATAAATCAAACCATTTTACTTCATACCAAAACAGAGGCAGAATGAACAAGAGTTTCCTAAAACATTGAATTTCTTTGTATTTCTTTAACTTTTTTTTTTTTTTTTTTAGTATTTTTCTGATCAAAATCACTCCACACACACAATTTTCAAACTTGTGAGTAGGAACTTCCCAGAGGACTTGAACAGGTAAAAATTATTGCTTCAAGGCCAAGAGTGGTCAGACTTATGTTTATGCACTAAAGCTGTAACACAGCTGTGAGGTCAAAGGTCAAGTGTCATTAAAGCATTAACCCTAGATATTCATTTCTGACAGTGTCTGTCTATCTGAGAATGACTTATCATATGCAGTAAAAGACAACAATGCTCAAGCACTGTAAATGGTTTTGCCAAAAACTCAACTGACTGGCTTCTCTCTGTATGATTTCATGCGAGTCTCTTCAGACCTTAGAACTGTACATGAATTATGAGCTTCTACAACTTTTGACCTCCTAACTGAACCCCTTTCCACAAATTGGTTATAGAAACTAAAACAATATAAATAAAAATTAATATGTTTTTTTCTTAGTCTTATTAAGTGAAAATAATAAGTGCAACCATAATCAAAGTGCAAATAGAGACCAAATTTTTCTTCAAGCATGATGCAGAGTTAAAAGATGGTTACAACTACACAGCCCAGCCTAAGATAGCTTTCATGTTGAGAGATATTTGTATGCATCAGGGAGCTGCTTTAAAAACGCAGGGTATTGAAATCGCGTTTTAATGTGCGCTCGCGTTTTACTTTCGCTTTCAATTTCGCTATTGTGCTTACTCTGTGAATAGAAAGCGGCGGTGCTGAGCGCACATTCTACAAGATCAGACATTTGTTGCACAACAAATCCTCCACCATGGTCTTGTCAGTCATCTCGTCCCTTACTCTCATCACGTGATCAGTGAACTCAGATTCCTGCTGCACTACGTACGACAGCTCGTGTTGGATGAGCTGGATGGGATTGAAGCGACCATTATCCAACAGAATTAAATGGTTTTTATTTCTATAAAAAGCAAAACAACAGTGGAGGAATAATGTAAACGTAGCGGTGGCATATTCTATCCTAATTTCACCCTCACACTCCATCATGGTAATATCGCTAGAAAACTTTTTCACCTCGTCGAGAAATCTCGTCACATTTTAATCTTACGAGATCTCGTGGCAGCCCTACTATCTATCTATCTGTCTGTCTGTCTGTCTGTCTGTCTGTCTGTCTGTCTGTCTAACAGGGAACGTTCTCAGAACTTTGGCTAACGTTCTGGCAAGGTTCTCTCAAAGTTATGAACAAATGTTCTTTCAGTAATATTAATAGAATGTTAGTTCAAAGTTATCTGATCTTTAATAATGTTCTCAAAACATTAGCACAAAAACATTATCTATACACCATTCATGGAAAAAATTTAACATTTCGTCTAACATTTTTAAATGTTACTACTTGTTTCAGAATGTTCAGAGAACATTCAAAACTAACAATCCCACAACATTTGCAAAACGGAATGTTTCCTTAATGTTTGCATAACCGAGAAAAAAAACTTTAAACTTTTTATGGACATTTTTAATGTTCAGAGAACATTCAGACATAATGTTTCATAACTTAATGGTAACGTTAGCAAAATTAACATATTTTGTTAGCTGGGTGTCTAGATCATAAAATGCATTTTATCCACAAAATGTTTGTGTACATTCCATTTCATGATTTCCTGTCACAAAATGCATCTCCTTCACAAATTGCTCATTCTGTGAATGAGATATGTATTTCATCCATATATTTCGTGGTCCAGACAGCCTCTGTTATGGACCAAATGCATATCTTGTTTACAAAATGAATCGTGACTGAAATACAAAAATGTCATGACAAATTCCCCTTTTGTATTCCATGAAAGAAAGCACCTTGGAACGACTTGAGGGTGAGTAAAAGATGAATTAAACATTTTTTTTGGTTGACCTGTTCCTTTAAGAAGACGGTCTTGAGCTACATGATTGTGTCTCTAGGCATAAAGGACTTTATTCTCTATTGCTTCTGCCCCTGAGCCCCTTTCATTTTGTTTATTAAGTTCCTCTTGACAGCTGATGGGTCTCCCTCCATTTCTGAATCCCTCGGGAGATTCTTTTCTTTCAAGCTTAAATGTGAACGCTCAAAATCAAATGCTATTGGGGTCTGGAGCCAGCGCTCAAGCGCTCTCGGCGAAAGTGTAGCAGGCATGGACTCGAGTCTGCTGACAGCCGTGATTCAGTTTTGCAACTGCGGGTGGGGTGGGGGGGAATTAAATTAATAAATGAAATCAAATCCATCTGGAGTGGGTGAATCTGAATTATTCACCATGATCTTGGTCACCCCTGTTTCCTTCCCCCAGTTCTCATAACTGTCACAAAACAAAATGTGCCAACACAGACTCAAAAATTCAGGGGATGATGGCAGCTGATAAAATATTAATTGTCTTGCAGTTGTTGCATTTAGCTGACATCCTCTTCTCCTCACTCACCGTCCCCGAGGCAGACGACCACCGCTTTGGTTGATGGGTCAATCCAACAGCCAGTGTTTGGGAACATTACATTAAGAAGTGACATGTAACAATAAAGCATTAAACATAACTAATTATGTTGTATCATTACTTTTGTTGGAAGGTTACTTTTTCCTCACCATGACTGAGAATCTCTCTTCCAGACTGCACTATGATCGGTTTGCAGACGTTGGAAGTGGTATTTTTTTCAACCCATATTAATTTGTATGGAAGCTTGTTTCCACCACTGAACAAAAAATGAATACGGTATAAATGTGACTTTTTAATCTCACAATTTTCTTCTCACAGTTGTGACTTATAAAGTCATAATTGCGAGATATAAAGTCACAATTGCGAGTTATAAACTCACAATTCTGACTTTTTTTCTCTGAATTGTTTATATCTCGCAATTCTGACTTTATAACACGCAATTGTGAGTTATAAAGTTGTAAATGTGAGTTATAAAGTCATAATTGCGAGATATAAAGTTGCAATTGCGAGTTATAAAGTCATAATTGCGAGATATAAAGTTGCAATTGCGAGTTATAAAGTCAGAATTGTGAGATATAAAGTCACAATTGCGTGTTATAAAGACAGAATTGAGACAAACTCGCAATTCTGACTTTATAACACAATTGTGAATTATAAAGTCAGAATTGTGAGATATAAACTCACAATTCTGAGAAAAAAAAGTTAGTTTTTTCCTCAGATTTGGACTTTATAACTCGCAATTGCAAATTTACGTCACAATTCTAAGAAAAGAAGTCAGAATTGCGAGAAAAAAGTCAGAACTGGGAGTTTATATCTCGCAATTGTGAGTTTATAACTCGCAATTCTGACTTTATTTCTCTCAGTTGTGAGTTTATATCTTGCAATTCTGACATTATAACTTGCAATTGCGAGTTTACATCTTGCAATTTTGAGAAAAGAAGTCAGAATTGCGAGATGTAAACTTGCAATTGTGAAAAAAAAGGTCGGAGTTGTTAGATAAAAAGTCGCAATTACCTTTTTTAATTTTTATTTATTGGCGGAAACAAGCTTCCATAAAAACATGCTGATGAGACATTAAACAGAGGTCCTGACTCTCTGTGGTCATTAAAAATCCCAGGATGTCCTTCGAAAAAGAGTAGGGGTGTAACCCCGGCATCCTGGCCAAATTTTCCCTTTGGACTCTGTCCATCATGGCCTCCTAATCATCCCCATACACTGATTAGCTTCATCACTGTCTCCTCTCCACCAATAAGCCGGTGTGTGGTGGGCATTCTGGCACAATATGGCTGCCGTTGCATCATCCAGGTGGATGCTGCACATTGGTGGTGGTTGAGGAGATTCCCCCTTCCAAATGTAAAGTGCTTTGAGTACCCAGAAAAGCGCTATATAAATGTAACAAATTATTATTATTATTATAAACTCTACCCTAAACCTAACCAATGGTGTTAACAAAAGCAAAAGTACAATAAAAACACACTGGCTGAAGCAGCCATGCCACTTTAAGGCTATGACACACCAAGCCAACATCAAAGAACTAGTGGTGTCACGGCCTTTAGCTGTTTCTACAAGTCTTTTAGCTCTTTTATCATGACTCGTGTTTCACAGGATTCAGACCCGAACGCTTCACATCACAAGTGCAACGCTGTACCAGATGAGCTACTGAGCAAGTTTACTACAGTACATCAGAAAACCCACACATATGGAGCTAGTTATGTGATGCAAACATAAATATGTATTAGTTTACAAATCATGCACTATAGTAACAGTGTTTTGAGATCATAACATAGTATTGTGCAAGAAACCATGTGAAAATAAGTCTTTATTAATCAATAATCTGCCCCTGTAATCATAATTTGTGTAAAAAAGAATAAAAGTTGGTGTTTTATTGCAACCAGTGTTCATTTCAGCTAGAAACTGCAGTGAATTGTATGTATAGGTAAGTTTTTGGAGTTTTGCAGAAATGTAGGTAGAGGCATGTTTTTCCACAGAGCCTATAATATGTTATCCTTTTGCTGAAGACAAAACGAAAGAAAACTTTGCTGCATTCTGTGCATGAAATGCTCTAAAATAGCCATCATTCTCATACAGTACATACAATAATTCCTACAGCATTTGCACACATTAAATATACCCTTATTTCTCCCAACATCAGGAAGTGAGGGGTTTTCAGTTGTATTTATCAGTAAATGAATGTAATGCACCTTACTTATTTGAAACAGTAACTTGAATATTATGGTGAAAATTTAACAACTGACACACAACTTTGCTCATTACACAACGTTACCTAGAAACTGATCATAACAGGTGAAAACAAACTTTTAAACTTCAGACTTTGAAACTTTAAAGCTTGATTCCGCTCAAACTCATACTGATTCATCCAAACAGCATCTGGACAGTTCAAAGGACGAGCCGGTCTTCCTCTTCAATAACTCTGGCTGTTTGCCCTGGCTTTTTGTCCCTCGAATAAACAATACCACTGATGAAAGGCACTCTTAGCCTAAAACCATGCCTTCAGAGTGAGCGAGCGAGAGAGAGAGAAACTCAATAATGAATATGTGAGCACTGCACTTGATATAATGAGTGTCTTTGCTGCTTTGTGAGACCTGAATACTTCAGTGAGTGGTTCTTGCAAGGGAACAAAAGGAGACTTCTTTTGCACTGCAGTGCCGTATCATTTATGACATCCTCAAGCAGAGATGCGGAAAATGCCGGAACTGGAAAGTTGTATCCCAGTGGACCGGCATCACATGTAAACATATAAAGTATCTGTGAGGCTTTGAAATGTTTTGACAATCCTAATCTAAACTTTACTTTCCCGTTGTGTTTAAACGAGAGCTTGATGCTCATTCCCACTCCTACTGCATACACGTCACTGCAGATTCGTGCCAAATCAGCCGTCAGGCTTTCAATAGTCCAAGACATCTGAAAAATAGAACAAATGTGTCTAGGATTGCATGCACCCTCAACAAGAGCTAAAGTGGATCTGAGCTTCTATAGGCTAGTGTACCGATATACCAGCATTTACAAGCATAAACCATAAAATCATGGTCTTTTCAGCAGGGAAGTGAAATAAAATCAGCCTTTTTTTGTCATATGAATGGTTTAGCTCTCATTAAACCTGCTATTTTAACTTGGGAAAACTTTTTTATGGTCCTCTTTAAAACTTAATTATCTTTCCACTACATAAAAGATGAATTTTATTGACCTGTGCAAACTGCTTTTCTGCTGAATTCAGCTGTAGTACCTTTCCAGAGAGGCTGCAGCTGTTTAACTCTAAAACACAGTGGACACGGTACAGACGTCCCAGTGAAAAGTCTGCTTATGACCGTTCCTTCCCCGTAGATAACAAGGAGCAACTTTCGAAAACCTATTTAGCAAAGCACCCCGTTTGCAGTAGCAACTCCCAGCGGAATTAGCGCAGCCTCACGGAGCGCCTGGAGCGCAATCACAGCTAAAAGCCCAACAGACTCCAACACCTGCCGTCGATGCTCCCCGGGAGACAAACAGAGAACGCCCCTGTGCCAGTACTTATAATCGAAGACAAACAGGAGCGGTGAGGATCAACCAAACCTAGAGGATGGGGGAGAGTCTCTCACGCATTCCGTTCTACAAGCACCCGAATGATGACACTGGTATAAACAGCTAAACAAAAAAAGGAATTGACCATACATTGTCTAGCTATCTAAACAGGGACTTTTTTTTAAAGGGGACCTATAATGAACCTTTTTCAAGATGTAATATAAGTCTCTGGTGTCCCCAGAATGTGTCTGTGAAGTTTCAGCTCAAAATACCCCACAGATCATTTATTATAGCTTGTCAAATTCGCCCCTATTTGGGTGTGAGCAAAAACACGCAGTTTTTGCATGTGTCCCTTTAAATGCAAATGAGCTGCTGCTCCCAGCCCACATTCCAGAAGAGGGCGGAGCTTTAACAGCTCGCACTTCGGTTGCTCAACAACAACAAAGCTGGAGAATCTCACGCAGCCAAAATGACGATTGTCAGTAATGGTGTTCAGCCTTACATTGTTCAAAATGGAGTCGGACACTGATGGAGAAATTAACATTAACACCAATAATGTGTTAAAGTAAGTATTGTTAACTCAAACCGTACATTTAAAACAGTCTGCTAGTACTCAACTAACGGCTGATTCACACTTAACGTTTCTCATTTGTGACATCATCCGTTGCCGAACTGAATTGTGGGATCCGCTGCGTCGCGTCACTGGTGTTGCTAGCAGCAGAAGTTGAAAACTTTTCAAGCGCCAATGCAGCCAATCAGATGCCTTATGCAAATACCCTAGCGCAGACGCTAGCCAACTGTGTTCATGCAACACCTGAAAATAGAGGAACATCAAAATGGAGGAAAAGATTATCATTGTGGTGGGTAAACACCCGGTTCTTTACGATCAGTCTTTATATACGTACTGGGACTCATACAGGGGGGACCAAGTCTGGAAGGAGGTGGCAGAGGCGGTTGGCGAATCTGGTATGTATTGTGCTTGTATTGTGTCCGTGTACTTTGTTTATTATTGAATGACAGCTAGCATAGCATGTAAGTAAGCTGGAAGTAAAGTGATTGGCTCTTGTCACAATGACAGTTGCTTCAGCACCAAGCTTCAGACATGCCCTCCGTCAAGCACTGATGCCGACTCCCCATGTGAATCAGCCGTAATATTCTGACCCCCGGTTTCACAGACAAGGCTTAAGCCTAGTCCTAGACTAAAATGCATGTTTGAGCTGTTTTAACTAACAGCAACTTGCACTGACATATCTTAAAATATGTCAGTGCCATTGTTTTGTCTTAAGATGCATTTTTTTTTTTTTGTAAGGCACATTTATAAAAGCTACTTAAATATCCTAAGCCCTGTCTGTGAAACCAGGCCTGAGAGTTAGCTGACATGCAGGTGCAATGTTACTTATAGTCAACAGAATGTCTAAAGGGGACCATCAAAATAAAGTGTAACTCTATTTTTACTGTATTTTTTTTTATCAAATAAATGCAGCCTTGGTGAGCATAAGAGACTTCTTTCAAAAACATAAACAAACAAACAAAAAAAATCTTACAGACCCCAAACTTATGAGTCTGTCTCCAGAGTATTACAGAAACTAAATTAGTGTGAAAGTGTTACAACACTCAACAAAACTTGTCTTTTATTTTCTAATAGATTGTAAACTTTTTTTTTGTAGAGCAGCCCACTAGCTGATTTGCATTTAAAACACATAAAAAAAAAATTAAAAAAAAACAGTCTGTCCAATGTTGTTTTGGACATCTTTGGAACTCCGGCTCAGTTCCCAGTTCCCTGCAGGAGTTCTCAGCAGGCCCACGAGGATGATGATCTGCCGTCAGTGGAATACGAACAGACTGCTCTACTGAGAAGATACCTCACCAGGACATCTTTCACTGCAGGACTCCATACAGTTGAAGAAAAGAGCTACAATTCACTTGTGGCCTAAAATGCTTTGCTTTTGTTTATAATTACAGCTAATGGAAAAAGAACAAGGAATTATACAGAGAAAAGAGTGGAAAACAAGATCAGGAAGTGTTACAAGTCAAACTCAAACCTTGGTTTGAGCACAGTGGGCGAGCTGTGAGCAATCAGTGTTGGGGAAAGTTACTTTTAAAAGTAATGCATTACAATATTGAGTTACTCTCTAAACAAGTAACTACTTGCGTTACTTAGTTACTTTTTATGAAAACTAATGCGTTACATTACTATTGAGTTACTTTTTCTCACCTGGGCTGGGCTTGCTTGTTTGTTTTTTTAATAACAATAAAAAAGTTCTATTTTTGGCAAATTTTAAGGCCCTTTCACACCAAAAGTGAAATGAATAAACCTCAGGCTGAAGAAAATGCATATTTATGCCTGTACAGTAGAGGGCGCAGCTCAAACAAACCTTTCAGCTGTGCTGCCGTTCTGGATTAAAGAAGAATAGGATACAGGAGAAGGAAGTTCAACACTCTTTTTTTCTAAATCAAATCTAAAGTCATTTTTGCTTGTTGGTATAGTTGAATAGAGTACCTCAGGGATTACGTGTTTTTGTAGGCAAAACCCGGAAGCGAGTTAGCATTTTAGGACTTCCGGTTCCATCGCACTAAAGTCTATGGTTTTTTTGAATGGGTTTTTGCTAAATCGCCTGAAATAAGGTCTGTGGTTAACAAAGCCTCTAAATATTTTCACGTTTTGATCTATGACATAAAACACACCAGTTATAACCTGCTTGTGATTTTTTTAAACCTTTATTGTGTCTTAAAAACGGCGGTTGCTAACAAATTGCTAAAAGGGACTACTTCCTTTGGCGGGGACTTTAGACGTCATCATGACAAACAGGACATTTGGACAGCATTTCTCATGAAAAAGTGGATAAGTATTCATACACAGCGCAGATCATAATCAGCGAGCATGTTTTTAAATAAAGTTGTTTTTTAAATAAAGTTTGAGGAAGCTTGGTGGTGGTGACGTTGATCCGCGACCATGGTGTGCTGTAGTCCGTTTATAGCCTACTGTTAGCTTTTTATATCTGACGACTTTATTTAGGCTTCAAAATGTATAAATGTTGTGTTGTAAAGATTATCTTGATAGACAAAACGTGTAAGTGTCATAACCCTTTGTTAAACACAGAGCTTATTTTTTGCGATTTTCCAAAAGTCTATGGGAAAAATGCATAGGCTTTCGATCGAGGGAACCCGTGCGCCGCTAACTTCCGGGTTGGCCTACAAAAACACGTCATCCCTGAGGTACTCTATTGGTAACACTTTACAATAAGGTTCATTAGTTAACATTAGTTAACTACATTAGTTAACATGAACTAATAATGAACTGCACTTCTACAACATTTATTAATCTTTGTTAATGTTAATTTCAACATTTACTAATACATTATTAAAATCTTGTTAACATTAGTTAATGCATTTTGAACTAACATGAACAAACAATGAACAACTGTATTTTCATTAACTAATGTTAACGAAGATTAGTAAATACAGTAACAAATGTATGGTTAGTTCATGTTAGTTAATACATTAACTAATGTTTAACTAATGAACCTTATTGTAAAGTGTTACCGTTGAATTAGATCATTGAAGGTCAGCAGCAAATACATTGGTTAATAAATTGAGATTAAATAAATAAAGTATATTTGTGTAATTTATTATAGTTAATTATTACAGGTTTGCATAAAATTCTGAGATTGCATTTCACTGTTTTTATTCATTTTGAGGAATACTGTGTTTTTGTGCAAGTGAGATGAGTAAATGCATGTTCACATTTAGTCTAGAACTACAATAACCATCATGTTCACGCAGCGCACACAACACCTCTGACCTTTATTTCTCTCAACATGGGGACAGGAGAGCTGTCAGTCAATAAATATGAAAAAGTAACTTGCGTTACTTATTTGAAAAAGTAACTTTGTTGTAAATTGAAAAAGTAATGCGTTACTTTACTAGTTACTTGAAAAAGTAATCTGATTACGTAACTCAAGTTACTTGTAATGCGTTACCCCCAACAATTGGAGCAATAGCACTGCTTTCATATTTCTGTCTATATGTCTCTTGGTGGCACAGAGAAACCGCTCTTGATTGACGCCGCAGAGGAAGATTACTAGTGGCACAGATGAGGATAGTTAAAGTCTGAAAAATCGCCCTAAACAAGCCCGGCAGTGCCACAGATGCACAGAGATCATTATCAAGATTCAGATAAAACCGAGAATATGAGGAAAGCGAGGAGCGGGGGCAAGCGAGTGAGAGGAACTAGTAAAGACAGTGATTTTGAGAAGATTATCTGAGACGAGGCTGAATTGCAGCAGAAAGCCATTGGATATAATAAGCTCCACATGTGAAACGGGTGCAGCCGGCTTTAAAGCTGAATTCACTTTTTTTCGTATTCTCTCTCTTTCTCTTTCTTCTTTTTGGTGCATCCGCAAATCATTCATGGCATGTACAGAGCTGCAGTGAACTCCAGATCTGAGCCGTGTTGAGTAATGAAGTTATGTGTGCTGGGAGCTGAATAAATGCTTCCAGGTGTCTGCGATTGCTCTGTCCTTCAGAGATTTATGAATGAACAGGCAACAAACGCTGCTGAGATTTAGATTTGTGTGTGATCATGCACAGAACTGCAGAAAAAATAGTTCAGTGCAAACGTAACTCTGTTTAAAACTTCAGTAAGTGCTTGTCTGGTTGATGACAATCTTGTTGTTTCTCGTTCAAAACATTCCTGTTTTATTTTGTTTCAATATGGTTTTTGCTAAACCTGTTCAAAAAAGATCAGCTGGTTTATGTTAGTTAAGCTAGTGAACTAGCATAGCTATGTTATTCAAAGCAAAATAGTGGATCTTTCTGAAATCTAGTGGGATATTAGCATCCAAAACACAAAATACAGTATGAGGTCAAGCAGCACTATTATTATTGTCCAATAAGTACCCAGCTAACAGGGAATATTCTCAGAACTTTGGCTAATGTTCTGGCAAGGTTCGCTTTAAGTTATGAATAAACGTTCTTCCAGTAACTTTAATAGAACATTCATTCAAAGTTATCTAGTTTTTAATAATGTTCTAAAAAATAGCACAAAAACATTATTTATACATCATTTATATAATATTTTTTTTCTGAAACATTTTAGTTCAGAGAACATTCAAAAGTAACATTCCCATAATGTTTGCAAAATGATAAAATGGAATGTTCACATAACCAAAAAACATATTAGAACATAATTGTGTTTGCTTGGTATTAAACTCTCAAATCTTTTTGAGCAGATGTTTGTTGTTAGTTTTCTCAGGGATTTCTGCTATAGTCTTTGAACCTTATATAATGTTGACATAATTAAGTTTCAAAAAGCGGTTTCGACCTGTTGTTGCAAGCATAATCTTTACCTAATGTAAAATATGCTTTGAATAAGCGAAAGTGTGTGTGTCCAACTTGCACAAACGTTTCTTTAAACGCTGTAATGTAAAGACATGTAGAGGAAGTTGCTCTGGGCAATTTCACATGTTGACCTGCTAATGGATAGAAAGACAGAGAGACAGACCACACACACACACACACACACACACACACACACACACACACACCACACACACACACCACACACACACACACACACAAAATCTGAACATTGAAATAGATTACCATATAGAGTACTAGATGATTATAAAGCATCATTGAGAATGAAAGGGTAACATCTGCCTGTTTATATGTGATACGCATGACAACTACTCTCTCTCTCTCTCTCTCTCTCTCTCTCTCTATTATAAATTCTGTTCATAATCAGCCTATATTTTGTCTGCTCGAAAGCTTGGTTTACAGCTAAGCACACATAAAAAAGCATGAATCTCACAGAAACAAGTCTAAGCCATATTTCTAAAAGAGAAGGAAAAACAAAGCTAACAAAGAAAGTAGGATCATTAAGATTTGTAGCATTGTGACATTAGTTTTACCCTACAAATGATCATTCCTGTAATATGTCTGGACATTTCACTTTTTTAGTTTTGTTTTGGAATTTACATTATTCTCAATGGTGATACTCATAAATGTAATGTATTGTTTTGTTTTACTTTTTTTCACATTACAGTAATGAAATTTGATGTTTATTTGTCACAATGTAAAAAAAAAAAGAAAAAAAAAGAAAAATGCACATAGATTCACACACAGAAAGTTATCAAGGTAAAGGGTTGAGTTATCAAGAGAAAGAGAGAGAGACTCTCCACCATTTCTTGATTAACTGGACTGAGATCTGAGATGAGAAGGATATAAAAATGGGGGGGACTGGGGGATGGGAGAGGAAAATACATGAAATGATTCAGAAAATGGGAGAGAAAAAAATGTGAAGACCGAGGTGAAAGAGTGACAAGGGAAATGATGAAGTGAGGAAGAAGGTGGGAGGAAGAAAAGAATGAAACAAAGGAGTAAATGGAGAGACAGTTAAAAAAGTGAGGGCGGCAAGAGAGAAAAAGAACGCCGCTATTTGAGTTTTGTAGGAGGGCTGAGGAAGCGATTAACCCCTCTTCGCTCGGGACATTGCTCTAGGGGAGGGACTCTGTGGGGTGTCCCATCATGTGCTGCCCCTCCTCAAACAGGGGTCATTACCTCCTCCCCTAAAGATTCAATTCGTCTGTTTCCACTTGACTTTCTCTTCCCCCTCTGTCACCAGCCCTGCACTCCTAAACTGAATGCATGCTCTGGAAATTAAATATTATTTACAGTACAAAGATGCATTTTAAGTGAAACATTAGACATTAGAGCTGCATATATCAGGCAGCTTCAGCTATACGCTGTTCAAAGGACAAGCTTAGATTAACAGCCCTGCTGGTTTTTGCTGGTCTAACTGGTGAACCGTCATAGACATGCTGTTTACTAGCAAAAATTAGCTGGCGAAGCTTGCCAATTAGCATAGTAGTCACAAGTCAATATTGCAATGCAGCTTTACCTGCGAGAAAAACTGAATATTAAACTTTTTTTTGGCATTTTGGAGTATTTTGTCATTTTTATCGGTATAGTGCTTTTCACAATCAATATTGTTTCAAAGCAGCTTTATTGAAAATCATGACTTAGTCTCACCTCTGGCCCTCAAGGTCCACTTTCCTGCAGAGTTTTGCTCCACAGGTCAAAGTTTGAACTAATTCTTATATACTTGCACTAGCATATTGTATATGACAATTTAGTTCAAACTTTGACCTGTGGAGGGCAGTAATACACTTAGCAGCATCTACACTGCCGGAATTCTACAAGAAGTAGAGGAGGAAGAGAGCTAGTGCAAGACGATCGTTTGTGGTTAAAACGTATATAATTTTTTTTTTTTTTTTTTTTTAGAAAACGACAGATCGTTTCGCTAGATAAGACCCTTATTCCTCATCTGGGATTGTGTGTAGTGCTTTGAAGCTGTACTGAAACTGCAATTTAGACCTTCAACCCAGTGAACCCCACTGAAGTCCACTATACAGAGAAAAACCCTGGAATGTTTTCCTCAAAAACCTTAATTTCTTTTTGCCTGAAGAAAGAAAGACATGAACATCTTGGATGACATGGGGGTGAGTAAATTATCAGGAAATTTGAAATCAGAAGTGAACTAATCCTTTAAGCTTATATGTGGAAAACAAAATCCAGTGGGAACTGGAAAGTCGTGCGCAGTCTTACGTCACCGAACTAATTTGCCAAATCTTCACAGTACCTTAGACTGCGATGGAAACGCAAACAGCAACAAGTCTGGGGGGGGAAAAAAGTTCCTGGAACAAATTGTTCTAGGTAATTTTGGTGGAAACACGGCTTATGTCTTTGTGTTTATTGTGTCCACCAATAATGTCCCTACTAAAATGTCCAGTCACCAACTTATGTTGTGTTTCAGATGCTAATGTCTCCACCAGACTTGTTAACTAGCTTAACCAGCAAGTCTTCCCTGATCAACCAGCTTCATCAGCTAGGTTTTGCTGGTTGGCTATGCCAATCCGACAGCTAGACCAGTACCAAACCAGCCTGGAGGTCACTAATAATGCTTGATAAGTATTGAAAAGTAGCCAATAATCTTAATGAAGCTCTTTAATAGTGGTAAATGAAAATCTCTTTCAAAAGCTGGTTTTACTAATCTCATCTGGCCCATGTTCAGTCACACACTCATCTTAAGCTTTTCCTAGAATTCTTTTGTGGCTTTACTAAAAAAAAAAAAAAAAAAATCAGTCTTCTGGAACGAAAGCAAGAAAGAAAAAACTTCCTTCACCATTTATCGTACAGCAGTCTTTTTCCCTGAAATATCTGCGCTGCTCTTCTTGCTCTCCCTCTTACCTTCTCTCGCTCTCAATGCATTGACAAAAGCATTTAGTCTGCGACTCACTGCACCTGAAGCCAACTGGAAAACCGATGGGCGAGCGAGTGTGACCTCTCTCACTTCTGCACGTCCATCGAATCCTGGAGTCAGACAAACAATCTCAAAACCTCAGTCACCGTATCCTCAGGCCAGTGTGTGCGCTTCGGCTTTTAATCCAACCTAGAAAAGTATTCACTCGGTCAGCACTTCTCCGAGCTCCTGGCATGATGTTTGTCTAGGCCGGACAACGGGCTTGAAAGGCTCGGATAAATATCCACAGACCCCCGGAGGCTCCAACCATCAGGGCCTGTCACAACGTGTAAAAGAGCCAGCAGAGAGCTGGGCCTGAGTCCCGCTCGCCCCAGAGTCCTCTCAGCTCACGGATCAACAGATTCCAAATAGGTTCAGGGCCGTTTTGTGAGGTCCTGCTGGTGTGAGCGGTGAGCGTAATCGAACGAAGCAGTGACATCTGCTCAGGGTCAAGACTCAGAGAGATGACCACATTACAAGACCTGCTGATGAGTATCGTTTAGTACAAGATTATATTTACACCAGGTAAAGCTTCCTTAGTCCTGCAAGACAGATTGTGCTTGATGCTTATTAGAAATTACAAATGCATCTTTTTAATATTACAAATAACTACTACACTGTGTTCCAAATTATTATGCAAGTGACATATCAGGAGAATTTCAGTACAATAAACATTCAGATTTTAGTTTTTCAAAGAAAGTGTTTGTTTGTTTTATTTCTCCATATCTTTTTAGATAACTGTTATCAATCTCAGACAAAACAGTTTGCCAAGTCTACTTGGGTAGTCTACTTAAAGAGGTTGTTCCACATTATTAAGCAAGTCACAGTTCTCATGCAATATGGGGAGGAAGAAAGATCTTTCTGAAGATGAAAAGCATGAAATAGTGCAATGTTACGTAAAAGGCATGAAAACAACTAATATTGTGTGAAAAGTGAATGTAAATTATCAAACTATCATAAAAATTTGTGACTTAGAGCACAGCAGAACTTTTAAGGAAAGTTTCTGTCAAAAAAAATTTAGTTGTATTAAAAAGACTATAAAAAAAAAAAAAAAAAAAGCCACTGTTGTGCAGCAAACAGGTGTCTGAAGCTCCTGGTGTCTCTGGAGTCTCAAGAACCTCTCCATGCTGGCTGGCAGTTGTGCGTAAAGTTGCATTTCAGCCACCTCTAACCAAAGCTCACAAAGAGAAACATTTACAGTGGGTGTAGAAATACATGAAGATTCATTTTTAATTAGTTTTCTTCACTGACGAATGCCGTACTACAATGGATGGTCTAGATGGATGGATTTCTGGATGGTTGGTGAATGGCCACCACGTTCCAACAAGACTGTGACGTCAGCAGGGAGCTGGCGGGTGATGATTTGGGCTGGAATATTGGGAAGTGAGATGGAAGGTCCCTTTAGGGTCTCTGAGGGTGTCGAAATGACTTCTGCAAGATATGTGGAGTTTATAACTGGCAATTTTTAGCTATGGTATAAAAAGAAGGATTTCTTGTGAAATAAAAAGATTTTCATTAAGGACAACGCACTATCCCATGCTGCAAAAAAACACCACAGCAATAAAACTGTTTGAAAATGTATTTCTACACCCACTGTAAATATTTCTCTTTGCTCAACAGTGGCTTTTTTTTTTTTTTTTTTTTTTTTTACAGCTGTCCTTTTAATACAATTGACTTGTTTGAGAGAAACATTAAAGGGATAGTTCACCCAAAAATGAAAATTCGATGTTTATCTGCTTACCCCCAGGGCATCCAAGATGTAGGTGACTTTATTTCTTCAGTAGAACACAAATGATGATTTTTAACTCCAACCGTTGCGGTCTGTCAGTCGTATAATGCTTGTCAATGGGAACTCCATCTATAAGAGTCTAAAAAACATGCACAGACAAATCCAAATTAAACCCTGCGGCTCGTGACGACACATTGATGTCCTAAGACACAAAACGATCGGTTTGTGCGAGAAACCGAACAGTATTTATATCATTTTTCACCTCTAAAACACTACTATGTCCAACTGCCGTGCACATCCGGTGTGTGAGGTCTGAAAACGCGTTCTGATGACGGAAGTGATGTCTCGCACTTATATTTCAATGAGTGCGAGACATCACTTCCGTTGTCAGAGCGCGTTCAGACTTCACCAACCAGATGCGCAAGGCAGTTGGACATAGTGGTGTATTAGAGGTAAAAAATGATATAAATACTGTTCGGTTTCTCGCACAAACCGATCGTTTCATGTCTTAGGACATCAATGTGTCGTCACGAGCCTCAGGGTTTAATTTGGATTTGTCTGTGCATGTTTTTTTGACTCTTATAGATGGAGTTCCCATTGACAAGCATTATACGACTGACAGACCGCAACGGTTGGAGTTAAAAATCATCATTTGTGTTCTACTGAAGAAACAAAGTCACCTACATCTTGGATGCCCTGGGGGTAAGCAGATAAACATCGAATTTTCATTTTCCCTGGGGGTTTAAATCCAGAGAAATCAGCTATTTTAACCAGTGTAACGGACCGTGTCATTGCGTCACCTGTCAACGACATCATATCCGCGTTACCCTTGATTCCTGTTTTTTTACTTCTGTAGAAACCATGGAAACACCAAAGACACTTTAATATATGATGTGTTTTATTAGACAGGTGAGCAACTGTATGGATACATTTATCGACTAGAAAACTACAGTAGTCATTGTTATATAGCTCAACACGGTTAGTCTTATTGTTTGAATCTCTTGTTTTTTTTTTTTGATTTACCGCTCCCAACTCCCATGATTCCATGCTCATTCACGGCATCAACAAGCTACGCCTTTGTTTTGAATAAGCGACCTCTAGCGGCAAAATTTACATATTGTGCCTTTAAATAAATCTCTTCTGACATTTGTCAGCTTTCCTTTTAGGCATGTCATCAAGGAAGAAATGACAGGTATACTCACGGTAGCTCTGGTGACATTATGGCAGTGGATTTCTCCAGTTTTGGACGGGTGACTGGGCACTAAGCATGTGTTGAAGGTTTGTTCAAAATACATAAATGCACAGTTAAACGAAAATGTGAATCGGATTCACTGTAAAAAAAAAAAAAAAATCCCATAAAATTTACAGTTAAAAACCGGAAGCTGTGGTTGCCAGAACTTTACCCTTAAAAAATACGCTAGCAATGTAAAAAAAAAAAAAAAAAAAAAAAAAGAAAAAAGAAATCCGTTAAATTTATGGTAAAAACACGTATTTCATTAACTGATATAATGTTAATTTACCAACCTATTGAAGTACTAATATCTGTTTTGTACCTTTGTAATACACTGACAACCACCAATAACAAATAGTGATGAGAGTCACATGATGAATCAAAGCTCATCACATTTATAGAAGGTGCACACAGTGTCATTTACCATGATTTACCACAAACACTAAACATCATCATGGTAACACACATGAAATTTTAAAAATGCAATAAACATTAATTTAACAACATTAGATGTAACATAAAACCCTAATGTACATAACTGATCAGAAAAAACTAAGAAAAACTAAGAAGAAACAGAGTTATTTCAATGAAAATACATCAAATGTGAAGTGTCACGCAGGGAATTGTGGGAATGTCAATTTACGTTTTTTCACTGTAAATTATACAATGAATTGTAATTTTTCACTTCCAAAAACTGTAAATTTAACAGTATTTTACCGTAAAATTACATTAAATGTACCGTTAGATCTATTACAGTTATTCACCGTATATAGTATGGAAACTTTCTGTAAATCAAAAACTATTTTTCACCGTAGCATTTTTACAGTCTTTTACCGTTAAAATCACGGTCATTTTTTACAGTGTGTACAAACCGTATTTTCTATCGCCCTACACTACCCCTTCCCCTAAACCTACCCATCACAGGAAACTGTGCACATTTTTACTTTCTCAAAAAAACTCATTCTGTATGATTTATGAGCCTTTTGAAAAATGGGGATATGGGGTAATGTCCTCATAAGTCACCCTCTCCTTGTAATACCTGTGTCATACCCATGTCATTATACAAATTTGTGTCCTGATATGTCACAAAAACGCGCACACCTACACACACACACACACATTCAGTCGTGTTTACAATGAAGGAAGGACACAGATTATTTTTTTATACAGTACGTGGCAATGTTATTTATTGTCTGTAGTGTCTCAAAAGATTGTGTCCTTCAAGAAACTCCTAGAGAAAAGAATGAATAAATAAAGACTTTTACTGAATGACACAAGTTCCTCCACCTTAAAAAATAGTCCCACCTCAAAACGACACTTTAGCGAATGCTACTAGAACAGAAGAATGTTTTTCTGGTTTTCTTACACTACCTAATTAATCTCTGACAACAAGATCTTTACTTTTCCAACTGTAGCTCCATTCATAAATTACATTCTCACACAAACTAATGCACATACATAGCTATATGACAGCTGATTCTTAACATGACAAATCTTACTGGTGTTTCTGCACTAACTTGCACAAAACAAGAAAAAGAAAAAAAACAAGTCGAAAAAATATGGATTAGCTAGGTTGGGGGACACGAGCACCTGCTTCCTACTTTAACGTCCTCTAACAGTGAAGATATGTATAATGCTACAAAATATTTCCATTTCAAATGCTGTTTTGAACTTTATACTCATCAAAGAATGCTGAAATTATGACTGAAATTTTCACAAAAAAAAAATAGGATAATGACAAATGTTTCTTGAGCAGCAAATCAGCATATTACAATGATTTCTGAAGGATCATGTGACTGAAGATTGGAGTAATGATGCTGAAAATTCAGCTTTGATCACAGGAATAAATTAAATTTTAAAATATATTCAAAGAGAAAACAGCTATTTTAAATTGTAATAATATTTCACAATATTACTGTTTTTACTGTATTTTTGATCAAATAAATACAGCCTTGGTGAGACTTTTTGAAGAAAAAAAAAAAAAAAAAGTACCAACCTCAGAATTTTGAACGGTAGTGTATGTTTGGCGTTTTGTCAGTGTATAAATATTTTATGTAACATGATGTTTTAATTAAAACTGAAGGTGTTCCAACTCATAATGAGTGTCAAAGTCTCCCTCCCTCTGTCTGTCACTCAGTATGAAGTGGGATTTGACATGAGTGCTGAGATTCCAGTGCGGTTTCATCTGGTGATAATCCCCACAGATCTGCATCAGTGTCCACTGGCACCTTTGATCTTTCTGAGACTCACTGCATGTGTCAGTGTGAAAGCTCTTTCCCAGGATGCTCTGCTCAAGCCGGGGAGGTAATGGGTAGTTTTGTAGGGGCTTCCCAGCCGCTGAAGTCATTCAGTTCAGACGTCAAAGCAATCAAGCGTTTCTCTCAGGTGACTGAGCTTCTTCGGATCGGCTCATGATTCTTGTACGCCTCCACTCTTGTTTTGAGTCAGATTCCACTTGATGCAATAGCACATGACATCAGTGAGCCGAGTTCAGTGGGTTTGGCACAGGTATCTCTTTACTGAACTAAAAAGCCTTTTTGGCCTTGCAGTAAGAGAATTAGTGATATTTACAGCTGCAGCAAAACACTGGTAGATGAACGTGTTGATGCAGAGATGATGTTTTTACATGGTTTGAAACTTTCTTTTTAAAACAAACAGCTCTGAAATCTGATGAAATTGGATGAGGCACTGTCTGCACATGTACATGCAATCTCATTACAAGGGAATTCTATAGAAATGTGCCAAGTTTCTATAAACCATTAAAGGGTTAGTTCACCCAAAAATGAAAATAATGTCATTTATTACTCACCCTCATGTTGTTCTACACCTGTAAGAACTTTGTTCATCTTCGGAACACAAATTAAGAAATTTTTGAAAAAAATCCGATGGCTCAGTGAGGCCTCTATTGAGAGCAAAACCACCGAACCTCTCAAGATCCATAAAGGTACTAAAAACATATTTAAAACAGTTCATGTGAGTTCAGTGGTTCTATCTTAATATTATAAAGTGACGAGAATACTTTTTGTGGGCCAAAAAAACGACTTTTTAACAATATCTCGTGATGGCCGATTTCAAAACACTGCTTCTGAGCTTTACGAATCTTTTGTTTCGAATCAGTGATTCGGATCTCCTATCAAACGGCTAAACTGCTGAAATCACGTGACTTTGGCGCTACGAACTAGTGATTCGATTCATGAAGCTCCGAAGCAGTGTTTTGAAATTGGCCATCACTAGATATTATTGAAAAGTCGTTATTTTGTTTTTTTTGGCGCACAAAAAGTATTCTCGTCGCTTTATAATATTAAAGTAGAACCACTGTACTCACATGAACTGTTGTAAATATGTTTTTAGTACCTTTATGGATCTTCTTTTTGTCGTAATTCCAGCTTTCTGGACATGCTCTTAACAGTGTTGTTATTGTTAAAGAATTAGTTCCCTTCAGAATTAACATTTCCTGATAATTTACTCACCCCCATGTCATTCAAGATGTTTGTCTTTCTTTCTTCAGTTGAAAAGAAATGAAGGTTTTTGAGGAAAACATTCCAGGATTTTTCTCCATATAGTGGACTTGACTGGGGTCCAACACGATCCCAGCCGAGGAATAAGGGTCTTGTCTAGTGAAATGATCAGTCATTTTCTAAATAAAATAAAAATTATATACTTTTTAACCACAAATGCTCGTTTAGCACTAGCTCTGCAATGCACCACGCATTACGTAATCACGTTGGAAAGGTCACGCGTGACGTAGACGGAAGTACCGATCCAGCGTCTACAAAGCGAACGAGCAAAGACCAAGTCAAACGCCCTTTACAAAAAAAGGTAAAGCAATTTCGGACGATTTTGAAGTTGGAGGAGAAAATGAGATGGAGTTTTTCGCCCTACCGCTGTACTTCCGCCACGTCACGTGTGACCTTTCCAACATGATTACGTAATGCGTGGCGCATCACAGAGCAGTGCAAGATGAGCATTTGTGGTTAAAAAGTATATAATTATTTTTTTTAAATTTTTTAAGAATATGACCGATCATTTTGGACCCTTATTCCTCGGCTGGGATCGTGTAGAGCCCTTTGAATCTGCATTGAAACTGCAATTTGGACTGTCAACCCATTGAACCCCAGTGAAGTCCACTATATGGAAAAAAATCCTGGAATGTTTTCCTCAAAAACCTTAATTTCTTTGACCAACTCTTCATTTAAATGTCCTATGGAAATAAAATCGTATTGTATTGTATTATGACCAACAAGGATATCTATCTAGTAACATTTTACTTCCAAAAATCACAGTCACCCTTTTTTATATTCGCCATTGCTGGTGTTTTATAGCAATACGTCACTCGAGGCGGTGCATTACAGTGATTTCATCATGATTAAGCCTTGCTGCCGCTGTAAATTCACAGCATCTCGTTGCATGATGGGAACATGTACGATTTACAATCTCAGATTTCCCGACCGTCCCAGGAGGACGTAACAGCACGCATAAAGAGTGCAACGGCCGAATACCTTGAGCTGCGGCACTCTAATGACCCGCTGATGAAAGCGCCTGCAAGATGATTCTCTTTGCTTTTTTTATCCCCAGAAGCAGAAACGTCGCCTTGCGTTTGCTGACTCATCAGTCTGATTTCATGGGCAGCTGGACTCTGATCCCCCCAACCAGCCCATCTGCTGGATATGTATGTGTGTGTGTGTGTGTGTTTGTCTGTCTAGTCCGCTGGGAAAAAATGAGGAGTCCTGCTCTGTTGACTGAGAGTCCTGTGTGTGTGTTTGGCTCTGATGTTCTCAATGGACAGTACGGCTCAGCCAACTCACTCAACAGCTGCTGCCCTCAAAACCACCAACACAATTACAGCTCACACATACACAAGCACTAACCCACTACACTGCCATCTACTGCATATTCCACCCTCATGTCTGATCTCTTTCTATTTGTAGAATAAACATTGAAGGTCTAATGCTGTATCCGTACCACTAGCATCACCAAATGGAATAGCAAAAACATAACAGTTTTCAAACAGGTTTCCACACTCTCCATCTGTGCGCTGCAGGAATGAGCCTTAAAACCCCGCACTTCTGATTCCATTTTCCTGGAGTCAGCTGTTTTTTTGTTTGTTTGTTTTTAAATGCCTGAAATAAGTAGGGAAGCTTGTTTTGCCATGGAATAAAACAATTTAAAAGATAATTACGACTTTTTATTTCACAATTCTAACTTTTTTTCTCATAATTCCAAGTTTATATCTCGCAACTCTGACTTCTTTTCTCAGAATTGTGAGATATAAATTCGCAATTGAGTTGATTATGAGGGAATAAAAAGACTGACTTTTTTCATAATTTTGACTTTATAAGTCACAATTGCATGTTATAAGTCAGAATTGTGAGATATAAACTCGCAATTCAGAGAAAAAAAAGTCCATTCTGACTTTATAACGCAATTGCGACTTTATATCACCCAATTCTGTTTTTATAACACGCAATGCAAGTTAATATCACAGTTCTGACTTTAAAACTTGCAATTGCGAGTTTATATCACGCAATTTAAAAAAAAGAGTCAGAATTTGAAATGTAAACTCGCAATTACCTTTTTATTCTTTATTCAGTGGCGCAAACAAGTTTCCATAAATAAGGTCGGTGGTGAAGACAACCTCAAGATATTTGCGCATTTTATTCTACAACATAAAATATATAAGTAATACCCCACTCATGGGATTTTTTTTTTTAGTTATGATGAATCTTGAAAAAGACGGTTGCTAACAAGCGGCTAAATGCGACTACAGAGATTGTTGGGGATATTAAACGTGATCACACCGAACAGGAATATTCATCTACTCACTAGTCACTTTCACAGCCTCGCTGTGTTTATAATCGCACTCTTACATACTATTCTAACTCAGACTTTCAGCTAAAATACTTCTAAATAGACTTATGGAGTTGTTGGAAGCTGGACGTTGAACATGACTTCAACTTGTAGTTCGTTTATAGCCTACGTTTTGTTTTTAAAGGATTAGTTCACTTTAAAAAGAAAATTACCCTAAGCTTTACTCACCCTCAAGCCATCCTAGGTGTATTTGACTTTCTTCTTTCTGATGAACACAATCCGAGTTACACTATATTGACAAAAGTATTGGGACACCCCTCCAAATCATTGAATTCAGGTTTTCCAATCACTTCCATGGCCACAGGTGTATAAAATCAAGCACCTAGGCATGCAGACTGCTTCTACAAACATTTGTGAAAGAATGGGTCGCTCTCAGGAGCTCAGTGAATTCAAGCGTGGTACCTTGATAGGTTGCCACCTGTGCAATAAGTCCATTCATGAAATTTCCACACTACTAAATATTCCACGGTCAACTGTTAGTGGTATCATAACAAAGTGGAAGCAATTGGGAAAAACAGCAACTCAGCCACGAAGTGGTAGGCCACGTAAAATCACAGAGCGGGGTCAGCGCATGCTGAGGCGCACAGTGCGCAGAAGTCGCCAACTTTCTGCAGAGTCAATAGCTACAGACCTCCAAACTTCGTGTGGCCTTCAGATTAGCTCAAGAACAGTGCGTAGAGAGCTTCATGGAATGGGTTTCCATGGCTGAGCAGCTGCATCCAAGCCTTACATCACCAAGTGCAATGCAAAGCATCAGATGCAGTGGTGTAAAGCACACCGCCACTGGACTCTAGAGCAGTGGAGACGTGTTCTCTGGAGTGACGAATCACGCTTCTCTGTCTGGCAATCCGATGGACGAGTCTGGGTTTGGCGGTTGCCAGGAGAACGGTACTTGCCTGACTGCATTGTGCCAAGTGTAAAGTTTGGTGGAGGGGGATTATGGTGTGGGGTTGTTTTTCAGGGGTTGGGCTTGGCCCCTTAGTTCCAGTGAAAGGAACTCTTAATGCTTCAGCATACCAAGACATTTTGGACAATTTCATGCTCCCAACTTTGTGGGAACAGTTTGGGGATGGCCTCTTCCTGTTCCAACATGACTGCGCACCAGTGCACAAAGCAAGGTCCATAAAGACATGGATGAGTGAGTTTGGTGTGGAGGAACTTGACTGGCCTGCACAGAGTCCTGACCTCAACCCGATAGATCACCTTTGGGATGAATTAGAGCGGAGACTGTGAGCCAGGTCTTCTCGCCAACATCACTGCCTGACCTCACAAATGCGCTTCTAGAAGAATGGTCAAAAATTCCCATAAACACACTCCTAAACCTTGTGGAAAGCCTTCCCAGAAGAGTTGAAGCTGTTATAGCTGCAAAGGGTGGGCCAACTCCATATTAAACCCTACGGATTAAGAATGGGATGTCATTAAAGTTCATGTGCACTTAAAGGCAGGCGTGTATGAAGCTCAAGAAAGTGCATCCATCCATCATAAACCGTACTCCACACGACTTCAGGGGGTTAATAAAGTCCTTCTGAAGCGAAGCAATGCATTTGTGTAAGAAAAATTTCCATATTTAACACATTTGTTGGTCACAAAGCTTATTTTCTGCAACGATCCAAAAGCCAATGGAAAGATCTTACTCGGTTTTAGTCGAGGGAACCAAGGTGATGCAAACTTTTGGGTTAGCCTACAAAAGTACGTCATCACTGCAGCATTATATTGGTCAGACAAGCAGGTCTTGAGCTAATGTTGCTTTGCCTGGGTTAGTCGGGATGCTCAAAAATACCAAAACAGAGACACTTTGTTTATACTTTTCCAGGAAATTAACCTACAAATGGCTTACTTAGATATATCTGTATATTAGGAGAAAGTTTTGAAAAACATCCACAGCTAAACGTTCTTCTGAGCAGATTAAGTTCAGCAAAGAATCCATCTTATGAACAACCATTTTTGGTTGCTGTGGTTCTTTGAAGATAAAACAAAAAAGTCCTTTATGTTACCTTGCATGTTCTTGAGATCAGATCAGTGTTCTGGTTCCAGGTTTCATTCATTAACAGAGAGAAGCCCTCCTGGATTCTTTGCAGCACTAGTCATGGATGTTTCTCAAGAACCATTTAACTTAACAAGGTTCTCTTATCACATCAGGCTGTAATAGATAAGGAAAAACAGGAATGAAACCAGAAAATCACTTCTATAAAGTCAAATGTGACACATTGTGAAAGAAAACACGTGTCAGTCTATAAAGTTTCCTCTAAGATACTGTCACAAAGTGTATTTTTTTCTTGTGCTAGTGTTTATTGAGCTCCACTTGATGGTTTTCTTCTGTAAAACCTTCTGTTATCTTTTTGTACCAGAAAGGTTAACTTCAAAATCTTTCACAGTCTTTGTATCCATCCACCATAATGGAAAAAATATTGCACCGTATAACAAACACAGTCTGTCAAGTGTTTCCTGGGTTTATTGTGTCTTCAGCGTCTTGAGTTCTGGGCATGAATTCCTGTGCTCATGTTACAAACAGCCAGTAAATCTCTTGATTCTCTAATATGAGCCACATTAATATACACTGAATCTCTAGTCCACTCCTACAGCTGCTTTCTGTTATCTTACAAATGACTGTTTATGAAAGAAAGCCAATGGCTCTGGACAAAGTCCTTTTAAGCATAAACGAGTTATTCATGGTTCAAAATAAAGGCTCCAATTAGACATAAAAAGGATTTTCCAGCCTGACATCATAGGAGAACTTATTAATTGTCTAGTTCTGTAGAAAAGCATTTATGTCAGGGTTGCCAGGTCTGCGCAACAAAAGTAGCCCAAAAATAACCCAATGCGATTTTCTTCATCAGGCTGCCAAATTCTCCATTGAATTTGTGCGTTTGGGTGTTGTTTTAAGGGCGCTGACGTGCTTAAATCGTATGTACGATGTGGAAATCAACCCCGGGAAAAAAAAACAAAAAAAAACGTGGCAACAGCTTAAAAGTAGCCCAATTATGCGGGAAAACTGTGGACTTGGCAACACTGATCTATATTCTGGTGCTTTAAAGAACTCAGAAACCAAAATATTCATCTGAAGAACCTATAATATTATTTTGATCTCCACATAGCCAAATAGCAACTCAAGAAATTTATAACAAAATGATTATTTGTTGAACTTAAAAAGCTGCAAAGACTAATAAAGAACTGTTCAAAAAAATTGTTACTGCTTGCAATCCTTAATGAAAACAAAATAGATCTTTATAGTTTCTCCAATGCAGCAAAGAGAAAGTCATTTCACATGTAAGTTTCTGAAGCAATGTCTCAAACTCTGCTCAGATTTGACAACAAACAGTCTGTGATCAAATGTCAGAAATTTCAGTAAAAAAAAAATACAAGTTTGAATAGAATGAGAAACAGAATAAAAAAAACTAAATCCATTTCATGCTAAAGCAATGACTTGTTTTCATTCTTCTGTTTTGTAAAGATGAGTACTGCCAACATATTTCCCTCCAGAAAAGCAGATTGCTCTGACCTGTTCAATTCTGTCAACTGTGAAGATCAACATATCTTTACTCTTCTCTTTCTCCATCTCGTTTGCTGTAGCTGAAATCTTACACCATCTAACACCTGTTCAGTTGTTCTTACAAGCATTTCACTGCCGTCTTCATGTCACAGTCTTTCTTCTTTTACCATCTCTCTCCCTCTTTCTTCATCCTTACTCCCACACATTGCACTCTTTCCCTGAAATCACGCTGTAAAAAATGATTTGCTCCAACCTGATCTCATGAGAAAACAACTATTTTACTAGGTGGCGATTTAGTATGAATTCGTATGATGTGATTCATATGGAAATTTTTTGAAAAAGTGAGCATGAAGGTCCATCCCTAAACCTAACCACCAGTGGGGCGACAGCAGATTGTACAAAAGTGTACAAATGAGATTTGTATGAATTCATATGAATTAGCAAATGTAAAATAGTTTTGAATTGCCATGAGAGTGTGTTAGATATTCATAGTACTTTAAAGTGCCCCTATTATGCTTTTTCAGATATTTCTTTTAGTGTTATATAACTGTCTGCAAAGTTTCACAGATCAAAGAGCATTGCTATTGTCTCCCAAAAGAAAGAACCGATACTGAAACAAGTTGTCAGTAATTCCAGTATTATTTCCTGCACGAACCTATGTAGGTTTGTAACAAATTTGCATAATGCCAGACTATGGTCTTCAATGGCTGCCCGTGAACAACATCTACACTGACACTTCCTCAAATACTGTAGTTGTAGCTGAGGCCTGGAAGAGTTTGGTTTGTGTTGTAGACATGTCGAGAAAACACTGTTTTCTGCACTGTGGGAGCAAATCCATTTTGCACGAATTTCTAAAGGATGAGGATTCAGGCCCGGAATAAATACGGTAGATCCAACGCAGTCGTTATTGTTCATATCACTGTGTATCAAATGCTGAGGAAGCCTCCGGAGATGAAATTCAGATATGGTAATGGGCGTTTTGTTTCTGACACATGCTGTAAGCAGTCGACCAATCACAATAGACTGGGCCATCTGACCAATCAGAGCAGAGTAGATTCTCAGAAAGGAGGGGCTTAGAGAGACCGATTTCTTGATCAAACCATTTCAGACACTGTGAGAAAAAAGGTGATGCTGCAATGTACATTATGAGAAAATTAAAGTGTTTTTTGACCTTGGATGCATGTAAACCTATTGTAGGAGACCTCCAGAACAAAATTAGGAGCCTTTAAAATAGTATAATAGGGGCACTTTAAATACTTAAGGCAATTGTTTGCATGGTTTGTTTGAATTGAATACATCTACGTAATTATTTTAAGTAAATGTGTTGGCTGAACTTAAATGTCAAGTTGCCATGACTTCTAAATAAACATCCCTTGCACACCTGGGTGGTCATGGCCAGGTGCATACAATAGAAAAAAACAGAAACAGTCCTGCACTTTCTTCTAAAACCTCATTACTTTTTTGTCAAAGATTAATCAGACGAGTAAACCTGATTTAAAATCCATCATAGTACCAACTACCTATTTAGATAAAGTAACTCTACAAAGAATTCTAAAGTTACTTCATGTTTGAGATGAGCATGTCACGAAGAGCAATGTGATTGTCATCTTAAACAAAAATGTTATATATCAGAAAACACAGAAATACCTTAAAAAGGCACACAGAGATCACAAGAAATCACAAGACAGCATGTTGCTAAACATGACAACAAACACAACACAATGATTAATGATTAATGATTCATGCCCCTGTGCATGCTGGGAACAGGGTGAATGCAACTGAACCACAAAAACATTTCTCAGTGTTGGCCTATTTGAAAAAAAAAAAAAAAGCATTTATGCAATACACTTGTTACTTATCTTAATAAAGAATAACCTTTTACAATAAGGTCATTTATTAATCTTCGTTAACATTAGTCCATTAAATAATATTAACTATGGAAGCTTGTTTCTGCCACTAAATAATAAATTAAAAAAAGGTAATTGCGACTTTTTATACCACTATTCTGACTTTTTTTCTCACAATTGCGAGATATTAAGTCGCAATTGCGAGAAATAAAGTCAGAATTGCGAGATATAAACTTGCAATTTGGACTTTTTTTCTCACAATTGCAAGTTATAATGTCAGAATTGCAAGATTAACTCACAATTGAGAGAAATAAAGTCGGAATTGTGAGTTATAATGTCAGAATTGTGAGATATACAGTAAACTCACAATTATAAGAAATAAAGTCAGAATTGCGAGTTATAAACTCACAATTGTGAGTTGTATAACGCACAATTGTGAGATTTATTTCTCGTAATTGTGAGTTTATAAACTGTAAATTGTAAGATATAAACTCGCAATTTGGACTTTTTTTCTCGCAATTCAGAATTGCGAGATATAAACTCGCAATTGTGAGTTATAAAGTCCAACTCTGACGAAAAAACTGACTTTTTTTCCTCCAATTTGCAAGTTTATATCTCAAAATTCTGACACACAATTGTTTTGGTTTATAACACACAATTGTGAGTTTATATCATGCAATTCTGAGGAAAAAAAGTAGGTACTGTGAGATGTAAACTCGCAAATGTGAGAAAAAAGTCAGAATTGTGAGATAAAAAGTCGCAATTACCTTCATTTTTTATTCAGTGGCGGAAACAAGCTTCCATAATTAACAGAAACAACTTTTGATTTTAATAATGTATTAGTAATGTTGAGATTAACATTAACTATAAGATTAATAAATGCTTTAGAACTATTTGACAACTTCATTGTTAGTTCATGTAAACTAATGCAGTTATTCAGTTTTAAAAAATAGAACCTTATTGTAAAGTGTTACCAAAGGAAAAACTACATCAAAAAAGTTTGTGTTCCTGAAACTTGTTAGAATTTAAAACCAAAAAAGGCAAGAAAGCATAATTTTGCTTATTTCTACAGCAATATTATTTATCTAAGAATCATCTTACATTCTCTCAGTCTGTGGTTTTTCTTTCTTTTTCCTTCTCTTTCTCCATGAAAGCATGTCTTTGTGGTTGTGTCTTTGGGTTCAGCTCTCGCCCTTTTCATCAGCAGATATTTGAAATCTAACTAACCCTATTCATGGTCTGCCAGCTCAGCCTGCGTCCGGCCTGCGCTCAGCCGGCGTTCATGCCACACAACACAGGCGGCCCGGTGCGGGGGAATCTCAGGAATTCGGTCCAGGAGACGCAGGCGGCTGACAGCTGGTTCCAGCACTTTTTTCTCAATCCCACTGTACGGCAACCGCTCACCGACCACCAACCACCGCAGCTCGGCACCATCTGTACACCTATCGTATTCTGCACAGATCTGACAATAGTCAGACTTTCCCAGGTTTAGCGTTACAATCTGCACTTTAATGTAGCTTCTTACAGAGCGTCCTGATACTGTGCGGCTGACGGTTTCAGACTCTAAACGCTCAACTGAGCTAATTAGGATCATGGTTTTGGTATCAGTAAATCATATCTTGTCTGCAGATTTCTGATCAAGGTCCAAAACAGCACCAGTTAGTTTAACGAACAGATGGGGAACCGGAGACCAACGCAGATGCTAGCTGACGCTAACACGTTAACGTTTATTTGGCAGAGACCTTTCCAGTGTTGGAAAAGCTACTTTAAAAGTGTAGCTTGCCAAGTTAAAAAAGCTACTCATGATTTAAGGTAAACTACAGTCAAATTACTCTTAGCGACAATAACAGAATTAGCTAAATAGTTAGTAACTATCAAAAAGAGCAATCCTTTCAAAATATACAGCATATGACAGTTACTTTTGAATGAACATTTACCTCAAAAATAAAATGAATTTCAGTGAGGGTGACAGTACAACTTTAACACATAAATTTACACAAAATAATACACTCTAAGAGTTGAAAACACAGTGATGAACAGCATTTAACTTAATATTTCCTATAAAAAAAAGAAGACCTAAAATGCAGTGCAGGTCTGGGAAACTTCATATGAGTAGGGTTGGGAATCAAGAACTGGTTCTTATTTAGACTTGGTTCCATTTAAAAAGAAAATAAATAAATAAATAAATAAATAAAACACTTGAACCAAATGATTTTCATAAAGATCAGTACTACTGATGAAGACAGATAATTGTAATTAGATAGATAGATAGATACATACATACATACATACATACATACAACCCGAATTCCGGAAAAGTTGGGACGTTTTTTAAATTTGAATAAAATGAAAACTAAAAGACCTTCATTCACAATAGAACATAGATAACATAAAAATGTTTAAACTGAGAAATTTTACACTTTTATCCACTAAATGAGCTCATTTCAAATTTGATGCCTGCTACAGGTCTCAAAAAAGTTGGCACGGGGGCAACAAATGGCTGAAAAAGCAAGAAATTCTGAAAAGATTTAGCTGGGAGAACATCTAACAACTAATTAAGTTAACTGATATCAGGTCTGTAACATGATTAGCTATAAAAGGGATGTCTTAGAGAGGCAGAGTCTCTCAGAAGTAAAGATGGGCAGAGGCTCTCCAATCTGTGAAAGAGTGCGTAAAAAGATTGTGGAATACTTTAAAAACAATGTTCCTTTGGCTCCAAGGCTTTGCAAATCTCATCATCTACAGTGCATAACATCATCAAAAGATTCAGAGAAACTGGAGAAATCTCTGTGCGTAAGGGACAAGGCCGAAGACCTTTATTGGATGCCCGTGGTCTTCAGGCCCTCAGACAACACTGCATCACTCATAGGCATGATTGTGTCAATGACATTACTAAATGGGCCCAGGAATACTTCCAGAAACAACTGTCTGTAAACACAATCCGCCGTGCCATCTGCAGATGCCAACTAAAGCTCTCATGCAAAAAGGCCATCATGCAAAAAGGAAGCCATATGTGAACATGGTCCAGAAGTGCCGTCGTGTCCTGTGGGCCAAGGCTCATTTAAAATGGACTGTTTCAAAGTGGAAAAGTGTTCTATGGTCAAACGAGTCCAAATTTGACATTCTTGTTGGAAATCATGGACGCCGTGTCCTCTGGGCTAAAGAGGAGGGAGACCTTCCAGCGTGTCCTCAGCGTTCAGTTCAAAAGCCAGCATCTCTGATGGTATGGGGGTGCATAAGTGCATTCAGTATGGGCAGCTTGCATGCTTTGGAAGGCACTATGAATGCTGAAAGGTATATAAAGGTTTTAGAGCAACATTAAACGAAAAATACGTCAAAGACAACCACGAACTCTTCAGCAGCTGGAAACCTATATCAGGCAAGAATGGGAGAAGAGGAGAGGAGATGCTACACCATGGTAAACATGCCCCCGTCCCAACTATTTTGAGACCTGTAGCAGGCATCAAATTTGAAATGAGCTCATTTTGTGCATAAAATTGTAAAATTTCTCAGTTTAAACATTTGTTATGCACTGTAAACCCAAATAAGTTGGGCTAACTCAAAAAATTTGAGGTAATCAGTTACATCAAATTTTTTGAGTTATGATGTTCCCAATTTTAAGTAAGCAGAACTATCAAGTTTTGAGTTTGTAGTACTCATGCATGATAATTGCTCTTAACTTGAAGTAATGAGTTAGCTAACTCATACACTTTGATAGCAATTAACACAAAATATTTAGTTAATTAACTTTTTTATTTTGAGGTCTTCCAAATCAAATGAGATATTTACTTCACTGTAAACCCTAATAAGTAAATTCAGAAAATGCCAACTTGCTAATTTGCTAACATGTTAACAATAGCATGGTATAACACTTACGGAATGAGTACAGCAATTTAAAACATGTAATTTACCTGCTCTCAAACCAAGCCGCATGTGCCACTTGTCACCATGATGGTAACTCTCCAAAAACCCACATTAACAGAAACTCTTCTAAATTAGCATAACAAAACATTAATCACTACTAAATCTCCCTTATCCATTAATTTTCCACAAAAAAACATTATATAACACTTAATTTTCCTTTCGAACGCCATGGGCAAAGCATGCTGGGAAATTGAAATCCCAGCCCAGTTTCAGTTAAACTTAAGTTAGTCTAATTTAAAAGAAATCAGTTCATACAACTCAAAACAATTAAACAGTTCAGTTTACTTAAAATATATCAGTTCTGTGAACTCAAAAGAGAAAGAAAGTTCTAAATACTCATAACAGTTAATTTAACTGAACTAATTTGTTAAATTTAAGTTTGTCCTACTCAAAACAATTAAGTATTTTGAGCATTAAGGTTTACAGTGTGTTATCTATGTTCTACTGTGAATTAAATATTGGCTCATGTGATTTGAAAGTCTTTTAGTTTTCATTTTATTCAAATTTAAAAAACGTCCTAACTTTTCTGGAATTCGGGTTGTAGATAGATAGATAGATAGATAGATAGATAGATAGATAGATAGATAGATAGATCAGGGTGGTTATTATTAAAACTAAAACTGAAACCATAAAAAAAAAAAAAAAACATTTGTATTACTTGAAATAAAGTAAACATCTTAAAGTAAAACTGAAATAATACACAAAAACGTAAACTTGAAAAAAACTTGACAAATTACAAAATTACACAACAAAATTACTAAAACTTTAACTAAAATGAAAATGGAAAATATGAACATAAAATCTCATTCAAAATATTAATAAAAACTATAGTAATCTCAGTGATACTAAAACAACACTGCACTGAAATAAATACATTTTTAAAAAATAAATAAATAAAAGAAATATATATGAAAACTAAAATGCTTTTATATATATATAAAACAACCTCTGAGCGTAGAGAATGCAATAAGAATTTTTTTTCCCAATATTTGTCTATTTTTTTTCCCTTAAAAATTACTAAATGAAGTTTAGTTTTAGTTACTCCAAAACACTGCACAAAAGTAACTTGCACTTACAGTTCAAGCCCAGTGCATTTCTCATGTTTTATAGAGCAGCAGGGTTTATAAGTGAACATCTGTGTGGAATTTACTAGTCGGTGGTAGAAGCCAAAATGGCCGCACTTTGGCACAAGCTTAAGAGCGTCAGCATTGAAGTGCAAACAACCATCCGCGTTCGGCTGCCTGTTTGCCAGCTGCAGACAGAGGACCCCTTAGAAAAATGCTAGAGGAAAAATTTGTCCTGCATTTAAGACCAAAGAAAGTCATTTTTTATGAATGGAGAGGCCTTGAAACTTCTGGGAGATCGGAAGTCATGTTTACCCACAGGATACAGATGAAGTTACACAGGAGATTCTAACTGACAGTATTTTGAGATCCAGCTCTCTGGAATTTTCTAACACCTTCCTGTTCCAATTTGTCTTTATTATATACAGTGAATATTATCCTGAACTTTGAGGGCTTGATGGGTTACTAATGTAATGGTCTCTTCAAACAGACAGATTATTGTCTGATGTGCTGGGAGGGAATGAGAGTCTGTGTTTGCCGCTCACATGTGTGATTCATTTGCCATGCAAGAATATGGCAAACATCCCACCTCAACAACAGAGCCATATTGTACGGGTGTGTTTATATAATACATCAAAAGCAAAGGAGAAACACCCTCAGACAAATAATACAACTGCTGTGAAACAGAAAGTTACGCTTACATATGCAGCACAAAAGTACTGTGCTGGTATTATGTCACAGTGATGGTATCAGACAGTAATACCATGTTATTTTGATATGGTACCCTTGTAGTGAGTGAATCATCTTCATATACATGGTATAAAGTTGTAATCTGCAATTTGTTACCTTAAAAAGCACATTTTACTTTTGTTGTTGTTGTTGTTGTTGTTGTTTAAATAAAACTTTAAATTTAAATGTTACCATTTTTTTTTTTTTTCAGCGTGTACCATTTTGGCACCATGTCATTTTTTGGTAGTACTATGTTTTGATGGTCCTCTCTCTCTCTCTCTCTCTCTCTCTCTCTAATAACTGCATTAGTCTTCTATCAAGGCTCAAGCCTCCGTTACTAGCTCGAAAATGACATTTTGGAAGTAGCAACGGAGGTGTGGGATGAGATGCGTAAAAAAAAAATAGAGTGTTTTAAGGGCAAAAACCTGACAAATGTCTTGAAATATAACATATGAACAATGTCTTGAGGTGTGTTAACCATAAGCGGAATAATTGAGAGTTGAATTATTAGAAAATAACGCACACCCAAGGTGATAATACAGCCACGACACGAAGCGGAGGAATAATTGCTCTGTTGTCAATTATTCCTTAAATGTAGTTGCAAAGTTACTTACTGTATAGTCAGTAGAACATCTGTAGGGGGACCAAAATAAAGTGTTAGCAGATATTAAGCAGAGAGTCTACTAATAGTTGAATGACTGGGAGTTGACATGTAGTTGCAAAATTACTTAAAGGGTTAGTTCACCCAAAAATGATAATTATGCCATGATTTACTCATCCTCAAGCCATCCTAGGTGTATATGACTATCTTCTTTCAGACTAACACTATCGGAGATGTATTTAAAAATATCCTGGCCCTTCCAAGCTTTATAATGGTATTGAAGGGGTAGCTTCCAGCAGACGACCGTACACATACTGCGCAAATCGACTGACGCAATGTATGATGTAGGATGTAGAAGTATTGTTAGCTTAGACGCCTCTCACGGTTCAATCAAATAGGGCTGGGCAACAAACTGAAACTCCTCTTCTCTTATATCGAAATCCTCCAACATTTCTCTTCATAGATTTTCATTTTAGACTTCTAATTCATGACCAGTGTTTTGTTTTGCTCTATCCTCATTGCGTCATGTGTCGGGTCAGAGGTCACTCTTCCGCCGCAAATCGATGCGCATGGCTATCTGTCAGAAGCCAGTTATTATAGTTAATAAAGTATAAAATATGGATTTTTTCTTACAAAAACCCATCGCTTCGCCTTTATTAACCCCCTGGAGCCATATGGATTACTTTTATGATGGATGGATACCTTTTTTTTTTTTTTGCTTCAAAATGTGCCCCCTTCACTACCATTATAAAGCTTGGTAGAGCCAGGATATTTATATCTTATTTATATCTCCGATTGTGTTCGTCTGAAAGAAGATAGTCATATACACCTAGGATGGCTTGAGGGTGAGTAAATCATGGGATAATTTTCATTTTTGGGTGAACTATGAATGTCGAAAGTGGACTATCGACAAAGTGTTACCCTTTTTTTCAGAAAACATAAAAAACGATTTATTATTTACTGTTAGTGCATTAATATAGGAATGAATTATTACTATAATATTGCTCTGACTTTAATAAATTAACTAAAATGTGCTTTGTCTTTCCTACAGTGAGCAGAAAAGCACCTTCTGACATCTAATTTAGTGTCTGAGTTGTTGTTGCCGCTGACAACTTTAGGTGTGTAATAAAAATAAATAAATAAACAAATAAAAAACCTTTCAGCTCTTTCTCTTAACTCTGTGGCCAAAGCTAAAGCTCCTTATCACATCTGCAACACTGAAAAAGAACAAACTCGCTGCTGTCTGACCTGCTGTCGTCTTTCTAATATGCCATAAACAGTCGTGAAGGCGCACAAGCACTTCCTTTGAATATATTAGTTTGGATAAACCTCCTAAGAGTTCATTTCCATTCAGAAATAGAGGTTGAGGAGAGATTATGTTGATAAACACACCCACGCACATTCAGTTGCACTATGATGAAAGGCTCATGGGTAATATTAACCGATTTTTTAATATGCACAGAGAGAGATATGAGGTACATGTCCTCTGGAACTCCATGTTTGACAGTTTTATTGCTGTTAATGAAACGCGTGGCACGGGAGTATTAAGCCGTCATCAAATTGACATCTTTAATTTAAGTGGCAGCTTAATTAAAAATCCAATTAACTGTGAAACTCTAATGAATAGAAAAATGCAAAACACAAGACTTGACCTTCAAATCGGAATGCTCCAGATTTCAACACACAGAAATAAAGCTTCTGAAATGAAGTTGGAATCTGGACCTGCAATGTTGCCCTGAGACACAATAAACGAGTTTGTGTGATGCGGGTGATTTAATTAAAACCTGATAGTTAATTGTTTTGACTGACAGTGGTTAAGAACTGTCAACACATCAAAAGTAAAAAACTAAGCTGCATAAATTCCTGTCATTCAAGACATGAGCAGAGCAAAAGTTTAATTTCCTAATATCAGTGTCGTAGTTCTTAAAGGAACAGTTCACTAAAAAAAATCGGCACCATTTACTCAACCAGTCACAAAAAACAGAATTACACATACTTTGTATGGACCACTTTTATGATACTTTTATTTAGAGATTGACAGCACCAATCCTCATTCACTTTCATTATATATTGACTGTATCCTGTTAAAACACTATCCCAGGGTTGCCAGGTTTTCACAACAAAACCCACCCAGTTGCTACTCAAAACTAGCCCAAAACCTGCCCAAAAATCCGTTTTTTTGATGGGGTTACCCTGGTAAAATTCGCATTCCAGGGGCTAAATATTATGTTATTTGGGGTCACTTCAACCCGGGAACATGAAAAACAACCCACGGCAACAGTGTTAAAGTAGCCCAATTCCGCGGGAAAACCGCAGACTTGGCAACACTGCAATATCCCCCAGTTTCACAGACGAGGCATAAGCTAGTCCCAGACTAAAATGCATTTTTCTAAAAGCTATTTTAACTGAAAGCAACTTGCACTGACATGTCTTAAAATATGTCAGTGCCATTGTTTTGTCTCAAGAAGACAAAACAATGAAGAAAACAAGAAAGACCAGTAATGTTTTTTTTTTTCTTTTTTTTTTTCTAGGGTACATTTATAAAAGCTACTTCAATGTCTTAAAGGGGTGGTTGATTATGATTTCACTTTTTTTAACTTTAGTTAGTGTGTAATGTTGCTGGTTGAGCATAAACAACATCTGCAAAGTTACGACACTCAAAGTTCAATGCAAAGGGAGATATTTTATTTTAAAGAATTCGCTGTTTAAGGATTCGCTGGTAGGGACTACGACGAGCTTCTTCCCGGGTTAGTGACATCACTAACCCCAACCCGTCCAACTCGGGAACTTGGGTATCAAAATTATCCCTGAGCTTCCCATTGGTAAATACGACTTTAGAGGGCATTCATGTCCAATTTTTTACTATAGGAAACTGGCATTTATGATAATTCTGATAGCATGTGAAGGCAGCATATTTCATTAGAAAATAGGATGTTAATAACTAGCATATTTTAAAATGATAATGCATTCTTTTGAATTATATGTTATCCAGTATTTGTTCAATAAACATGATGTGACTTTTTAAAATAAGTTTCTTTACTGTAAAACCTTTTTTATTTTTATTTAATCCTTTCAAATGGTGCATTTATTCTTAATCTTATCTGCTTTCAATAAGGACTGATTCACTTACAGGAAGGAAATGTTTCTGGGGGATATAAAAGCTGGAAAAAATTACAGAAAATCTCTCTCTCTCTCTCTCTCTCTCTCTCTCTCTCTTTCTCGTTATGCTCTGATTATCTCTCTTTTGTTGGAGCTGTTGAACACAGAGGGCTTTGGGAAAGCAGTGACTAGAAAATACCGGTGAGGACTCTGAGTCCTCCACAGACAGTCACACCGTCCACTGCTCTAATAATCGAACTAATGACCGTGCTAATTATGACCAAGCTGCTCTAGTGCATATTTTGCGAGCTGCTATCAATTCTCACGCATCAGTGACCAGAAAGTAACACCTGCTATATTGGTTCTTGAGCCAAGAGAATGTAGAGCTGATGCTTTCAAAAGAAAATTTTCTTCTTTTTCAGTTGAAGAATTAGTCTTGTGTCTGATCAGCTGTAGGATTACACCAATGCTTGGACATATTACCCCATCATCACATTTGTCATGATACTGCAGACCCCCTTTGTCACATTATGTAAACAATAGAATCTTATATATGAATACAATTCACTACATTGCATATATTTGCAGAAATATATTTTTTTGCCATATGGGTTGCATTTGTTATTTTTTTTTTACAACTAAAAAGTAAAAAGAGAACCAATATAAAAAATTATAAAGTCCTTAATTTCTCTGTCATAAAGTTGTGAGCAAAAATACCCCAAAAACCATGCATCAAACTTGCTCAAAATAGCATCAAGGCACTTTTGGCATACTGTTTTTAACATAATGTACTATGATTTTGAACACACTAATTTCAATTGTATATACTATACACTGCCCGGCACCTCTGAGTCCAGACCTTAAAGGATTAGTTCACTTTAAAATGAAAATTAGCTCAAGCTTTACTCACCCTCAAGCCATCCTAGGTGTATATGACTTTCTTCTTTCTGATGAACACAATCTGAGTTATATTAATAAATATCCTCATGCATCCAAGCTTTATAATTGCAGTAAACGGGACCAGCGAGTATGAAGCTCAAGAAAGTGCATCCAACCATTATAAACGTACTCCACACGGCTTCGGGGGGTTAAGAAAGGCTTTCTGAAGTGAAGCGATGCGTTTGTGTAAGAAAAATATCTATATTTAACAAGTTATAAAGTAAAATATCTAGCTTCTGGCAGATCGCCTTCCATAATCAACTTAAGAAGAAAGTGTAACGCCTCTCACAGTTCAAAACACTTACACTATGTCCTATTTATTCAATTTACGGAAAAAGTTCACTTTCATAAGTGAATACAGAAGGCGGTCTGGCGGAAGCTAGATTTTTACTTTATAACTTGTTAAATATGGATATTTTTCTTACAAAAAAATGCATCGCTTCGTTTCAGAAGGCCTTTATTAACCCCCCGGAGCCATGTGGAGTATGTTTATGATGGATGGATGCACTTTCTTCATCTTCATACTCGTTGGTCCAGTTCACTGCCATTATAAAGCTTGGATGCGTCAGGGTATTTATTAATATAACTCTGATTGTGTTCATCAGGAAGAAGAAAGTCATATACACCTAGGATGGCTTGAGGGTGAGTAAAGCTTGGGCTAATTTTCATTTTAAAGTGAACTAATCCTTTAATTTCATTGAAAGTCTTTGGGATGTGCTGGAGTAGACTTTACAGAGTGCTCACCTCTTGCATTGTCAATACGAGATCTTGACCAAAAATTGATGCACCTCTTGATGGAAATAAATGTTATGATGTTATTGTGTGAGGTCAGAGGTGCCAATTCATGTGTGAAAATGATTCTTCATGGTCCCTTCCCTCACAATTTGAGCCTGATGAATCTTGACATTGTCATCCTGGAATATGGTCATGATGTGTTTTCCTACATAGTTGTTTAAGAAATGAAAAGCTACACACCCCTTCATTTAGGGTTAGAAGAACTGTTGCCAAACATATAACATGCTAGAAACATAATAATCACTGCAATAATGATCCAATCATAGACTCTTAAGCATTTGCCTATTTAAATCCAAACAGCGACTTTTTTTTTTTTTTTTTTTTTTTTGGCTGGGATGTGATAGGATTGACAAAGAAGTGAATTATTTTTCAAGTGGAAAAGGTGAATTTAAGGTAATTGTGACATGACGCCTTAAGATTAAGCCTAGGAATTTCTTTTTTGGAATCTCGCTAGCTAAAATAGCATTAGCATTAAATTAGCCAAATTAAGTTAGACTGACCAAATTACATTAGCTTTCCCTGTATTCAGCCTCTCAGATGTGTAACCTGATCCTCTCAACCTCAGCAAGCAGGGACACAGTCAGTTATTCCCACCCCGCAGAAGCATTTATTCATTTAGCATCAGGTGTTTGTGCTTTGGGCTTCAACAAACCCTGCTGGATGGCGACTCTTATGACAGAACGCCTGCCGTCGCCCACAATAAATAACCCAGAGCACAGGGTCCAGGCTAAATAGAGTGACTCGAGATCTGTATGGAAGAATAAAAATAAAGGCCTGGCTGTGTGTTTGGCGAATCGACGGGTCTATAATATTGAATATGAGCGGTGAGAATGGATGGGGAGGTGTATAGCCGAGTCTTCTGTCATATCGCGTTTATGCTGGCCAAGTGCCATTTTCCTTTCACTCTGCCCTTTAATCATAGACATAATGAACAGCCCCTGGGCTCCGGCGATTGTAATGTGATGATACGATGGAAGATGGAAGACAGAGAATTGGCTGTATAAAAGGTGACAGACTGCGGTCACCCACCGTTTGGACGCCTTTATTATACACCTTTCTGTAATGCTAAGAGGTGAAGACATTTCAGTATTTGTGGTATTATGCTAGTGTACCCAGATTCACATGAGACAAACTGGTTTATTAAAGTAACATTTCACCAATTTAATAAAAATCCATGTCATTTCACACTGAACATGAAAAGTAGCTCTTTTCCGTACAGTTTGACAGTGTATCTGTCAAAAAGGGCAAAATAAATAAATAAATAAAAAAAGCCTTATAAAAGCAGTTCATATTGTGTGCTACTATTCACAGAAAATCTTGTATCAAGTTTGAAGTCAATGACATTTGGTCACAAAAAAATGCATTTGCAACTTTGCAACACTAGTCAAACCTAGTGCGGGTGCATCAACAAGCTCTTACAAGCTTTTATAATGGGAGTAAATGGTACCCTAGATTTTGAAGCCCAAAAAAACACATCCATCCATCATAAACGTAATCCATACGACTCCAGGGGGTTAATAAAGGCCTTCTGGAGCAAAGCAATGCGTTTTTGTAAGGAAAATATCCATATTTATAACTTTATAAAATATAATTACTGTCTTCCGGTAATGGCCGTATGCAAGTCGAGTTCTGGCGGAAGAGTGACCTCCGACCCAATGTAGGATGTAGGAGTAGCGTAAGCTTAGGTGAGAGTAGACGCCTCTTGCAGTTCAAACAAATAGCGCTTGACCACTCTTATATCAAAATCCTCCAACATTTCTCTTTAAAAATTCTCATTTTAGACTTCTAATTCATGACTAGTATGTTGTTCTGCTCTATCCTCTGTGTTCTCACCTTCATCAATACGTTATGCGTCAAGTCAGAGGTCACTCTTATAAATATTATAAGTTATAAATATGGATATTTTTCTTACAAAAACGCATCGCTTCACTTCAGAAGGCCTTTATTAACCCCCTGGAGCCGTATGGATTACTTCTATAATGGATGGATGCGCTTTTTTGGGCTTCAAAATCTAGGGTACCATTCACTCCCATTATAAAGTCTGGAAGAGCCAGGATATTTTTTAATATAACTCCGGCTGTCGTATACACCTAGGATGGGATAATTGTCATTTTTGGGTGAACTAACCCTTTAACAGAACACTCACAAATAACGTTTTCATAACTTAGCAAAACGTGTTAGCAAAACATTCTTAGGACATATTTTCATTAGCTGGGATATGATTTTTTAGTCCAATTTCAGAGCTTGATCAACCCAATCTCAGGAGAAAACATAACTATTTTACGAGGTGCTGATTTTGTATGAATTCGTATGACGTGAATTGTACAAAAACAGGGGAGGCATGAAGATCCACCCCTAAACCTAACCGGCAGTGGGGTGCAAGCAGATTATACGAAAATGTATGAATGAGATTGTACAAGTTCAAAAGAATTAGCCATCAATTCTCCAAAACATAAAATAGTTACAAATTGCCATGAGAATGTGTTGGGATGATTATCAGTGAATAATGACTTTGAGATTGTTTGGCCCACAAAGCTATAGTATGAATTCAGAAGATTTGAAATAAAGCACTTGAGTCATATAGACTACTTGGAAAAGAGCTGCACATAATCTTTTGTATTCCACTGAAAGAAAATCTTAGAATGGCATTAGGGTGAGTAAATGACACAATTTTCATTTTTAGGTTAACTATCCCTTTCAGACATTACATTTTAGAAACGTGTTCCTTTCTTCCCACCTGCTAATGTTTCTAAATGTTGCATTACAGTTTCATAAAATATGATTTGTGCATTAGCTGCATGCTAAATTAGGGACAGCATTGAAGAGCTCACAAAGAGCCTTTGCCCCATTGAGCAAACCACAGCTCTGCCTGGAGCCGCTCGCCTCGGTAATTTGATTCACCTAGACAGAGTGTGATGGAATTTAATAACCTGAACAGCGATGATGTGTGTCCGGAAAGAGGAAGGCAACGAGTTTCTCCAGGAATCTGGAGGCGAGACTGAACCCACAGGAATGTTGAGCCCTGTGAGAAAAAAACTGCTTCTCTTGCTACCAAAATTACATGAAGTTTGAACAATCACACACTGTGCTGAGCTCTATGTGAACATGGATATCTAAAGTCATTGACAGGGTATAGCAGCTTGTTTGTTTAATTGCAAAGTTAAAGTTATGGTACACCCAAAATCCAAAACACATTTTTGATGAATATCTTGGCCAGACTTTTCCATGTCAAGCTCAAAATTATAAAAAAAAGAATCATAAAGTGTCATAAAAAGAGGTTTGTATGACTCCACAGTAAAATAACAGCATATGGTTTCGGAGTGACATATGGGTAAGTGACAAAATGTTCATTTAGGGGTGAACTATTCCTGCAACTGACCAAGTTTAGTCACATTCACGAGTTTAAACTGAAGTTGTTTGTAATACATGCAATCTGTTGGGTTTCACACCAACTGTGTGTCATGGAGAGCGATCCTGTTTTAAGGTTCTCTGAGGGGGAAGTGCGATAGATCTTATTCAAATCCTCAGGAGACGTCGATATGTGCTGGATGCTACTGTGTATATTTCCAGCTCAGGACCAATGCCAAACACAAGTCTAAAGCAGAGATGCATACACTGATCTATTGTTTCCTAATTGAAATTATGGATTTTCACAAAAGCTGGGAAGTCAGATATTGTTTAGCAATTCTACACAATTATTATATATCCATTTATATTTCGCCTTCAGGCTAAACAGGTCCAAAATTAACTTTATGGCTCACTTGCCAATGTTGAGTGAATTGAGAACATTTACTGGCAATGAAACTAGAATGATTTAGCATAGATTTCTGCTTAGCATAGCATAGCAATTTTGTGACAAACAGAGCAGTCATACACAAAACATGCTCAATCGTTGCAGTTTCCTTTCCAAGGCCAGCACTAATGTTTGACTTTTGTCTGGGAAGTTTTGCTCACTCTATTCCCCCTCAAGCGTTCATGTTTTTCTGTGATAAAGATTGGAGCGGTGGAACATTGTGAAATCAGTGAATGCTAGTGAATATAAATTTAAAGATTTCCACAGAAACTTTTTTACCTTTATGAATAATCAAGATTCTTTTAGCACTAGATACTGCTTTTATGGTGTAACTAGGGCATTTAGTGTCTCAGGAAATGAAAAGACTTCAGAATCTATAGCGCTGAATGAATATTAAAGTATTAAAGGGATAGTTCACTCAACAATGAAGATGTTGTCATTGTTGAGTGATGTTGTACTCCAAAACTTCTAAAGCCAAATGACTTATTTTTATGAGAACAAATCAAAATTTAAATAAACATTTGCTGCAAATCGTCCCTTTACTGTAGCTCTCATGTCTCAATTGTAATATTGCATAAACAAACAGATGGATCAGATTTAGACAGGACACATGTGAGAAATAAATGGTATTTTGGCATCAGTTACACATTGACAAGCCATTTTTCCCCAAAGGTAAATATAAAGTAAGTAATAACAGTAAATTATGCATAATTGCAAGCAACTGACCCTAAACCAAACCCTAACGCTAATTATACAGTAAGTACGTTGTTAATTAATTTTACTCAGTACTTAAATGTATAACTACACTGTAACAAGGGCACCTTAAAATAAAGTGTAACCTAAAAAATAAAAAAAAACATTAATTATTTTTCATGTTACCCTTTTAACAGTTGAATATGGAAGCTAAATAAAAAATAAGAAAGGTAATTCCGACTTTTTATTTCACAATTCTGACTTCTTTCCTCAGAATTGCGATATAAAGTCAGAATTGTCAGAATTGCGATATAAAGTCAGAATTGCTAGTTATAAACTAACAATTGTGCATTATAAACTCACAATTGTGAGATATAATTCTGACTTCTTTTCTCAGAATTGCGAGATATAAACTCGCAATGGCAAATTATAAAGTCCAATTCTGAGGAAAAAAGAGTGACTTGCGAGTTTTTATCTCGCAATTCTGACTTTATAACACGCAATTGCGAGTTTATATCATGCAATTCTGTCAGAATAGCGAGATAAAAAGTCGCAATTATACCTTTTTCATTTTTTATTCAGTGGTGGAAACAAGCTTCCATAGTTGAAAGCACTGAGATTTATATAAAATATAGACATTAAAAAAGGAAATATAATATGTAAATGTTTTTGCACTGATTTTTTAAAATATTACTTTAAAAGAATGAATGATAAATTATGTTTTTCATAATGAAACCCTTGTCTGAAGCAGAGTTAGACTGTCACTCCTAATTCTTCTAATAGACACAAATAGGGTTGTGTGGGGTTTTCAGGACAGCGTGGGCGAATGAAAGTGGGAAGAAAGTGGAGTTGCAGATTCAGCTCCGTCTGTTTCCCTGGAACACTTCAATGGCTTTTTGTGTGGCTGCTATATGAACAAAGGAATCAGTTGCATCACACTGAAGAGCTGTTTGTTCTGTAAGTCTGAGGATGTGTACAGTCACAGGTGATTATGCTCTCTAAGTGTCCTGGCCAATCAGGTTCCTCCATTCAGCGAGAAATATTTCTGAGCTGTCTGTGTCTGTCTGTGTGAAACATTAACCTCCCCCGACAGATATGCCAAAGTTGATCCCATCCCAAAAACTCCCCCGGCTCTAGCAAATATGTAAACACGTAAGTGACATTACTGACATTCGATCATGTAATTTCTTGCCTCCCAAAGTGCGCAGAAATTTCCCTCCGGTGCTTGTGCTTCTGAATAGAGTCGAGATATACTGTTGACACATGTACGGCATTACAAATATAACAGTAGATTGAAATTATGCAAATGACATGTTACATATAATGTGGAGTTCATTTCCTATACACACGTTTATGTTTCTCAGGAGTGACAGAGCAAGAGAAAAAGAAGAGGGTGTGTTAAGAATGACATAATACATACTATTTTTGAAAGACAGCAATATGGAATATGTGTGGAATGGAATGAAATAACTGGATGACAAACTACATTTGCAGAAGGCTTATCATATAATATTACAGTATATCCCACAATGCAATTTGCATGATTTGACCTTTCATTTCCAGTGTGACGAATGAATCTGAAGCGATATCTACCACAATTTTTAACATCTTGACACATTTTAAATTTGCTGTAAATATAACCATACGTATTTCTGAGATGGTAAATGGACGGCATTTGCTGGATTATCCATAGAACATAATGAGATCATATGACAACAGTTTACATGTGCACCAATAATGCGATTATTTCTAATAATCAGAGTAAGGTCTTAATCGCAGTAAGATGTTTACATGACACGGGCAGAACTCTTCACTCCAGTTTACATGCCATTTTCATTACTCTGATTATTCGCTAATAAGTATGGTTATACTACAATTAGTTACCGGCTATTGTTTTAATCTACTCACACCAAATTCAAAATACATTTTTATGGACGTACTATATTATACGGCGCCGTGATGAACATCGCAATGTCGGGTTTGCCTACAATGCCGCTGCATTCTTCACGTCATCTCGATGAAGATACGTAGCAAAGACTGCGCAGCAAGTTGTGTGACAGAGTTTAGCGATTTGGAGAAGAGAAAACTTTAGAATAATGTCACGGAGTTCATTCATGAAGTGTGAACAACACACGGCATCCGTGTGCGTCCGAGCACATGCACACTTTGGTCAGAGCAGTAATAATGCGATTAAGGTGTTTACATGCCTGTTTATTTGCGATTAAAATGAGCTTAATCGCATTAGTTTGATCGAAGTATTGCGTTTACACGAGGTAAAGTTTAATCGCAATATTGCCAAAATCCCATTATGAGGTGCATGTAAACGCATTCAGTGTATCATACTATTTGATGTCTTACTACTATTATACAGTACGCCTTTTCCAAGCTTGCATTTAAACATTCGGATGGTTCTGTTGCACTGTAAAACCGAACAGTGAAATTAATTAAATGAAATGAGTTCGTTCCACTCAAATAATAATGAAAGTTGCGTGAACTCACAATTTTATTGTAGTAAGCTGAACTTAATATGATTGAGTTGCAGCAGATTTCTAATTCCTAGCATGCTTTGCGTCAGACTGTGTAAGGAAAATAAATGTTGAAATTAAGTGTTGTTTGTGTTTTTTGCACAAGATTAACATATGGAGACATAAGTTAGTATTTAATGTAGTGTTATCTTGGGATTTTCAGGGGGTTCTGTTATGTTACTTTTGTAGGGTTACCATTGTGGTGAAGAGTAGAGCCTGTGGTTAGGTTGAGGATGGGCTGTAAAACTTTTAAGACCATATATACTGTATGTTGTTTGATTATATACATGCAAGTATATAATGACAGTTTCTTTGATAGTTATAATAGCACGTGTTATAGGGCTGGACGATTAATCGAAAAGTAATTGAAACCGAAATTCAGAACCTCTAACCGACGTATTTTTCCCATGTCGGTTATTTTGGTTTTTTAATCCTGTTTAATACTTTCCCCTTAATAACGTTCTACTGCGTGTGTAGTCACGTGACTCCGCCCCATCCAGTCAGCAACACGGAGGCGAATGCCGAGTCAACACACATGGCGCGCGGGAGGTAAGCCCTGAAGTGAGATCGCTTTCACTTGCGTCTTCACTACATTTTTTCAATTTTATGTGTTTTAAGGCTTGCCAGTTTGGACATTTCAACCGATTTTAGACCATTGGATGTGTGTCATTATATTGAGATACTGCGCTGATGCATTGTGGCACACAAACACTCATACAGACAGTAGCTGCACATCACGTGAAGATCGCACGCACAACGCAGAAACTCGTTAGCGCTGTCCAATGATTTATCACTAAAGTAGCTTAGAAACTCAAAAGTTATAGCATATATTTTTCTGCTTTTGAAGTAACTACTTACAACCCACAGCTTCACATTTAATAGAGATGGTATGACTAATTCACACACGCAATCGCTCTCATTAATGCATTCAAATAAATGTACTGGTACTGTGCTAATTTATCTCATAGTCATTTTAACTACAAACTTCTGAACCCTACATACAGGTCCTGGTCATATAATTAGAATATCATCAAAAAGTTGATTTATTTAACTAATTCCATTCAAAAAGTGAAACTTGTATATTATATTCATTCATTACACACAGACTGATATATTTCAAATGTTTATTTCTTTTAATTTTGATGATTATAACTGACAACTAAGGAAAATCCCAAATTCAGTATCTCAGAAAATTAGAATATTGTGAAAAGGTTCAATATTGAAGACACCTGGTGCCACACTCTAATCAGCTAATTAACTCAAAACACCTGCAAAGGCCTTTAAATGGTCTCTCAGTCTAGTTCTGTAGGCTACACAATCATGGGAAGACTGCTGACTTGACAGTTGTCCAAAAGACGACCATTGACACCTTGCACAAGGAGGGCAAGACACAAAAGGTCATTGCAAAAGAGGCTGGCTGTTCACAGAGCTCTGTGTCCAAGCACATTAATAGAGAGGCGAAGGGAAGGAAAAGATGTGGCAGAAAAAAGTGTACAAGCAATAGGGATAACCGCACCCTGGAGAGGATTGTGAAACAAAACCCATTCAAAAATGTGGGGGAGATTCACAAAGAGTGGACTGCAGCTGGAGTCAGTGCTTCAAGAACCACTACGCACAGACATGGGTTTCAGGTGTCGCATTCCTTGTGTCAAGTCACTCTTGAACAACAGACAGCGTCAGAAGCGTCTCGCCTGGGCTAAAGACAAAAAGGACTGGACTGCTGCTGAGTGGTCCAAAGTTATGTTCTCTGATGAAAGTAAATTTTGCATTTCCTTTGGAAATCAGGGTCCCAGAGTCTGGAGAAAGAGAGGAGAGGCACACAAACCACGTTGCTTGAGGTCCAGTGTAAAGTTTCCACAGTCAGTGATGGTTTGGGGTGCCATGTCATCTGCTGGTGTTGGTCCACTGTGTTTTCTGAGGTCCAAGGTCAACGCAGCCGTATACCAGGAAGTTTTAGAGCACTTCATGCTTCCTGCTGCTGACCAACTTTATGGAGATGCAGATTTCATTTTCCAACAGGACTTGGCACCTGCACACAGTGCCAAAGCTACCAGTACCTGGTTTAAGGACCATGGTATCCCTGTTCTTAATTGGCCAGCAAACTCACCTGACCTTAACCCCATAGAAAATCTATGGGGTATTGTGAAGAGGAAGATGCGATATTCCAGACCCAACAATGCAGAAGAGCTGAAGGCCACTATCAGAGCAACCTGGGCTCTTATAACACCTGAGCAGTGCCACAGACTGATCGACTCCATGCCACGCCGCATTGCTGCAGTAATTCAGGCAAAAGGAGCCCCAACTAAGTATTGAGTGCTGTACATGCTCATACTTTTCATGTTCATACTTTTCAGTTGGCCAAGATTTCTAAAAATCCTTTCTTGGTCTTAAGTAATATTCTAATTTTCTGAGATACTGAATTTGGGATTTTCCTTAGTTGTCAGTTATAATCATCAAAATTAAAAGAAATAAACATTTGAAATATATCAGTCTGTGTGTAATGAATGAATATAATACACAAGTTTCACTTTTTGAATGGAATTAGTGAAATAAATCAACTTTTTGATGATATTCTAATTATATGACCAGCACCTGTATAAATGCACAGTATTCAATTCCAAACACACCCAGACCTACCCAATGAGTGTTTGCACCAGAAATGGCTGTGAGTATAAACTCATTTTGTCCATGTACAGTGAGGGTGGCAGGGTGCATATGAGAAATGCCGGGCTCATACTGTGTGACATGATCTGAGAGAAGGCCGCAGCCTCCAGGCCACGTTTGATAATATCGTAATACAGCTCTGCCCTGCACTGAGCCTGCAGTTGGGTAGGCCATGAATCATCACATTATCCATCCTCTCTATGGGAGGAAAAAGATCTTACACTCCAAGCTCCCAGACCGCGGTGGAGAAAAAAAAGAAAGAAAAAAAAACACTGTTGGAACAGCTGCAGGGCAAGATTGGGAGGATTTTGAAGGTCAAAACCTGAGGATAACACATTAAACTGTTCTGAAACTCCACAACGAGAGAGAGAAAGAGAGAGATCCCTCTTTGTTCCCTTCTTTCATGACAGACATTTGCTGGAGTTCTTATCAGATTCCTCAGATGTTTGTTTCAGGTTGTTTGAGACCAATGAGCCTTGCTCTGGCGGTGACGGGAACCTGATGCCTTTTAATTTTAGCTACTGGCCCCCAAACTACGTTTTGGCCATTGTAAACCTGACAGCGGACATTAAGGTATTATACTGCAATATGCAGCTCCCTGTCAGGAAAGAAACATAATCTTGCCCTTCTTTTCTGGAATGCAAAGTAACAAGAATCACTGAGAACAAAACATCAAAGCTAATCAGAGTATGAAGACGTGCCCACACAAAGGAATGCATCTTCCCTGCATGACTAAAACAGCGCTTAACTCTTTTCCAAAATTAGTGAGCAACATACTTTACCATTTGAAAGGGTCAATAAGCTGTTTTTTGATTGATACTTTTATTCAGCAAGGATGCATTAAAGGGGACCTATTATGCAAAATTCACTTTTGCATGGTGTTTGGCTATAAATGTGTTTTGGCAGTGTGTGTACACAACCACCCTATAATGATAAAAATCCAACCACTCCTTTTTTTTTAATCCCCATAAATCATAAGCAGTGTCTCAGAACAAGCCGTTTCCAGATCCCTGGCAATGTGACGTCAATTTAGCCACAGGCCCCGTCCACGAATGTTGACAGACACTGCCGTTTAACATAGAACCGCCCTGAGCGAGTTCACAGCCAGTTGTACAGTCCTCCATTGCTGCACTGACAAGAATGTCTCCCAAGCGTTTTAGGTGTTCTGTAGCTGGATGTATTAATACACTTAGCTCTCTCCATTTACTCCCTAAATCTGAGCCGCTGAAGACGAGGTGGATTCATTTGGTTTTCGAAGAAAATGCTTCCTCCAACTCTACGAAATTTGTTTATGTCTCCACGAATCATTTCACACCGGACTGCTTTGTGAACGAATGTCGATAGAAAGGGACAATACAAAACAGAGGTTGAGCTAAAAATTTGTTACTCAAGGATATATTAGTAAATTGTTCGTGATCCAGCTTACAGCCTCCAGAGTGATACTGGATACGGCAGTAATGAAGGGGAGAGCACTTTATTACAGTTCATCGGAGTTGATTTACGGATATGAAGTTTACCAGTTTATTAAGCACCACCCAAAAAGGCATAATGTCTTTATATATTTGTTTACTGTTAGTTGTAACGAGTGTTTCTGTGTACTTCGCTGTGTATGTTGATGATAATGCAAGGGAGAGAGAGAGTTTATGGATAATATTTTAATGCACACTTGTACTGTGTTTTATTAAGCTTTTACAGTGATAGAGTGAAAACAGACGCTTCATCTTTTGTGTGAAGTACAATAAACGTTATAAAACTTATCGGTAAACTGGCTTGTACTAATATAGTGGATAAAAACAAGAAGACAATATAAGTTATAACCATAATTAAACTAAACTATACCTGTTCTATCTCCATGCAGCATATATTCGCAGTTTCTGACATTATAGTGCGTCCTGACTGAATCCTGACACCGGAGAATGAGCTCTTGTAGCTCCGCCCTCTCAGGCCAGCGCAGCAGCTCATTTGCATTTAAAGGGCACACACTGAAACAGCACGTTTTTGCTCAACCCCAAAAAGTGGCAATTTTAACATGCTATAAAAAATGATCTGTGGGGTATTTTGAGCTAAAGCTTCGCATACACACTCTGGGGACATCAGAGACTTATTTTACATCTTGTAAAAGGGGGCATAATTGGTCCCCTTTAAATAAATCAAAAGTGACAGTAATGCATTTAAAGTGTTACAAAAGATTTCTATTTCTAATAAATTATGTTCTTTTGAACTTTCTATACATCAAATCCTTTATAAAATGTATCAGTTTCCATATTAAAGGGATAGTTCACCCAAAAATGAAAATTCTGTCATTAAGTACTCAACCTCATGTCTTTCCAAACCTGTAAAACTTTCATTCGTCTTCAGAACACAAATGAAGATCTTTTTGATGAAATTTGACATTTTGATGAGAGTTTTCTGTTCCTCCATAGACAGCTACACAACTGACACTTTGATGCTTCAAAAAGTTCATAAAGAGATCATAAAACTAATCCATATGAATTGAGCGGTTTAGTCCAAATTTTCTGAAGAGACTCGATCGCTTTATATGATGAACAGATTGAATTTAGGCTTTTATTCACATATAAACTGATCAGCGAACATAAACAGAAGCTGAACTGAACCTGCTTGACGCGTGAGAACAAACCTCTTGCTGAAGCTCAAATGTGCTGCGTAACACGAGAATGAACCTCAAAGGTTCTCGCACGTTAAGCAAACATGCTTGAGCTTCAGTTTGCCACTACTGATGTGTGAGTTGATGAATTTTCATATGTGAATAAAAGCCTAAATTCAATCTGTTCATTATATAAAGCATTTGAGTCTCTTCAGAAAATTTGGACTAAACCGGTTAATTCATATGGATTCGTTTTACGTTCTCTTTATGAACTTTTTGAAGCATCAAAGTGTCAGTTGCGTAGCTGTCTATGGAGGGACAGAAAACTCAGATTTCAGCAAAAAGATCTTCATTTGTGTTCCGAAGATGAACGAAAGTCTTACGGGTTTGAAACGACACGAGGGTGAGTAAATGATGACAGAATTTTAATTTTTGGGTGAACTATCCCTTTAAGCAGCACAATTGTTTTCAAAATTGATGATAATAAGAAATGTTTCTTGAGCAGTGAATCAGCAAACTAGAATGATTTCAGAAGGATCATGTGACACTGAAGACTGGAGTAATGATGTTGAAAATTAAGCTTTTAAAGTATATTAAAATAGAAAACTGTTATTTTAAATTGTAACAATATTTTTGTTTTTACTCTTTTTTTTTTTTTTTTTTTTAAAGGTTTCATACTTCCATTGTCAAATTGTAAGGCAGCATTACAGGTACAGTATCTTTCTCAATAAAAGCAAAGCAGTAACGCATAATAATGAGCTCTGTGGAAAAAAAAACAAACAAAAAAAAACAAAAAACAAATCCAAGATGGTGGATGAAGCCATCTTAAGAGAAATGTTGATCATAAATATACAAATAATTCATACAATAAATAAAAATATCTATAAAAAAAAAATAGTTCAGTCTAATTTAAAAAAAAATGAGGTTACACTTTATTTCAATGGTCCACTTTAGAGTGGTCACTACATAAGTAACTTGTCAACTAATCTTTTGTTTCGAATCAGTGGTTCGGATCGCGCATCAAACTGCCAAACTCACGTGAACTATTGAAGTTTCAAAACACTTATGACGTAACGAAGCCTCATTTACTGAACCACTGTAGTCACATGAACTTTTTTAAATATGTTTTTAGTAGCTTTCTGGGCACTGAAAAAGGGAGTGTTCTTGTTGGCGATGTAGGCCTCACTGAGCCATCGGATTTTATCAAAAATATCTTAATTTGTGTTCCGAAGATGAACGAAGGTCTCACAGGTGTAGAACGACATGAGGGTGAGTAATAAATGACATAATTTTCATTTTTGGGTGAACTAACCCTTTAAGCAGACAGTCTACTACTCTAATGAGAGTTAGTTGACATGTAGTTGCAAAGTTACTTATAGTTAGTAGAATGTCTAAAATGGACTATCGAAATAGTGTTACCTAAAATGATTTGTATGCAATGTTTTCTTTTGCTTATCAACATGCTAAGAGTCCATTCTCCTTTGCTACTATTTGTATGGTGCACACACTGCAAAAATCATAATCACTATCATATAGTGTTTTTGTCTTGTTGTGTTAAAATGTTGGAAGATTTTTCCAATTCTTTTAAAGTAAAAGTTAAAAACAAGTGAAATATTTGCCAGTGCAGAAGGACAAAATACACTTGTATTAAAGTTTCTGATGCATTGTTTTTTTTAAAAAAAAAAATAAATAAAAAAAAATAAATGCATTCCAAGCCAGTCATTTACAAGGTTTACAGCTCACAAGATTTTGAAACAGAGGCATGATTTACTAGTCCTGACAAGATTTATATAGGCCTACTAGTTCCATTTGACATGTTCACTAACATGGTTTCCAGCTATTGTTCCTTTAATGATCTACATACCTTAATATTTTATTGTTGGAGACAGTGTGGCTGAGTTTAACAAGTGTTTACACATCCTTCCTTTATCGAAACCTCCAGCAGCTGCGTGTGTTTCCTGAGCGCTGTCTGTGGAGGGATGCATTCGGCCACTTTTAATGGAGGGTGATCCGCTGTGCCATTCAAAGCCGCTATAAAGTAAACGTTTGTCATTTTGACTTCATTGAGAAACTAGAGAAGCAGATTGGAACATCTTTTTCGGTCCCTTTTAACTCTCGACAGAGAGATGTCTCCGGTAAACCTCCATGCATTTTCTATCAGGGTAACACTTACGAAATGAGAGAGGCGACCCTTCCTGCCCCCACACCTCCTTATAAAAATCCTGGGGTTATTTTTATTCGTCTTTCTCCTCTGTCAAAAGGGTCAGCGCTCCGCTCGTGTATCCGCGATTCTTCTCCGGTTTAATGCATTGCCATATTAGCATTTAGATAACCCCTCTGAATATGGGAGGACAGGGAATTGAAGGCAGGAACAGAATAAATACAGTGAATAATACATCATACATTTAAAATGAATGGCACTGGAGGTTTTTCCAGCAAGATGGAGAGCCGGAAATTAACAGATGCCCCAAATTTGCAGCACCAAAGTTGGAATTGACCAACACAATTCAGTATATTAGGTTTGTATTATTTGGTTTTGGTAAAATTAGCTGTCAGGAAACATGCAAACTAGATGTGGCCATTATTATGCCCATTATTTTCGCTTGATTGATTTCGGTTTAAGATTCTTCTAGAGTGAATTTCCTGCTCATCAGCCCTGTATTGTTTAGTGTGTTGATACTTAAACACTTTGAAACCCTCAAATATGTATTTTCCTCTCGGAAAATGAAACCTAAAATCAAAAACGTCCAACCAAACACTCACCAGCCTAATTAATGATTATATGCCTGTCAGTGCAGTAGCCTGCTGTCTTTTGTTGGAGTTCCTGTTGGCCACGTGGTTTATTAAGCCGAGGTTCTGACTGGATGGAAATGACTGAGGTCCCGCAGGGCCCAATCACATAGTCATCACGCTGGGAATGAGCTGAGAGCCCGTCTATGCAGATCAGGGTGTGTTAAGAGGCTACTCTGCAAATCTAATGGCCATTTAACCATCTGGGCTAAAGAGAAAAAGAGACAGACAGAGAGAAGGAGAGAGAGAGAGGGTCCCACAGAGACAACTCCGGACCCATCAGTATTCTTGTCAGCATCTCCACATGTGGAACCAGAAGCGAAATATTGCCCAGCCAACCCCTCCTCAACAGGCTTCATTGAAACAAATTGCAGGTCCCTTTACCAGCTGCACTTTAAGCAGTGTCTGGGTGCGTGCGGCTGGGGTGGAGGACGAGGAAAGCGCATGATTAAAACCCAGGAAAAAGGGTGGAGGTGTATCCCGAGTCCCAGGTCAATCAACACGGAGTGATTTAGAGACGTTGAGATGGGGTGTCTAACAACACGACCGTTTTCGTGAGACCTTTGAAGTCAAGTGGTGGAAAAGGGCAGAAAATGACACTTCATGAAAGGTTTTTATAAGTACAAATAACAGACTGTGCCATTGGAGGGTATTTTATACCATTTAATACAAATACCGAAATGGTTAATGTGCAAAATCCTGACTTACAAAGGATATGATGTAGAAATGTTCTCCAAATGTTCAGTTTTGGTTGTGGGAATGTTTAAATGATTTACTTTTCTGTAAAAACTCTCCTCAACAAGTTAATTTGAGGTATCATAAAACAAAGTTGTAGTATTAAACTTTGCTAATACTTTTCTAAGCGATCCGACTAACGATTCTCGCTTGGCAGGCATTATAATGGGTGAAAACAATCCATAGACTTACATTTGAGGGACTCAAGCCATATTCTGAAAGCTGAATATAATAGAGACTATTTTGATTAGAACTAATAACCACCCTGAACATCCTAGTAACTGCATAGCTACAACCTGAAAACACCCTAGCAACTGCATAGCTGGATGGAAAACACACAGAACATCAGAACATCCTAGCAAACACCATAGCAACACCCTGGAAAGACCCTAGCAACTGCATAACAACATTATGGAAAATGCCCAGAACATGAGAACATCCTAGCAACTGCATAACAACACACTGGAAACCACCTAGAACATATAGGAACATCCTTGAAACTGCATAGCAACATACTGGAAACACCATAGCTACTGCATAGCAACAACCTGGAATCACCCTAGCAAAATTAAATAGAAACAACTTGGAAACCACCCAGGACATCCTAGCAACTGCATAGCAACTCCCTGGAAACACCATAGCAACCACATTATCATTAGAAAAACACCTTTTTGTAAAAAAAAAAAAAAAAAGTCAAGAAAAATACATTTGAAATGATTAGACAATTCATGCCTTACAACTCACTTTGGACCCTAACATAGCACCCTAGAAACTGCATAGCAACACAATGAAATCACCCTAGCAAAATTATAGAAACAACCTGGAAACCAACCTGGGCATCCTAGAAACTGCATAGCAACACCCTGGAAACACCCTAGTAACCTCACAGCAACAACCTGAAAACCATCCAGAACACCACAGCAACCGTATTATCATTAAAAAAAAAAACTTTTTTGGGAAAAGTAAAAAAATAAAAAATAAGAATTAAAATTAATTGTACATGGAAAAATATGGCAACCTATATGAGAAGAGATAATCTGATCAGACAATTTACGCCTTGCAACTCACCTTTCACCCTAACAACTGCCTAGCAACACCCAGAACATCTCAGCAACACCCTAGCAACTGTATTATGTTTAGAAAAACATATTATTTTGTAGTAAAAAAAAAAATAGATCTGAAAATATTAGTACTTTAAAAAAAAAAATACATTTAAAATTATTAGTAAATGTAAAAATATGGAATATGAAAAAAGAAAAACTGAGCAATGAGAAAATATGAAAAACAAAGAGGCAGAGTGGCAGGTAAAGAACGAGAGAGAGACTCAGGCTCACACCTGCATGGTTCACACCTGTGTACAGACCTACAGCATCACAGGCGATGGCGTGTAGACCTGCACTCTATTGTACCATGACAACCCCGCTGTCAGCAGAAAGGCATTTTGTTTTTGACACATTTCCCTGCTCATAGATTTATAGCCCTGGACACACAGGCCCATTATTGGCCCAGACTGTATGCGCACCTCTCCTCCTCCACCACCCCCAACCATAATGGTATGTCCCATCAACGGGGGCCCTCAGCCAGGTCGCCATGGCAACAGCGCCAAAGCAAACAATGAGGTTGAAAGAAAGGAGCGTGATAAGATGAAAGGTGATTACCTAACCGAGAGAGCTGATTGGATGAGACCTTGAGTTAAAACTGTTACAGCACACCTCAGTAAACACACAGAATGAGGGCGTACTGTGGTCCTTCCATCTCGCTTACAGAGAAAAAGAGAGTGTTAACGGAATGAACAAAGAACGTGAACAATAAACATCATCTCCAAGGAAATATAATGCTGTGCATGTGGTTTAACACTAAAGTGATTACCAACACTTAACAGATACAAATATGGAGAAAAATGTTTTGAGATTTGTTCTTTCATAAATCATGAAATGTAATAGAGTTCTCAATTGTGTCTCCTAATATTTGTTAAGAGAAATAAAAATAAATTGTTGACATGCAATTCTTTACATACAAAAAGAGTTCAAATCTTTTAGTCTTGAACCTGAGAAATTATTGAGATCAAATCAAAATCTCTGAGCTGACTGCAAGGTATTTGTGAAGACTAAGCACAGTTTGAGACATGTTTAAGATTTCTCACAGTAGAAATATATATATTAAAGATATTAAAGATCTAATTTGCATTTGTATTTTGCATTTTGTCCTTTGGGTAAAAATGAATCCTGGAAAAGAAAAGGTAACACGGTTTCCACAAAACATAAGAAATGTGTCTTAAGCAGCAAATCAGCATTTTAGAATGATTGAATGCTAAAAATTCAGCTTTAAAATATATTAAAATATTTTTGATCAAATAAATGTAGCCTGGGTGAGCATTAGAGACTTCTTTCAAAATCTTACCATCCCCAAACTTTGGAATGGTAGTATATATTCATTATACTCTCCTGTCCTGGGCAAAAAGAAAATAATAATAATAATAATAAATAAATAAATAAATAAAAAGGCCTAACCATAAATGGCAAAATATGTAGTGGTCTTTTAATGGTCTTAACCAGGGCATAAAATTACATTTTTGCCACACCTGCCAATGGCTGGTGACTTAAAGGAACACTCCACTTTTTTTGAAAATAGGCTCATTTTCCAACTCCCCTAGAGTTAAACAGTTGAGTTTTACCGTTTTCGAATCCATTCAGCCGTTCTCCGGGTCTGGCGGTACCACTTTTAGCATAGCTTAGCATAGTTCATTGAATCTGATTAGACCGTTAGCATCTCGCTCAAAAATGACCAAAGAGTTTCGATATTTTTCCTATTTAAAACTTAACTCTTCTGTAGTTACATCGTGTACTAAGACCGACGGAAAATGAAAAGTTGCGATTTTCTAGGCCGCTATGGCTAGGGACGATACGCTCATCTGGCGTAATAATCAAGGAACTTTGCTACCGTACCATCGGTGCAGCAGGCGCAAATATATTACCCAGCGCCTGTGACCCTGCTTGCACAGGGAGCGTGCCTTGCAACCATTTGTGAGAGACGCTGCGTAATATCATTGCGCCTGCTGCACCCATGGTACGGCAGCAAAGTTCCTTGATTATTACGCCGGAACAAGAGTATAGTTCCTAGCCATATCGGCCTAGAAAATCGCAACTTTTCATTTTCCGTCGGTCTTAGTACACGATGTAACTACAGAAGAGTCAAGTTTTAAATAGGAAAAATATCGAAACTCTTTGGTCATTTTTGAGCGAGATGCTAACGGTCTAATCAGATTCAATGAACTATGCTAAGCTATGCTAAAAGTGGTACCGCCAGACCCGGAGATCGGCTGAATGGATTCAAAAACGGTAAAACTCAACTGTTTAACTCTTGGGGAGTTGGAAAATGAGCCTATTTTCAAAAAAAAAAGTGGAGTGTTCCTTTAATGGCTTCAAACCGCTCATGAGTAGTTGAAAAATGTCTCCCAGTTCCGTTTGAACTTATTGTGAGACCAAAAATTCACTATAGAGTTCAAATCTGTACTCTGACCAAAACATGAGCTTGATGGACTTATTCTCAAGCCACTTCTTAATTGTCTTTGCAATTTGGGCAAGAGCATTGTCTAGTTGAAAAATAGCATCTGACCATTCCTCTTTAGAGAACAACTTTTCATTTGAGGGAAGCAAGCCATTCTGCAATGTTCTCCTGTACTCCAAAGCATTAAATTACTTTTCACAATGAAGCAGCTCACCAATACCAGCAGCTAAAAAGGCTCCCCACACTCTTCCTCCATGCTTCACTGTGGTAGAGATGCATTTATTATTATATTTCTCAGCAGATTTTCAAAGACACCGCTCTGGAGCATCACCATGCAACTCGTGCTTCATTGTGATTCATCAATCCACAAACAACTTCCCATATTCTGCCAAAAACTTCATTCTGTCTTTGATGTTTTTCTGAGACAGCAATGGCTTTTTAAGTAGTGCATTTGCTTCAATTTTGCTAATTATCTGACTAATAATTTGTGGTTAAGACAATAAAAAAATACTGTTTAGCCATTTTGGACTTTGGACATTTTGGACCATCTTTGTGTATTTTTCAGACAGTCACACTCATTGTTTTGTTTTTAGATGTGTGTAGCACATCGTTTTTTATATTTCTAACACTCATTTTAACCATTTAGTACCAAATATCCAAATACACATGATTTAAATGAGACAGAATCCCACAGCGGTTAACAAATGCATCACTTCCATCTACACAAGCCTCTAAATTATAATAATTTCCCATCTTGTGTGTTCGCGTTATTCAGATTAGGCATTGTTTGACGCTGAATTGGCCTACCCTCCTACTTTATATTCTGTAATTAACATATGCAAATAGTCACCTTGGAGACATGATTAGGTAAATGTGTGCAGATGTGACATTGAATGTGCACTGCATGAGCAACCCGACCATATTAATAAACAAACTCACTCTCTCTCAGTTACTCTACATATATGTCAATCAATGTAGCATGGCCAATTTATATTAATAAACACTACACACTTTCATTAACGCCAGCATGGACGAAAATTAATCACAAATGGTCTGACTGAAAATCAGCAGCCTGAATTCACATTTAAAAGCAGCAATTTTTGTATATTTGAGCTGATTACTAATAAAGACAGGAATTGATTCTCTTTCTGATTACTGTACCCTAGTCTGTTTATCACACGGGTGTCTGTTTAGGACAAAGACCCCTTGGTAACCATGGCAACCTGCCAAATTGTTATGGATCACTGCACATACCTGAAATAATATTCCATAAGCCCTGCCTGAATTCATTGCAAACATATGTGCGGCAGCCAGGCAGGTTTGTGCAAAGACGGGCTCTCGCTGGAGACGAGTTGAGCTTTATATCTCAGGGCGAGCCTGAATATACTTTCAGACATCCAGGGAATAAACAGATTTTCCTTTCCGTTTTAACTCGGAGGATTTCAGATTGCTGTCTAATTTGTGTGTAATTCTAATTACCTTCCAACGAGGGCGGCGGGGGACCCTGTTGCTCAACCACCCCCAAATCAGTTCCATTTCCTCCTTCAAACAAAGAATAAAACAACTTAAACTGACTTTAAGAGGCTCAATCCCTTCATAGACTACACAAGGATAAGTCGGGCTTAGGGGTCCCAGGATGCTCTGCTGTCAGTTCGGCCCAGCGGTCCTGACATGCCCCAACTCCCTCGTCAGCCCTCCCGGTCAGAGATCAAACGGCGACCCCCGGGGCGAAAAGGGCTGGCTGGCTTAGGTCTGTTCATTCATCACGCTCGACAACAGACAGACGAAATCAGACTAAAGAGGCTGGTGCATCTACTCTCTTTCCTGTCAGGAGAGGCGAACGCTTGAAAGCTTTACACGCAGGAAGCGACAGAGTGACGTTGGAATGATTATGGGGCTGAAATGGAATAAAGTGCCTTAATCCTCAGTTAATGGACTCAAGATGAGGCCACACACCAGCAGAGCATGTCCATCTTCTGTGGACAACCTTTGTTCACTGGAGCAGGAGAAAGCAACAGTATTTAAATACACTCTAACAGTTCTAAAGCTGCCCTGATCACGACTGATACCCTGATTGATCAATCTATCTATCTATCTATCTATCTATCTATCTATCTATCTATCTATCTATACATCAATCCATCTATCTATCTATCTATCTATCTAGGAATCTATCTATCTATCTACCTATCTATCTATCTATACATCAATCCATCTATCTATCTATCTATCTATGAATCAATCCATCTATCTATCTATCTATCTATACATCAATCCATCTATCTATCTATCTATGAATCAATCCATCTATCTATCTATCTATCTATACATCAATCCATCTATCTATCTATCTATGAATCAATCCATCTATCTATCTATCTATCTATACATCAATCCATCTATCTATCTATCTATCTATCTATGCATCTATCTATCTATCTATGCATCAATCCATCTATCTATCTATCTATCTATCTATCTATCTATCTATCTATGCATCAATCTATCTATCTATCTATCAAGATCTATCTATCTATCTATCAAGATCCATCTATCTATCTATCTATCTATCTATCTATCTATCTATCTATCTATCTATCTATCTATCTAAGATCCATCCGTCCGTCCGTCCGTCCGTCTATCAAGATCCATCCATCTATCTATCTATCTATCTATCTATCTAAGATCCATCCATCCATCCATCCATCCGTCCGTCCGTCTATCAAGATCCATCCATCTATCTATCTATCTATCTATCTATCTATCTATCTATCTATCTATCAAGATCCATCCATCCATCCATGCATCCATTCATCCATCCATCCATCTATCCGTCCATCCAAGATCCATCCATCTATCTATCTATCTATCTATCTATCTATCTATCTATCTATCTATCTATCTATCTATCTATCTAAGATCCATCCATCTGTCCGTCCGTCCGTCTATCAAGATCCATCTATCTATCTATCTATCTAAGATCCATCCATCCATCCATCCATCCATCCATCTATCCGTCCGTCCGTCTATCAAGATCCATCTATCTATCTATCTATCTATCTATCTATCTATCTATCTATCTATCTATCTATCAAGATCCATCCATGCATCCATCCATCCATCCATCCATCCATCTATCTGTCTGTCCAAGATCCATCTATCTATCTATCTATCTATCTATCTATGAATATATCTATCTAAGATCCATCCATCCATCCGTCCATCCATCCATCCATCCATCCATCCATCCATCCATCCATCCATCTATCTAAGATCCATCCATCCATCTATCCATCCATCCGTCTATCAAGATCCATCTATCTGTCTATCTATCTATCTATGAATCAATCTATCTATCTATCTATCTATCAAGATCCATCCATGCATCCATTCATCCATCCATCCATCCATCTATCCGTCCGTCCAAGATCCATCCATCTATCTATCTATCTATCTATCTATCTATCTATCTATCTATCTATCTATCTATCTATCTATCTATCAAGATCCATCCATCCATCCATCCATCAAGATGGATCATTATCTTAAAAACTGGCATTGCAGATTTATCGTTTAGCCCGTTGATCGTGTCGCTCAATCTTACATTACTGTGTCCCGCTTCTTTCTTCACCAGTAAATTAAATCAAACAGTGACTGCAATGAGAGTAGAAGTCAGTATCAGTGAAATCAATGTGAGCACACAATGAGGTCTCTTGTTCCCTGACCTTTATGCAGAGGTCCAAATAACCAGTTCGACCCGTTTCACCTTGTGAAAATGAAGAGGAATTGCCACAAACTGGGTCATTTAACCAAAAGATCATTGGTGTTTTGTATACTCCAAATTGATGTGACAAAAGTTTGAATCCAGTCTGGTGTGATTTAAGTTAGTGGATATGTTTAACAGAAAGGAGATTACATATAACCATAAATTAAATTTTATTTCCCAAAGTGAGCAAGTTTTTACCTAGTTGAAATTACTTTGTCAGGTGTTAGTCAATAAAATGTATTATTTTATTTTGAATGTCCTGTATCTACTGTATTATATGTGTACTCTATGTGTGAATGTGTATTTTATGTGTACTATATGTGTCTATACATACCTGTCAAAAGTTTGGAAACATTATAATTTTTTATGTATTTGAAAGAAGTCTCTGTATATATTTTTATGGTATTAAACGTGTTTGCCTGAAGACTTGTAACTGTGTATGGCTGCTACGGCAAAGGGATTAATAAAGTACCTAGGCTATACCTGCCTACCTATCTTTATATCTAAAAACCTTGAATCATAGCTGTATCAGTTTACAGTTTTTCTCAGTTGCTTTGGCACATTTCTCGAATCATCCTTAAAATTTGCAAAACAGTATGTTCATTTCTCGAAACAATTTGTACAAACAGCACAACATATTGGATTACCTGCAAAAGCCTGTAACTTGCTCAAAATCCTTAGTTCATCTCTCAAAAGCAAGTATTTATGTCAATGAACATATCAGTGCCATCAGAATGACAAGTCCTTGTGTCATTGTTCTCGAACAAGATAGTCAAAATGCTTAGCCATGTTGTCAATATAACAGTGATGAATATTTCAGATGTAAACTATGGCTACAGTTTTTATGACAGTGATTGAAACTGCACAAGACTGCACTTTGTCTGTATGGCATATATCAATTTTAACAGTACAAATGGACACATTACTGTATATGGGAGATTGATCGCAAAAGACTGGACAGGATTCACAGGTTTGTATTTACTGTTGGTCTGTCAAAAAATCACTGTAAAATGTCCTTGTGATAAAAAAGACGACTATATACATACACTGTATATATGTATTCATGTGTATAGTATGTATAAAGTTCATTGAGCCTACTATACTGTAAGTGTAAAGCTAGTGTAATATGCTACTGTAAGTGTAAAAATGCAACTGTAATATTAAGATTATAGCATGCATACCATATTAGAGTACAGTGCACATTGCTGAAACACATACCTGATAGGTCTATGAAATGCTTGAATGATTGAGGAAAAGGTTTTTCTCCAAACGTTCAGCTGCACCTTTAGACCCGCATAAGCCATTGTAAGGTCATGATTGAGAACATTGTTTACAATAGTGGTCCTTATTTCACTAGAAACGTGTCTACGCCCTTTACTTTATCTACCTCTTCCTCTGTTTTGCCTCCCTACCCTTCTACCACACATCCTTACTCCTCTTCTTCTTTCCAGCTGTTGACCCTGTTTGTTTCCATGATGTTCTTCCATTATCAGAAATTGTAACTCTTGTGTTGTGCTCTGTCTGTATATGCTTTCCAATTGAAGATTCATGACATGCATCTTTGAGCTGTTTTAGAGAACTGGTTGGGTCATTGGTTGATCTAATGCTTTACATTCCCCTGAATACATTAGTGAAATTCAGGATTCACCTGCAAAATTCATCAATTCAGGACACATTTACAAAAGTCTAATAGAAATGTATAGATAATATACTTGACACATTGTGATAACTAGGTCAACCATTTTGCATTTAATGACTTGTGCGATGAACTAATGACTAGATGTTTTGAGGGGTAAGACTATTCAACAGAGAACCATATAATACATTTTGAGCAACATGATATTAGCAATTGATAATGTAGGAAATAGTAGACAGTTGTACATAATCAATTGCATGAATGTACCAAAGCATTTGCAATTTGTTCAAAAGAATGAGAAACTGCTTTTATGATGTGCACAAGTGACTAGATGATGTGGTGGTTGAACAAGTAGTTTTGAGAATTTCAGTTCTTATCTGAGAAATGTGCCAAAGCGACTGAGAAAAACTGTAAAACATTTATTTATAGCAATCAAACAAAGGCTAAGACAAACTTTGTTCCGACTCTATGCAAGACATGGCTCATTAAATCAGGACTGTCCCGATTTTACCTGGATGTCTGGTCACCCTGTTTAAAACAGACAAAACATTCAGGAAAGAGATTGCTAGATTATTATGAGTGTTGCATAAGTCTTTGGGGGCAGTTCTCTTGTTCTCTCTTTCTTTACTTGTCACAGCTTGTGTACTGCTCTAGCATATACTTGAAACTTGGCATTGTGAACTGCAAATATTGCTGCCTCTTATGACAAATTGCTTGCAATGTTCCTCAGTTGTAAGTAGTTTTGGATATAATTATATAATATATCTGCTTAATGACTAAATGAAATTTAATTCACTGAGAATGAATTGCACCTACTGATATCAGCATTTATTTGTACTATCTGCATTATTTTAGCATCTTATTCTGGAATTATGCAAATCAGTGCAAATACATGCAAAAATCTGTGCTGAATGCAATTTGCTTACCAAAACTCTCCATCTCAAAGGCCGGTTCTAAAATGACACAGAAGTTGCGATAGTCTTTTCTTTCATATTGTGACATATATCCGTATGAAACGGCTTCTTGTTGTTGGATGGGACTTGATTTTGTCCGTGGGGAATTGATTGGATGGTTGCGGTTTGCTATTGGTTGATTTTATTTGAGTGACAGGTTGCCCCGCCCTCATGCCACTAAACACATTATCTGAGAAAGAAGAAATGTCACTGCAAGAGGGAGAGGAAGTTATTTTGATTAAAGATTATGAAGCACATAAAAAAAAAATGATGTGCACGGATAAATCATTTATAATAAATACTGCAATATTTCATTTCATGTGAGCCAGTCATGAACTGCGTTGTTTTATTGTTTTATAATGTTTCCTGGGGTGCACTTATAATGTTAGTAGGCTTTTTACATCAAAAATTGTCATAATTTAGAAATAAAAGGCATTTTTCCTACCCGAATTTTAGCCCTCTTTTTTGAACGCTCTGTTTTAAGGGGCGTGTCTGCTGTGAGGCTTTAGTGTAAACGCCCACTGCTGTGATTGGCTAATATCTTTGCATATAAAATAGTTAAGTATTACTCCCTCAAAAACTTTTAGCACGTTTTTACTATTACAGCTCTCAAGGTTTACTAATCGTGAAAAGTGTTGATTATAGCATTACTTCTATGATATCTATTAGATCTATGGCATTATATTTAGATTGTGGCATTAAAGGTTGCAGTGATGAACACTGTAGTGATCACAGACATGTTGTTGAGCGCATAAAAGCAGTGATCTTGTCATTGCAACTCACTTTCTGCACACTAACGAACGCTTTCATCATAACTAACAGTGCAAGCGTGATGCAACTAAGCGATTTGTTGAATAAAATGGGAGTTTTGGCATGAATCCAGAACTCAGTCATTGATAAACTTGCACGGTTTAATTGACAGCTCCAGCGCGTGCTGTTTGATTGACAGCTCCAGCGATTGTAAAGGAAGCGTTCTTTGATTGCTGATATATAATTTAATCACTGTTCAAATAACAGATTATTTTCATCCTACTAAGAGAAACAACGTGAAGTTGACCATTTAGTCACTAGTTTGATTTACTGACACATAGACAAAGAACATCTGACTGTACATGAATCATTACATATCAGATCAGGCATTAGAATTAACACAGTTACTTACATGTTGCATTTACTGTCGAGTCTAAAGTCTGTTTGCAAAGCCTGCTTCAAAATGCGATTGATTTACCAAAGAATCCATAGTGAAATGTATCGAATACATATAAATAAAGCTCAACTGATACATTCACATTGTAGAAAATAAATAACCATATTCCTAGCATTAGGATCCTTTGAAAGGTAATGTTATTTTTAGTCCTGTATCACTCTTCTCTCCTCGTCATCTCACTAACACGCCAGTGGGCGGGGCTAACGTTGCAATGATGAAGTAGGCGTTGATTTCTTCTGTGGAGGCGGGGTTTCACCTATCTATGTCATAGATAGGTACATTCTGGGACGAGTTGTTCGCTGGGCCTGGTGTCAATAAAAGCTTTTATTGGACTAACAAGGAAGTTTTCAGTTCTGAGACTAGTACGATGACCTCTTATATATCAAAAAAATTCAGTTTACCCTCTGCTTTCTGCCGTAATATCAAAATGTTAATTGCACAAGGCAAATAGCACTGGGTTTTGTGAATAAGGCAAAACCTATAATGAGCCTAATTTGCATACAAAGGAGGGGTGAGTGTGCCAAAAATTGACAGTAACGTCATTTAAATATTCACAGCGCTATTTAGTATCTGGTTGAACTAGATTGTGGGTGTTTCATGAATAAGACAAGGTTTTGGGCTAAAATGCTACATAAAAGTAGTGCAACTAGTCTCTCTATTTCTTTCTCCCTGTTTTCTTTCTGTCAAATAGACATATGTGATTGATACAAGCCTGCCAGTCTGTAGCAGGTTGCTAATTTTAGCACAGCCTGCTCTCCCTCCCTCCCTCCCTCACTCACTCTGATTTTCTTTCTCTCTCTCTCTCATCCTCTATCTCTTTGTCACCTGGGGAGAAGAGTGGTAGCAGCAGATAAATTGGGTTCCTGCCCCAGAATCCATCTCTTAACGGCACTCAGTAAACTTGGTCATCTGTCAGACATGCGTACGCTCTGAGTGATGTACTGTGTTGTATTCCAGGGGGCTGTCGATAAAAATAGAGCGTCGACATCGGTAAACACGGGAACGGATAGAGAGGAAGAGACAGCAGCATCGTTGTTCTTTCTTTGTACGATGCTAATTTTGCCCCCCCTCTTCCTGCTGTACAGGCTATAAATACAGATTATGTGGGTTTAGTAAATAACAGATATGATTAAACTGCAAACATGCACAGCTGGACTACATAGGTTATATATTTAAAGGAGGCTAGATATTTTGGTCTAGAGAACTATATAGGTCACAGACCATTTTGCCTCGTTCAGTCTTTCACCTTATTGCTGCCATCGCTGTCAAGAGTGATTAATATTCCAATGTCCTCATGCAAATTTACTCAAATAGAGTTGGTGTGATTGGTGCAACTGTGGTAACCGGTGTCAGAGGAGACCATTTAGTGAGATCATGCATATGCATGAGCTAATTCATTTATCAGCTTGGCTGCAGTTAATCTTTGAATATAAATATGCAAGGGTTTTTAATTTTCACTAAAAATAAAGAAAGAAACAGCAGACTCTGGCCATACGGGTCGATATGAATTGACCACCTGTCTCTAATCAGGAACAGCTCATCAGATAAAGCACGAGTAAATGAAAAGAGACAATATTGCTCTGTTCCAAAATCTAGTGAACTGTGAAAGGATGTGGCATTTTTTAGGTATCATAAGCTATGTTTCCTTCCAAGTTGTAAATTAAATTAATGCAAAAAATCTGAATATTGCAAAAAAAAAAACAAAAAAACAAAACAAATAAGATAGCATATATTAGACACCTTGTTTTAGCCCATAATGCATATCCTTCATTGATTAGGGGATTACATAATGCATCGCATTGTCAATTATATATCTATATAAATTTATTTTATTCAATACTGAAAGTTTTGAGGAAAAAAAAAAAAAAACTTTTTTTGGTGCTGCCTACATAGAATGTTCCATACAGGTTGACATGCTATAAAAGCAGCGAGGAAGCTCACTAGGTTTTTGTGTGTGAGAGAGAAAGATATGTAGGGAGGGAGAGAAAAAAAAAAGACCCTGAGGGGAAAGAACAGAACTGAATCAAGGACAGCGGGAAGGAATATCTGTGCAAATCAGACCCAAGTCACAGCAATGAAGGTCTAAAATGAGAGCCAGTGCAGTACACGCTGAACTACCAATGATGGATCACACCTGTCGTACTTTGCAGCTTTTATGTCATTTCTTAGAGCACCTGACTGATGCATTGTGGTTATCCAACATGGTAAACTCATCTAGCAGAATCTAAAGAGCTCATTCACAGATTTGGTGGAACTAATGCTATTGTGGGATCTGGTATACCTTCAGGAAATTAAACCAGCATTAATGAGCACATACTCAACATATTTCCATGGGGGGGAATCAAGGCCAGACAGGTGGTTTGTCAATGACAAGGACAGGTCTACAGGCATTGCACTAGAACAGGTGATTGCAAGCACATTGCAGCATCACAGACACCCAACAGAAAGAAAATTTACAATTGAGATCTCTTATAATAATATATCCTTAACAATATATATATATATATATATATATATATATGTATATATACACTGCCCGTCCAAAAAAAGTTACTATTTGGATTTAAATAGGCAAATACTTAAAGGAACACTCCACTTTTTTTGAAAATAGGCTCATTTTCCAACTCCCCTAGAGTTAAACAGTTGAGTTTTACCGTTTTCGAATCCATTCAGCCGATCTCCGGGTCTGGCGGTACCACTTTTAGCATAGCTTAGCATAGTTCATTGAATCCGATTAGACCGTTAGCATCTCGCTTAAAAATGACCAAAGAGTTTCAATATTTTTCCTATTTAAAACTTGACTCTTCTGTAGTTACGTCGTGTACTAAGACCGACGGAAAATGAAAAGTTGCGATTTTCTAGGCCGATATGGCTAGGAACTATACTCTCATCCGGCGTAATAATCAAGGAACTTTGCTGCCGTACCATGGGCCTCTCACAAATGTCTCCACGGTTGCAAGGCACACTCCCTGTGCAAGCAGGGGGTCACAGGCGCTGCGTAATATCATTGCGCCTGCTGCACCCATGGTGCGGCAGCAAAGTTCCTTGATTATTACGCCGGAATGAGAGTATAGTTCCTAGCCATATCGGCCTAGAAAATCGCAACTTTTCATTTTCCGTTGGTCTTAGTACACGATGTAACTACAGAAGAGTCAAGTTTTAAATAGGAAAAATATTGAAACTCTTTGGTCATTTTTAAGCGAGATGCTAACGGTCTAATCAGATTAAATAAACTATGCAAAGCTATGCTAAAAGTGGTACCGCCAGACCCGGAGATCGGCTGAATGCATTCGAAAACGGTAAAACTCAACTGTTTAACTCTAGGGGAGTTGGAAAATGAGCCTATTTTCAAAAAAAGTGGAGTGTTCCTTTAAGAGTCTATGACTGGATCATTATTGCTGTGATTTTTATGTTTCTTGCATGTTATATGTTTGGGAACAGTTCTATTAACCCTACTTGATGGAGTGTGCAGATTTTCATTTTTTTAAACAACCATGTAGGAAGACACATCATGGCCATAATCATCAGGCTCAAATCGTGAAAGAATGGTTCAGAGAGCATGAAGAATCATTTTCACACATGAATTGGCACCTCTGAGTCCAGACCTTAATTTCATTGAAAGTCTTTGGGATGTGCTGGAGTAGACTTTACAGAGTGCTCACCTCTTGCATTGTCAATACAAGATATTGACCAAAAATTGATGCACCTCTTGATGGAAATAAATGTTGTGATGTTATTTCCATCAAGAGGTGCATCATTTTTTTTTTTTTTTTTTTAAAGTGCCCCTATTATGGATTTTTGAAAATGACCTTTCATGTAGTGTGTAACATAGCTCTAAGTGAATGAAAACATCCTGCAAAGTATTAAATCTGGAAGTGCACTGTATATAAAGTTATTGTCTCTCAAAAGTAAGAGTTGTGACGTCAAAACGAAACATTAGCATATTGCTCGCCCACTTATTGCGCGCACAGACACCAGGGAAAACGTGAAACCCCTCAAACACTGCCAATACGTGAATAATCAGTGGTTAAACATCTTTACAACGATACCACAGCAGTATAGCCCGAACCTTGTGCTGTTCAATGAGGGATTCACAAGCCGGTTGTTATTAAAGGATGGGTCAGTACCCAGTTTATTTGGACCAGCTTCTTCCTCCTCCGAATTACAACCTGTAAGTATGATTATTAATTGTTGCTGTTCTCTGTAGCATGCACAATACGTATTTAGTTGTGTGTGTTGTGTACGCTCCGTGCAGCTTGTATGTCTTGGGCTAACCAGCTAACAGCAATATGTGTTTGCTCGCAATTGTCTAGAAATGTGTCAAATGTTTGCCGTTGTTATTACTTGGAGTTATGATAAAGAATAGAGCAATACATTGGTGTACAACTGTAGTGTTTTATCAATGCGTTTCTGCGTTGGGCTAAAGCATATACCATGACTGTTTGGGTGTTTACCACAGAGCTGTGGGCTAGGTTCGCTAACATAATCACAAAACAACTTATTTCCTCTCTGAGTCTTTATTTTTAGAACAGAGCGGAGCACCATCATAATTATAATTCAATGTAAGTGATGCAAGCACTGTATACTGTACCCCATGTTAACCAGCAGAAGTCATCCAATCACAGCAGATTAGCGTCACGCAAACGAGGGGTTTGGAAAAATGAATCGTTGAGAAAATCGTTTGGGAGTTATTGAGCAAATAAGGTAAAAATAAATGCATATTATAAGACAATGAAAGTGTTTTTCGACCTTGCATTTACACTGCAGGTCTTGATGCCCAATTCCGATTTGTTGACTATATATCAGATTATTTTTGATGACCAGCTTACATCTTCTTTTAAAAGTGACCCATATCTGAAATCTGCATTTAAACTGTACACTTGGCGAAACAACCCATGGAAGACGTACTGACTCGGAAAAACTTAGGCTAAAAGGGAACTAAAAATGGTGCAATTTTCAATGGACAAACAGGAAATGATAACAAGCTTTTGATTTCCACACCATCTTTAAAGGTCAGCAAAACATTGAGTTGAGCCTTCGTCCTCCATTGCGCCATTGAGGAGTCATGTGATCGCAGTTGTGTCCATCCGAGTTGACGTCATTCGCCACCATGGCTTTTTCAATTGACGTACAACTCACATTGACAGGGCAATATCCGATCTGTCTGTTTATATGACAGACGCAAATGCACATATACGATTCATATCAGATTTATTTCCACATACGAATGAGGCCTGAAACCGATCTGAGAATATCGGGATCCATGTGCTTTTTTCCCACTTACATGTTCATGGGTCATATCCGATCTGTGCCACATGGGAGGAAAAAAAATTGGAATTGGGTCACTTGAACCATGTAATGTAAATGCGGCCTAAGATGCCATCAGACAACATCTCACAGACCCACAGTGCATACAGCATGCGGAACAAATAGCTTTACTTCGGAGTCTCAGGCCGAGTCTTTCCTTTGGACATATCCAGCATTACTTATGATAGTCCGAGAGTTAACACCGAGGTTACATTTAATTACAGGCCGCGGTTCCCCACGCGTGGAATTTTCCTCCCCTCGTGAAAGGAAAATTAATTGCATGAAGCTTAAAGCTCATTACGAGGTTTATCCTGCCCAAAGCCATGCTTATCACCATCTATGATAATGAAGTATTCCATAATCCCTAGAATGATGGACATGGAGAATTCATTATGTTTTGCACAATGTTGACATGGGAGAGCCTCGTGTGAGGTGGGAACAGATCTATTTGTATGCTTAGATAATATTCTGCACATGAAAACAAAGATCTGCAATGCTGAATTGCATTGATGTTTTGTCTGCGTCCAGGTTGAGTTGTTCTTTCATTTCCTTGTAATTTCCTTTTTATACAGTGAAAAAGCCACATTTTGATGTTTATTTTGAAAACTTTATTAATGTTCTTTGTGTTGGCCTTGTTTGTACACTGTCACATTGAGATATAAATAACTACTAATAAATCTTGACTAGCAGTGCATCTGCCAGAGAGAACCCAGAATACCAGTCAGTCACTCATCTCAGAATTTCATCTAAAATGCCATAAGAAGACAAATCTGGATTTAACTGAATACTTTTGCAGGCAGAACCAGAGCAGGACATTTTAAACTTGCCTAAAGCCCGGGATACACTGCACGATTTTTGGCTGTCTCAGACGAAAGATTGCCATCGTGAAACAATCGTGGCGATTTGTGTGATCATGGCTCTTAATCGGTGGTCCTATGTCGTACAGTGAGAGAGGTTCAAAGACAGCCGTTTTCCCGGTCTTGCGACCAAAGATAGCCTACGATAGTTTTCTGACAGTGTCAGAAATTCAGCCTGATCAACGCACAGTGTGTGTGCTGCTACGACCTACGTCTACTGACCAGCCAATAAAAATGCGACATGAAATCAAAGCGACATGGCGCTAAAACTTAAAACTGCTTACCTCAAGCTCTTTTCCCTTCTTCTTTCGCCGCTTTCTTTTTATTTTCAACACACATAAAAATTACAACTGCCAAAGTGTGATTCAACATGGTATTTTTGTTAACCACTAGCGCATGCTGATGACGTTTTATTCTTCTATAGAAACTTGCATCGTAGCCTACGAGTCAATAGGTGTCATCATCGTACAGTTTACATGCATGTCGTCCCCGAGTTCAATTGGATCCATGTCGCACAGTGTGATTTGTAATGATCTTAAAGGATTGCAAAAATCGTGCAGTGTATCCCGGGCTTTAGACTGAGACAACGGTTAAGATTAGCAAACCACCTGGTCCTGGAGAACCCCCAACACTGCAGATTTTAGATGTCTCCCTAATCAAACACACCTGATTCAACTCATCAGCTCATTGGTAGAGACTCCAAGATCTCAAATGAATGTGTCAGATAAGAGAGACATCAAAAATGTGCAGTGTTGGGGGTCTCCGGGACCAGGATTGGGAAACACTGGGTTAGGGTTAGTAGAATAATTTGACATGTACTTGAAAAGTTACTTATAGTCAGTAGAATGTCTGTTGGGGGACCATCAAAATATATAGAAATAGGTAAAAACAGCAGATATTAATCAGACAGTCTACTAATACTCTATTGACTGGTAGCTGGCATGTAGTTGCAAAGTTACATACAGTAGTTAGTAGAATGTCTATCGAAATTAAGTGTTACCATAAATGCAGAAAAAAGTTGTTGTTCATTGTTAGTTCGTGACATCTAAAACATTAACTTATGGTAACAAATTCAGCTCACCCTGTTATTTTAAAGTGGTATCAAACAATTATGTATTTGTAGTTGCAGTGACTTGCGCCACCTCTGAAATGACTTTCCTTTTATTCTCAAATCAACAATCCTTCCTATTTCTCAGTCCCTCCCTTTCAAACACCATCCATTCAATGATTGATGGACAAAAGTCATGTACAATGTTTTTTTGGAAACGTCACATTTTGGAAGTAAAATTGGTTGCGAACACTCTTCATGTTGAAGTCCCTCTTAAAAATAAAGGTTCTTTATTGGCAAATAGTTCCATGAAGAACCTTTAACATCCATGTAACCTTTCCATTCCACAAAAGGTTCTTTATAGTGGAAAAAGGTTATTTAGATTATTAAAATGTTCTTCACACTAAGAAAAAAACATGGTTCTTTTAAGAACTGTTTACTGAAAGGTCCTTTGGAACCCAAAATGGTTCTTCTATGGCTGTACTGACTATATTTCCCACAGGTACAGTACTTGTATTTGCTCATTAAACTCCAGTAACTAGCTGGGTTTCCATCCAAACGTGAAGCAAATCTTTTCAAAGTTTGCAACAAAAAAAACAACAAAAAACAAAAAACAAATGCAAATTAGGTGTGTTTCCATCAAGTTGTTCGAGCGGACGACAGTGGTATTGGTAACCTAGTAACCAACAGTAAATAAAACACCATCAGCGGAAATAGCCGATTAGTCACATGGGTTTAATGTTAGCTAACTCCGAATTTATTCGGCAAATGCGTTTCCATCTCCCATTATTCGCATTAACTCTTTTCGCACAAGTCAAAAACCACCTCAAGTGAGCGTAAAAACTTTTCGCGAATTACATTTTTTTTTTTAATTTGGCGTTTCCATCACTCGTCTCTGATGCGATACTTCAAAATGCGCATAAAAACAGGGTGATGAAAACATAGCTACTGTCACTACAATGGGCAGAGACATCAGAACAGTATTTTTAGAACTGTATAGCTGTTTAAAATGGTCTCACAAACCTCAATGAATGTGATGCCACCAAAACAAACTGCTAAATATGTGGATTTCCAAACCTTTGACATTTGACCAATACAATCTCTATTACCGGGCCATTACGATGGCATTGATTGAAATTTTCTTAACAAGTCCACTGCTCGCTTTAATGTGGCTTATGCTAAGGTGATTGGACGTGACACGAACGCTGCGGTGGACTTTCAGGTTGACAGCTTTGGTTGTGGGGCGGACAGGTGGCTCCAGCCTCCCAGCGGGAGCAAAGCGCTTTGAAAAACCTTCATCTGGAAACAGCTGCTGTTTCCCACGACAACATCAACCTGTCCTTGAGAATCTCCGGTGGCCGAACGGATCGAGTTCTCCTCACAACAGCAACGGACCAAACCCGATACCCAATGCTTTGTCCGCAGCAGTTCCGAGCTTTTAGCGCACGAGGTCGAAGGGTAAATTAGCTTTAGTCAATGCTAAACTGAGGGGAGTTTTCTTTCACTCCCTGGGAACAACAACTTGTACAAAGGTGCGCAAGGAGTCAAATGTTACCTCGCCACTTAGGTGGTTACGCCGTCAGCCAACTGTGGCGAAAAAACAGCAGCAAATAAAGCTATTCAGCCCAGCTGAAGCGAGGAGAAAGGGAGGATGTTTATGGAAACGTCAGCCGATTGAAATGGAGCGGAACAGGTGATGGACAGCAGTGGGATTCAGGTGGTGGGGGATGGACACAAAAACAGAGGAGAGAAAGAAAGAGACCAGACAGAAAGACGCATCCTGAAATTTTCACCACACTCTCTAATAAGACTGTAATCAATTACCATACAACAGAAGTCTTAGACTAAACCATTTCACCAAGAAGATTTCACATATTGGACATTTATTCACATAATGGATATTTATATTCACACTCACTGAGTGTAAAGGCTGATTTTTAACTGAAATAAAATAATTTTACTGTGAAATATTCATGTTGTTCAAACAGTAAAGCATGACGCTAGCAATGCCAAGGTCATGGGTTTGATTCCCAGGGAATGCATGAACTAAAAATGCATAGCTTGAATAAAAAGTTGCATTGGATAAAAGCATCTGCCAAATGCATACATGTAAATATTTAAGATAGACCACCATCCCACCAAGATTAAGAATTCACCCTGTGAGAAAGCAACGTTTTTTTCTGGCCCACATGGGTCAAGAAACTCATAGAAAAAGGGAAATGTACTGTTAAAAAAAATGCAAACAAAGAAACAGACAAAATGGGAATGAGGCTGACGAAATTGGTGCCACGTTTGCCATGAAAAATGTTGGTACTAAAATGTGATGTCAATGAGATTATAGGTTGGGGAATAAAAAATCCATCCATCCATCCATCCGAATGGATTCAACTTTACAGCAAGTTCAAAATTTGCCTTGACAAACTTTGCTGTATTAGTTAAAGCAAAGATTATATATAATTATATGTATTGGTTTGAATTTATTTTAATTCTACTTCCTTACATTCAAATTTGATTTGCAAATCTGCATCCTGTTTGCTATCTCAACTGAACTGGACTTTAAAAGATACTGTCAATTTGGTTTTGAATGTTATGAGTATGTGCAAATTTGTAAGTATAGGCCGTACATGTGCATATACTCATGTTTTGAGAAGTGGGTCTTGCTGTAGGGAATTGAAGAGGAAGATTGAAGGAATCGGGCAGTTGTGTGATTAAACTGGCAGAGCCCTGGAGAGGTTTCAGTCGGCCTCGATTGGCAGGGAGAGAGGTAGAATGGGTTATGACAGGAACAGCAGCGGTAGCAGGGCTTTCATCTGGAAAAGGTCCTCATTAGAGAGGGAGACGAGTATGAGAGCGCAGCTGTGGTCTACCTCCACACACACACAAACTACACTCAACTCTACTGCACACACTCAAACTCAATAAAACCCTTTCCAAAAGATGCAGATTCCAAAAGAAACTGGCATAAAGGACTTCATCACTCCTGAAACACACACACACACACACACACAGGTAAATAGATTTCCTCTGGGGATAGAAATGGGGTGGTCAGAACACTAATGATGGTGAGATGGTGAAAGGTGAGCGGTCAGGTTTCTCTCCGCTAGATTACACAAGTCATTAGCAAAACATTCAGTCACATACAACAACAACAACCGTGTGTGTGTGTTTGTACCTACAAAATTGCAGCAGAAGTGAGCTAAACCTGGCAAAAATTTCCAAAACATCTTTTTTGGGATGTTCTCATTTGTAAAAATGGCATAACAATATAGTAAATACAGTTCTGTCATGACAACTCTTGGAGTGTTTGTCATGGTAATGGGTTTGACAATGTTGTATATTTGGTCTTGGTGGAATAGATCTGCTACGCTGCTGCTGCTGTTGGTTATTGGTCCTGCTGCAGAGTAAGTATGGGACTTGCAACTGCCAATACATACTCAGACACGCTGTTGTGAGCAAGTAAGGCATGCTGCTTCTGTACAATATAGCGTACATTAATTACCTGTAACAGATCTATACAGGTTGAGCTGGGGAAGGTGGAAGGTTTCTGAAAGCGCGCTGCACTGCTAAGGCAAATACTGACCAAGTATTTGAATGTTGAGCAGCGAGCTCATTGGCTACTAATACAGCAGGAACCAATCAGCTGTGCCCTATAGATGATGTGATTACGAGCAGGTTGAGTTAAAGGACCTGTGCCATCTAGAGTTTCATGACAGAACTTTGTATATTTGTTTTTGTTTTTTATCGTAAAAAAGCAGAAAGTTTTGTGTTAGGGTGTGGGTTAGTGTTAGGTTATAAAATTTATAACTAGCTGCATATAAAAACAATATAAGTCTATGCATTGTCCCTATTTAGATAGCTAAGTAAACACATGTGTTTTTGTTTTTTGTGAAAATATAAAAATGCAGAACATTTTCTGTGAGGGTTGTGTGTAGGGGATAGAATGTACAGATTTCTTCCATTCATTTTCAAACATTATTGCTCTGTTACTGTTACATCTTCACAGGCATCATTTTAAGGCGTCATGCATGCTAGGAAATGCAATGAAACCCACAGTGGCACAAGACACAAGTGGCTGTCAAAATTTGTGCTGTATTCAGGGTGAATAGTTTTGGTGAAGTAGTGAGCCTAGTGAGTCTTTCTAGGCAACATTTTAAGGCATCATATGCATGATTCTGACATGAAGGCAAACCAAAAGCCAACATGATTATGATGCTTAAAAAAATTTCTTATTATCAACGTTGAAAACAGTTGTGTTGCTTATAATATTTATTTTAGGGTATTTTAACTAGCTGCTTATTAGCATGCATATTACTAGAATATTGGCTATTTATTAGTGCTTATTAAGCATATATTAATGCCTTATTCTGCAGGCCCATATTCTACATTCTTAATCCTACCCAATACCTAAACTTAACAACTACCTTACTAACTATTAATAAGCAATAAATTAGGAGTTTATTGAGGGAAAAGTTGTAGTTAATAGTTTATATGTGTTCCCTATACTAAAGTGTTACCTAATATTTTTGTGGAAGATGTGAAACTTTTTTTTTTTCAGTATTCTTTGATGAATAGAAAGTATAAAAGGCATTTATTTGAAATAGAAATCTTTGTCTTAACTGTCACTTCTGATCAATTTAGTGCTATTTATTTTTATGCTTATTCAAATATCACATCATCAGCTTTGTAAAATGCAATAATAATCAGTTGTGAGTAAACTCTCCTGTGCATTTTATGTGAATATTACTAGTTGTATGACGCACAGATTTGGCATTCCAGATCAATCACTTTTGAGGTTCCATTTCAGTTAGGATGCTGCCTATAGAGCAGCAAGTCAGCTCATTAGGTTTTGAACAGAGCTTACGTCATTGTCCCAGAGAATGGCTGCATGTTAACATTTTATAATACGCTTCATGATATTTTAGAATGATAAAATTTTAACAAGCAGACATTTCCTGAGACATCCATTTTAAAACTGTTCGTGATCCAGTTGTGTGCTGCCTGGACTGAGTTATCTTTCCTCCTCTCTGAAGAAAGACTCATTGGATCGTCAGGCTCTGAGCTCAGGTGGTTCTGGGAGGGAGATGAAAGGATTGAGGGGGAAAGGTTAGCTGCCTTCCCTGTCTAATGCAAGGTAACAAAAGCACCATTGTGAGGGTGTCAGGTGCATTGTGGCAGCCCTGCGAGGCTTTAAGTGAAGCAAATTCAAACAATGCATTAAAGGACAGGAGGGAAAAAAACAGCAGGGGCCATTTTAAACAGGCTCAACAACAGAGCATTAGATAGGGAAAATGCAGCAAGCTTCGAAGGATGTTAGATTACCTGGAGGAATGCCATCACTGGAATTAAACTACTTCCAGGATTTACATGCATATGAAATTTTCCATTGAGCCTCTTGGTGTATGTACAATTTCATGAACTGACAGCAATGCACATGCACATATATATGAATGCATCTGCACATATAATTTGATTTTTCTGAAGAAAATATGAGTGGTGCTTGCCTGTACAAAAGTGTTGGTGATTATCAGGGACTGAGTGCTGTCACGCACATCCGAAAGTGAGTTTTGATTGAGTAACTTGTAGATCTGTGCTAACTCGAGCCACAAACCGTTTCAGACGGTTCAGTCTGTTTTGGTGAACTGGTTCATCCAGTTCTTCATTTTATGAAGAGACGCAAGTGCTTTGTTTGCACAAAAAAAAACATAATTTACCACTTTATTTACAAAATATTAATCTCCAAAGGGCGTTTACGAGAGCACCATGCATGTTGTGTTGAAGCAAGAGCATGACGTTATTGCGTGAAGGTGCATTGGAGATTAAAGGATTAGTTCACTTTGAAATGAAAATTACCTTAAGCTTTACTCACCCTCAAGCCATCCTAGGTGTATATGACTTTCTTCTTTCTGATGAACATAATCGCAGAAATATTAATAAATATCCTCACGCATCCGAGCTTTATAATGGCAGTGATAGGGATCAATGAGTATGAGCTGAAGATAGTGCTTCCATCTACATCCATCCATCATATATATGTGCTCCACACGGCTCCCGAGTGTTAATAAAGGCCTTCTGAAGCGAAATGATACGTTTGGGTAAAAAAAAATATCCATATATAACAAGTTATGAAGTAAAATATCTCGCTTCTGCGTGAGCCGCCTTCCGTATTCAACGTACGCAGAAAGTGTAAAACTGTTGCAGTTTGCAAAGCTTACGCTACATCATGCACCTTCCCTATTCAACATACGGAAAAGGTGTAACTGACGTGACGCCAGTTTACACTTTCTTCGTAACTTCAATACGGAAGGCGGCTCATGCAGAAGCGAGATATTTTACTTTATAACTTGTTATATATGCTTTTTTTTTTACACAAACACATCGTTTCACTTCAGAAGGCCTTTATTAACACTCCAGAGCAGCGTGGAGCACATATTTATGATGGATGGCTGTAGATGGAAGCACTATCTTCAGCTCATACTCATTGAACCCTATCACTGCCATAATAAAGCTCAGATGCGTCAGGATATTTATCAGAAAGAAGAAAGTCATATACACCTAGGATGGCTTGAGGGTGAGTAAAGCTTGGGCTAATTTTCATTTGAAAGTGAACTAATCCTTTAAAGGGTTAGTTCACCCAAAAATGAAAATAATGTCATTAATTACTCACCCTCATGTCGTTCCACACCCGTAAGACCTTCGTTTATCTTCAGAACACAAATTAAGATATTTTTGAAAAAATCTGATGGCTCAGTGAGGCCTGCATTGACAGCAAGATAATTAACACTTTCAATGCCCAGAAAGTTACTAAAGACGTTTTTAAAACAGCTCATGTGACTACAGCGGTTCAATCTTAATGTTATGAAGAGATGAGAATACTTTTTGTCCGCCAAAAAAACAAAATAACGACTTTTCAACAATATCTAGTGATGGCCGATTTCAAAACACTGCTTCATGAAGCTTCGAAGCTTTATAAATATTTTGTTTCAAATCAGTGGTTCGGATTGCGTATCAAACTGCCAAAGTCACGTGAACTACTGAAATTTCTAAACACTTATGATGTAACGAAGCCTCGTTTACTGAAATCACGTGACTTTGGCACTGATTCAAACCCATGTTCGAAACAAAAGATTCGTAAAACTTCGAAGCAGTGTTTTGAAATCGCCCATCACAAGATATTGTTGAAAAGTCGTTATTTTGTTTTGTTTTTTGGCGCACAAAACATATTCTCGTCACTTTATAATATTAAGGTTGAACCACTGCAGTCACATGAACTGTACTAAATATGTTTTTAGTACCTTTATGGACATCTGAAAGTGTTAATTATCTTGCTGGCAATAGAGGCCTCACTGAGCCATCAGATTTCATCAAAAATATCTTAATTTGTGTTCCAAAGATGAACGAAGGTCTTATGAGTGTGGAACGACATGAGGGTGAGTAATAAATGACATAATTTTTATTTTTGGGTGAACTAACCCTTTTATATTATGTTACGGAGCCCTGCACATGACATGCAGGAAAAAAAAGAGTAGGCTAAATCATGCACACAATTTACTAATTCGTTCCCTCGATTTGCTAAATCATGTGCATGATTTATAAATCGAGGGAACGAAATAATAAATCATGCGCACAATTTAGCAAATCGAGGGAATGAATTAGTAAATCATGCGCACGATTTATAAATCGAGGGAACGAAATAGTAAATCATGCGCACAATGATTTTTTTCCTGCATGTCATGTGCAGGGCTCCGTATTATGTAAATAAAGTGGTAAATTATGGGGGTTTTTTTTGCGCAAACAAAGCACTAGAGTTGCTTCATAACACTGAGGTTAAGCCACTGGAGTCACATGGATTACTTTAATGATGTCTTTACTACCTTTCTGCGGCTTGAAAGTGGTAGTAGCGTAGGATGTCAATGGAGGGACAGAAAGCTCTCAGATTTCATTAAAAAGATCTTAATTTGTGTTCCGAAGATGAACGAATGTCTTATGGATTTGGAATGACATGAGGGTGAGTAATTAATAAAAGAATTTTCATTTTTGGGTGAACTAACCCTTTAATTTTAAGAAATATCCTCTTTTTGTGAGACACAAATCATTTAATTTTAAGAATCAATATTTATAAGTACTGTGAAACAAATGGTTTGGGTTTTACAATGTGGCATGGGCAAAGAATTATAAGTCTCTCCACTTACTCAACATGCTGCATGATTTGATGCATCATTCATGTCTGTAGCACAAACGGTCCAGGATGAGTTACACAATGAAGTTCAACAGGTTACGGATTTGCTCAAATAACCGAAATCCAAGTATGAGCTATAATAGTGATCCTTTCCTTATCAAGCACTGCATAAAACCAGCTCACTTCACAGAGACACAACTGGGCCAATTAGGAGTTATTTTCAGGTGTAGTGTGCAAACAGGTCTGAGCACAGCAGGAAGGATTATGCTTCATTTTCCCTCACCGCTCAGAGAGGAACTTAAGTGACTTGTGCTTTCTGACATGTGAGGAGTGCTTTGTGCTGGCTTTGAGGTGTTAAAGAAATTCATCACGCTCGCTTGTGTAATTGCATATATGTGCCAGACAACACACACACACACACACACACACAGGCATAACGGAGTAAAAATGAGGATGAATGAACATGCCGCTGTTATTTTGCAGTTCTCTTCCCTTCACTGATCTCGGGTATGTGATTCCAAATGCCCTGCCATATTGGAATATTAATAGCCTTCATTACATGAAATCTGATTTCATTGTGGTGCTGCAAAAGCTTGTAGCATTTTAATTAACTTATCAAACATATGGCCCGGCTCTCCAAGATGCAGCGTTGCAGGTATTACAGACTCTCTGCTGCTCCTTTAAGAGACAAATAAACCGATTCAAAGGGTGAATATCAACAGAGCCCCAAGTTCAATATGAGGTTTTTTTATAGTACATCTGCAGCATAAACACGTCTGCAACAGCAGGCATGAGAGTCGTTAGGAATTTATACATGAGTGGAGGAGAAGTAAACCAAAATGCCCTGTGCATCTCTGAAAAAAAGCTCTGCATTTAAAACAATCACACACATCATCATCAGGTTTGAATTAGAAACAAACACAGCAGAATAAATCAACTCATTCATGCGGAAACGGCAGCTCATTTTCTCCGTTTTTGTGAAATAATGCAGCCGATCTGTGCAGTTCAGTGCAGCGTGCGATAATGAAAGGGTGTGTGTTTATGTGTGTGTGTTATCGACCCACTTGCTTTATTGGCTCCATTCAACACACACCCGGACAGTTATGATCATTCAGTCAGGACCTTGGATATGCACCAAACGAATGCATGCTATTATAAAGGGCTATCTGTGAGCTAATATGCTATTTTATGTGGCAAATTATTTTGGATATGAGCACAAGGAACATCAGGGTTCTGCCATTACATATCCTTTATTTATTTTCATTCCATTCAGAACAAACTCTACGGAAACGGATTCTCTAGCTTACTGGTAATGTAAAGGAGAAATTCAAATGTAAAAATGCTTTTTCGAATATTACCTTTCATGTAGTGTGTAATACAGCTGTTTGTGAATGTAAAAGGTCTGCAAAGTTTCAAAGATCAAAGTGCTTGATAAATGGAGTTATTGTTTCCCAAAAGAAAGAACTGATTCTGAACTTCCTGAAACGAGTCGTCAGTAATTCCAGTCTTACTTCCCGCACAAACCTACGTAGGTTTGTAACAAATTTGTATAATGCCAGCCTATTTTCTTCAATGGCTGCCCATGAACAACGTCTACTTTGCCCCTCAAACACTGTAGTTGTAGCTGAGGCCTGGAAGAATTTGCTTTGTGTTGTCAACATGTCGATAAGATGCAGTTTTGGAGAATTGATACGATAAAACCATAAAAAAAACGTCACTGTTCGTATCACTGTGTATCAAGTGCTGAGGAAGAGTTTAGTTTCCAACACACGCTGTAAACGGCTGACCAATCACAACAGACTGGGCCATCTGACCAATCAGAGCAGAGTTGGCTCTCGGAAAGGAGGGGTTTAAAGAGAACGAATCCTTAATCGAACTATTTCAGACACTGAGAAAAGAAGTGATGTTGCAATGTATATTATGAGAAAATTAAAGTGTTTTTTGACCTTGGATGTATGTAAACCTACCTCCAGAACCAAATTAGGAACCTTTAAACTAGTATAATAGGGACAATTTAAGGCATTATTCACAGCAAAAATCTCTTGAACAAACATCTTTAAAAATCAAATCTGCCACCATATTTGATTTGAGGAAGCTTTTCAGTGAATAACAAATAATATTAATGTTTTTTACACAGAAAAAATGACAGCAAATGGGTTTGGAAAGATATGAGGTAAAGTAAATAATGATTGCTTTTTCATTTTCTTTAAACTGCTGCCTTAAGAAAATTGAATTATGGATTTGCAAACACGCAGCCCATTGTTTTCTTTTGTGTACTCTAAGAGCCACCTTTTGTATGCTCTAAATTCTTTCTTCTGGTGTGGTTTGGGTTATTGTTTAGTGTTTACTTTGAGATGATAGCGAGACTCAGCAGGAACGCACTGAAGCACACAAAAGAGATGCTGAGAAGTGCCTGCTGAAACGGTTCTTTGGTTTCCAGGAACCAGACTGGAGATTGTCTGTGAGATGCATGCTAAATAACACATGCAGTTTGATAAATTAACCATTCCATGAATATCACACTGCTGAAAATGTTTGAGCAAAGGTGGTCTCAAATGGTGGTCTGATACTAAAGCAAGATGGTTCAGCTGGTTGTTGTTGCAAATGAACAAGTTTAGCAATGTAGCTTAGCTATTGTTATTCACCATGGACATGCTTTGTTTGCTAAATAATTTTTTTTTTTTTTTCCCCACAAAGGATGCAAATGCCAGTGTGAAAATGCCATTATGTAACCACTCACATAAATGTCACAGGATAGTCTTGGCCGGAGTCTTTAGCATCTTGTATGTGCTGATTTCCACAGACATTTCTGCATGTCTGAAAAAAATGAACCTGGCAGAGCCTGAACGGTTTGTCCTAAGCTCAATATGTTACAGAGAAGCCACAGGACGACATTATGGAGAACGATTTTAGCTTCCTGATTAGATTAGCACATATGCCACAGTGTTGGAAGTGAAGGCTATTTGTGTCATCAACACGGTGGTGAACTGGACAGATAGTGGAGGAGACTGGCCCAAAGACATAGTAAGTGGTGAAAAATGACTTTTTCCCCCTCAAATTGAGCCCATAATCATCCTTATGTTGGTAATCGATAATGTAACCAGCAGGGATTAGACTTAATCTGTACCGTCACACAGATCAATACAAGAACAAGAAGCATTTCTTGAGAGCACTGGAAGAAAGAGAGAGGAGAGGAAGAAAGGGATGGAGAGAGGAAGAAACAAGGGATAGAAATGCTACAGCCACTTAAATGTAGGGTAGGTAAAAAAATTTTATAAACACTTTTTGTTATACTGGCTGAAACTCTCTTTACATCCTGATAGCAATCAATAATAGAAGTGGTCTAAATATTGAAGAATGTACATATATCTTCTGTGGAGGTCTCAGGGCCAAAAAATATTCGGTATATTTGGAACACAAATTAAGATATTTTTGATGAAATCCAAGGGTTCCTGAACCACAATAATAAGAGTCGGCATTCTGACATAGAACCTGGAAGCGCTGCACTGTGTTTACAATGTAAACAGCGTAGGAGACTGACATGGAAGAGAAGAAATTGTTGAATAAAGTCATTATTTTTGTTGTTTTTTTGAGCACAAAAACTATTCTCGTCGCTTCATAACATTAAGGTTGAACCATTGTAGTTACATGGACTATTTTTACAATGTCTTTACTACCTTTCTGGGCCTTGAAACGTGCAATGACATTGCTGCCTATTCAGAAAATTTCTTAATTTGTGTTCTGAAGATGAACGAAGTTTTTACGGGTGTGGAACGACATGAGGGTGAGTAATTAATGACAGAAATTTCATTTTTGGGTGAACTAACCCTTTAAAATCAGTTCCCTTTCGAAGTGGAACTACGCTGCATCATCAGTCGATGCTATGGGAATGCTCCTCGTGAGCCAGCGTCTAAAGCATGTGTGTTACACACCAATTTCCGATTGGCTATCACAGTCAGGTGACGTCACAGATGAGCCGGCTGACTATAAAAGGGCGCCTAGAGAACACAATCAGCTTCATCTTGGCTGTGTCTGAAAACTTAGGCAGCTGACTTGTTGCCTGGCTGCTCTATCAGGCAATGACTTTTCAGGCAGCGCTTGCACACGAAGGTACTGCATGAAACTGATTTCGGACAGACTGAGGCAGCGTAACGGTTTAATGATCTACAGCAAAACAGAGAGAGCTTTGTTGAAAACTAAGTGAATATTTAATTACTACAATAGTAATTTCTCACTAGAAATGACATCAGAAGTGGAAAACGTTGGTGAAAAAAAAATACATTTACACACAAACTGACCACCAACCTCAACTTTCAGACGCCATCTTTCATTTTTAGCTAAAAATAACTTCTTCTTTTTTAACTTATCTTTTTTAGTGCAACTTTTTTAGCTTAACTGCCATGAAATGGAATGCACAGGATTATGGTATGTCAAAGGCAGCAAAGGATAAATCTATGCTGCCTTCAAAAATCAATCAGATGAAGGTATCTCAGGAAACAGGAAGTCAAGCTAACATTGGTTTCGGACGTGCCTTGATGCCTCCCTACCGTGCAATGCATCCTCAGAAGGCAGCCTTTTTAAGATTTCGGACACAGACATTGCCTGAAGGAAGACGAGCCGGCATGCTGGAAGTACGGCAATGTGACGCAGTGTCTCATTCCCCTTCTCAGGGAACCAGGGTTACATACGTAACATAGACATTTTGTTAACTGAAATAAAGCTAGAATAAAATAAAATTAATATTAGACAAAAAAAAACCATTAAACTAAAAAAAACTTAAATTAGAAATACTGCCTTATCAACTAACTGAAATAAAATAAGGTTAAGTTGAAGTTAAAAGCTAAAACTGAATCAAAAATAATTAAAGCTATATAGAAATATTAAAAAAAAAAACTGAAATAATAAAAATGACAAGAGCACAACAATTTCTAACAAACTAAAATTACAATGAAAACTGAAAATATTAATAAAAGCCAAATTTAAATATTAATAAATAAATACTAGGGCTGGGACGATACATCAATTCTCGATCGATACAATGAATCTGAATCATTCCTGATATTTTCTCTCTCTAATCGATTCTGAGCTTAGTTTTAACAGCAGATGGTGCTCTAGGTTAGTTTTTAACCGCACACTCTCAAACGCTCACGAAGAAGACTGCTGGACAACGCTCGTGAGTTCGGCTGAGTCATGTAAGTGGTTAAATACACTTGCACCTCAGCTCAGAATGCTTTTATGATGCAAGATTTGTAATTCGCTTCAACCTTTTCGAACTTTATGAATGATTATTTTAGGTTTAAGTAGTGTGTGTAAAGGAACTGGAAGCAAGCAGAGTATGAGTGTTTCTAAAGCACGTATAGTAGTGCCATCTGCTGTTTAAAAACTAAGCTCAGAATCGATTCGAAAGAAAATCGCGATACATCGGAAAATTTAAGAATCGCTCCAGATTCTTCATATCGTGAATCGAGATTCAATGTATTATCCCAGCCCTAATAAATACTATAATAGCACATAAATAATTCTAAAACAACACTGGAAGTAACACACGGTTCACAATAAGTGATGCAGTTAGAGACTTCCATTTTGAAAATCCATTTGAATGTCACCACCAGCAATCTGTCTCTATTGACCACTTGTGATCGGATCTCACACGACGGATGGTGTCATGTGTAAACAGGGCCTACATGGCACTCTTAAGCACAGCGCATAAGCGTTACCTCAGTAAACCCTGTTCAATATACAAGCTAAATGTGATGATTAAACTCACAGAAAGATAGCGCCAATTGCAAATGCACAAAACTAGTATTTATCAAGTGCTTTAAATCCCATTTGTCAACTTCTGTTGACTGGGCTGCAATTAGAACCAGACCTGCATATGGAAGTCAGGTTATGCATCAAGCTAATGCGAGCATTACACTCCGAGTGATGGGCGCAACAATATATCTCATTAAAAGTAAATGTTTCCCTTGGTCAGCAACTGCTTGTGCACTCATCAGTTTGTCAGCTCCAACCACTAAATCAGTTTGCAGCAACAGACGCCATACCGGTGCCATAGATCATTCACAGCCTAATGTGATTCCCTGTTTGGCGCGAGCAGGCTTTCTCCAGACAGGGGCTGAATTAGCGCCGTTTAATGGATGGATATTAATTCCTTTGAGTCACAACAAAATTAAGTAATAATGTGACCATTAATATTTCAGTCAGAGAAAAAGAAGCCCCCCCAAGATCTCCCATCATTTGTAATATTAGACATACTGTAGCTGGAGGGGAAGGAGAGAGATGCTAGGAACATATTACCCAACTCTGCAACACTTTAAACGATTCTGTCAACTCAAGGGTAACAGCGTAAAGGCAGAAACTCTGACGGAGCAGAAACCATCCCGATAAAGAGTCTTCCCGCTCTGTCCTGCTATGTACTGCATCATTTGGTGCTATAGAGAGCAGCGCCCCGTGGAGACTCCCGGTTGGATATACCGCTGCATAATTGATGATGCCGATAAATCAGACAGTCATACCGAGGGAGAAACTGAGCCTGTTCTAATTTCTCATCCTGTCTTATGATGTAATGTTGCAGCATTATGAATGTAGCACGGTAATGACGCTGGTTCATTTCTGATGCATGGATAAGCTCCTAAGAATCACGCCACAGAAGACATTTCTGACTTCAATATCTACTGCTAATTTGTAAAATGACCTTCTGATACACTTGCAGTATAGGATCCAAATTGAGATATTTTTTAGTGATTGCGTAGCCAGACCTTCAGACTGACAGCAGAAGGTCTATACTCCATAGCAGCTTTCATTGGCCAAGGACCACCCAGAGGCCATCTGACTGACATGTAAAGCAACCAATCACAGTTCGTTTTGTTCCGCGTCATGTTTAGGGGCGTGAAAATGTTATGTCGATGTCCTTACAATAACAGACCGGTGTGTAAAACTCTTGGACGTATTTTAAACAGCTTATGCCGTGAACTTTACATACTTCACATACTTTTGAAAATCCAGCGTTTAGTTGATCCTGATAAGCACTCATTGTCACAGTTGTAAACACGATGGCGTTCTTCTTCCACGAGTAGGTTTGGCGACACAGCATCTCTGTTTCCAGGCGGACCGTTAAAGAATGCGACACACATTCTTTAGAATGTGGAATTCAACCAATCAGATGACGATCAACCTATCAAAATCCTGAAGTGTTTCCAGTTAAGTGTGCCATATGCATCAGACGTTCAGCCAGCGGTCCGTGGGCATGATGTCTGAGGCTGAAACTATTGATTGTGAGGAAAACTACTTCTGACTTTTAATTAGCTTATTAAGGCAAAAATCACTTGTGCTCACAGCAAACCATTAATGCTGCTTATGTAAAGAATAATTGGCAATGAGCCGTTGAATTATTAGAAAATAATGCACACCCGAGGTGGTAATGTGGTACACCTCAGGTGTGCATTATTTTCTTTTTATTTTCTACTTTCTTATTGGATTTGTCCATATTTGACCCAAACATGGGTTGAAACAACCCAGCATTTTTTGTGTATGGTATCCACACCTCAAGATATTGTTCATATGTTATATTTCAAGACATTTGTCAGGTTTTTGCCCTTAAAACACTCTTGTGTGTAGGACTTATTTCTTACACATCTCATCCCATGCCTTCGTTGCTAATTCCAAAACATAATAAAAAAAAAACAAAGTGTTTTTTTTCCCACAACTAACGTATTAACGACCCTCATTTTTAAAACACCAAGAGCGTAACGAGGCGCTAAGCGTCTATTTCACGCTAGAGTGCTGAGCGCTCTGCGTTTTTTACCAGTCGCCGAGAGTTGAGGAATGTTCAACTTTGGGTAAAACACAGCGCTCATCACCATCACTTTGTGCCCAGCCATCCAATCACAGTGGAGGAGGGGCGGGACAAATACAACATCAACCAACTGCCACATTCTGCTTGTACAATGTCAACAGATAACAACAAAGCAAATACTTTACATTGTATCGACATTTTTATATAGAAACAGTACAGAAACAAACTATCTGTAAAATTAGATAGTAACACTTCCGCAGATATTCCCTATCATAGCAAGCGAAGCATCTCAACTGAAAAAAACAAAAAAACAAAAACGCTGCGCTGCTGAAGTGCTCTCAAGCGCCCACAGCTAGGCGTTTTCAACTGGCTAAAATGCTTTGGTGGACACACGGGCTTTGAGCTAGTAACGGAGGCTTGAGTCATTAAAAGACTAATGCAGTTAATAATGCAGTTATTAGAGAGAGAGAGAGTATGAATTACCTAAAACTGTGCGTCTCTCAACAGTGTTCGGCAGCAGCGTCTCTACTAATAGCGAAACTGTAAATTTATCTGCTTCAAGAACAGCAGTGTTATTACCTCACTAGTAAGAAATGTCATGTAGCTTCTAAGTTGCTAAACTATTTTACTGATAAATTCGTCAGAACAGCGCTAACAACACGTTTCTGTGTGAGTGCTGTATGAGTGTGCATTTGAGTGGGAGAGAGAGTGGGAGAAAGAGAATATGTGCTTTCCGTACATAATAAAACGTAATTTTGTGGCAAAAAACATTGAAATAATTTGTCATTTTTATCCTGTTGTTTAATATGTTTATTTGCTTGGTCAGTGTCGTTGTGGGTTCTGGTTCTTTTGCGGTTGTAGGCTGTAAGGGCCTTTGAAATAACTGAAATCATTTGGCGAAGTGATATGGACATGTAATGCAGTCAAGACCTGCCTGGAACTACTTTAGCCATGGTTTCCCCGAAAATAATTGCACACCTTAGAACGTTCGTCAACAGATTCAAGCATTCAGCAGCACCGTAGTATAATAAACTTTAAACTTCATCAAACTTCATACTTTTCTAAGCAATCAGACTTACAATTTGACTCTCATACAATAAAACAAATGGAGAAAAATCCCTAGAAAGTGAAACCATCTAGCAATGTCATATAAGGACATTCTTCAAAAAAAAAAAAAAAAAAAAACTGAGTTGACTTTAGATTTGAATTTTTACCTCATACTCATAAATGTATATTTTCTTTTTTCTGCATAATAATAACAAAAAGCAAACAAAGCATCACAGATTATATAACGCCTCTCAGAGTGTTTGTTTTAACTGGTGCTGAGATCTCTTCACATACAACTCTGAAGTCAGCAAGTTTGTCATCAGTGTGCAAACACCTTAAGGGTCTTTTTGAAACAAAAGTCTGCACCTGTTGCCCTCTACATGCGACACAGCCCAAAATCTCAACCAGTACCAAAGGGGTCAAAAGTCCAGACAATGCAGTGCTCAATAAGAAAGAAAAGCCACTAAGCCGAGTGCAAATTTACACAAAGCACATCTTCTTCACCACTTTCCGCTCGGATAAGCAGCAAGGTACGGCATTCTATTGAATTCCCTCTTTAAATAGACTTAATCCTCCGCGCTGGCAGAGGTTCACAGAGCTCTCCTCCACTTTTAATTAGACGTACAGTGGCTGGTGATGGTAGCTGTGCTGGAGGAGCCCAGTGTCCACATTCCTGAAGGAATATAATTAATCAGAATAGAGGAAGGCCTTTTGTACTACATCATGGTTGAGTGTGGCCTCTGCCCACGCTGTGGCAGGAAACATTGCTATCGATAGATATCTTACTCTTATGCTCCTTCCTGCAGGGAATACTAATGGTCTTTGTCATTTCATAGATTCTTACTTCATTACTTAGAGGTTTTTTTTTTTATAATGTTTCTCCTCTAAAAACTTCAATTATATGAGTCATCAAACAAATACTACAGCAACCTAAAATGCAGTTAGGTGGGTGATGAATCAACACTGAAAATGAGTGTTGTCATCTAACAATCATGGTTAAGAGTGATAATTATGCTTTTAAATCATAAATGGGTCATTCCTGTTATGCAGTACTATTTTAACTCTTTTAACCTTAATGCTTGTGTAATTTAAAGGGGCTTTATGTAAGAATTTTTATGTATAAATCGCTTTTTTTATTGCTAATGTGTGAACAGCTTGTAACGAAACTTAAAAAACGAGACCTTCCCTGACTTTCTAGGTTGTTTATGAAAGCCTGTAGAACTGTAGAATGATTTTTATGTGAAGGACGTGGGACGTTTTTGCCGGGAAAATCAAAAGGATGTGACGTTTACGCGCACTCCCGAGAGCCTCTCTTAAGTACAAAGACACATGAAATGAATACAGTGTTCAGGATTATGCAGAATGAGCCATTCTGTCAATATAATGTCAATAAATAATGTCAATGTGTCAAGCATATTAATTTAAAAAATATATATTAATTTAAACTAGTCTCACATTGTCAGATATAGTCTCAAATATACTTTATAATCAAACTATTATAACAGTGTCATTTTAATTACCTCATACCGGTGAAATGCAGAGCTTGATCAGATGCTTTCTCTGTTTTATCAACGTTTACAGTATATCGCTGCAAACGTGTTTCCAACTTCTTTTTACTTATAAGCGAAGAACAAAAAAGAAAGAACTTTGACGTGTGTGGGGCCTTGAATCACGTTTAGTTACGTTACGTGTGCACGACTGCGAGCACGAGCAATGGGTTGCTTGCTGCAGTTCACATAACGGCCACCGGTGACGCTAATAACAAGGGTTTCTGAAATAAACTCAGGCATAGATTTAAACCATTGCAAGACATTCTGAATTTCTTTTTTTTTTCTTTTTTTAATGTTAATACTGATTTCTGTAATTTTATGGATAAAATATTCCAAACATGATTAAATATTTAAATGCGAGACTAACCAATTAATACCATAAACATCTCAAAATTTCTCAAATCTATTTCTTATACTTGTATTGATCTTTGTGCTGTTGTTTACTAAGCAAAGATTATAATTTCCTGGAGAATGATGTAATGAACTGGCTTTGCTTTTAAAGGAATGTTACAAAAGGGGTGGAAAGCGAAAATGAGGGCACAGTTAAAACATAACATAATAATAAAAATAAATAAATAAAAAAAATCCCAATATCAGTTTATTAATGAGAGAATGAAATGAAGACATTTCTTAAATGCACTGCCAGTTTTTCATGATAGAAGCTGCCACACATGGGGACTACAAAATAGCTTTCTTCCTAGTTGCCTAATAAACCTGGCATTGTATGTTACGAATATTGTTGGTTCTTTAAAGAATTGCTCATTCCTCTTGGATAAAAGTGTACAAATGCATAAATGTAATGTAAATGTAAAAGTAGTACACCAATAACAAAGATGAGGACGTGAAAACATACTGCATTGAAGGAATGACCTGGATATTGTCCTCAATGAATATTGTAATACACAGCTGTGCCCTGTGCTCTATTTCTGGCAGGGCCACAGCGAGTGGAAGAGTGTTTACTGTATTGTTCTTAGATCTTGTTATACAAGCTGCTGCACCCCAGAATACTCAATGACGTCATGCCAATTAGACGCTCCTCTGAGCTCACACAGACCCCCGGTGGTCGGACTGAGATACTGCATGTTTCAGGTGTCTTGTCTTAAAATAAGTTTATACCTAATTGCACGAGCACGTGAGTTGTGAACATAATTTCCTGTCTCTTGCAGGCAAGCTCTGAATCAATCATTTAATATAACCACACTTAATTTATTACAGCAATGTTCTGTGACAGACACACTAGGCTATTATTTATGTGTGGGGTGCAAAATCAGCTGCTGTGCACCTGTGTCCCCAAATCATGGGGTGTTGAGCAAAACACAAAAATGCAAATTAGCCTTTTGTTTACCCAAAGATGAGTTAATTTGGCGAGACGCTCATTACATGTCTTTCTGGCCAGTGTGGGCTTTGGAGCGAGCCGGATCCAGGACAGCTCGGCGCGTCTGCCTCCAAGCCAAGAGCCTGTCGAATAATGACCCTTAACCATTGCAGCTTTTCACACAGAGTCAAGGCCACAGCAGGAGGAGCATAAAAGATCTGCAGGCTCCGAGCAAATTTACTGACATCTGAGCTGGAGCCTTTTAGTTCACACGAGATACACAATCCTGAGTCTCTTTCTAGTTGCATTGGATGTACTGTAGGTCTTTATATCTAAACCACTGGTGCAGTTATTGTCTCCAAATCAGCCTACTTATATTGTTTTACATCATAATATTCATAATAGAGTACAATCAGAGGAGAATGCACTATATTTTCTACTTCTACTAACCCCCGTCCCTCAAAAAAAAACAAAAAAAAAAAAACATAGTTAACAGTAAAGTATCAGGTTAACAATTCATGTACAAATCTTATGAAAGAAGTTCAATTGATAACATTAAAATGGACCTATTATGCCCCTTTTCACAAGATGTAATGTAAGTCTCTGGTGTCCCCAGAATGTGTCTGTGAAGTTTCAGCTCAAAATACCCAACAGATCATTTATTATAGCTTGTCAAATTTGCCCCTATTTGGGTGTGAGCAAAAACACGCCATTTGTGTGTGTCCCTTTAAATGCAAATGAGCTGCTGCTCCCAGCCCCCTTTCCAGAAGAGGGCGGAGCTTTAACAACAACAAAGCTGGAGAATCTCACGCAGCCAAAATGAGGATTGTCAGTAACAGTGTTCAGCCTTACATTGTTCAAACCCAGAGTCGGACACTGATGTAAAAACTCAGGAAAATGTTACAGCTTTTAGAATGCAACTGGATGTTTCTCAAAGGTTAGTGGATAAATTTATGTAGTTGCTGTGAAGTTGATTCAACTCATCGACTAGCATGTGCCGTCATGTTAATCTTTTGTGCAAATCCAGCGTTGAATTTCTCGTCTGTGAAGCAGTCCGGCGTAAAATGACGGTAACAACACTCTACTACAACAACTCTTCCTCTTCTCTAAAGCAGCCCAACATGGCCTCATCCCCTTTGTTGCGTGTTCCCGGGGACAGGGTTTATGTAAATTTTGGGGTTAGTGATGTCACCAACCTGGGAAGAAGCTTTTTATTAATATTTATTTTTTATTAATATTTTTTTTTATTAAATAACCTGCAATAATAAATACTGCAACAAATGTATTGCTCATAGTGCATTAACTAACAATAACTAATGGGACCTTATTGTAAACCACAACTAATAGTACTCCTTCATTCAAACTGAAGAAAAAACATGCCAATCGACAATAAAATCGACTTCACAATCTCTCTGGCCCGCAGGTGCGCGCATGGCATGCTCTCAAAGAACAAAGAGCCCATGTGCACCCACGACCCTCTGTTTCTAATGACACACGTGTAATCTGATCACGTCACGTAATCCTGAACACATACAAACTGCAGCTCCCCTCGCTGCACTGTAAAGCCTCGGCAGTGCACACAAAGCCCAGTATCTCACACTAAAGAAAGAAGCTACTGTGACTGTGAGATGTCACTGAGGCAAGAGAGGAAATCCCATGGAATAATGTATCATCTGTGAATAGACTGCAGTGGTCATTTTCCCTTCATATTTTGCCAGAGGAGCATTTGATATAGTTGAACAAGAGCTGAATCTAACGAGACCTAAAATTATGCAACTATGCAGCATTTTTTGTCTAGATTTTATCCTGTTAAGAGCCTAATTCAAAAAACATAAAAAGACAGATTCTATTCTTTACTTCTTTACATATCTTTTTTTTTAATTTACAAATTAAAACTCCTTTTGGATGGTGTAACTGCCTGAAGACTGTAAAAAGTCTCATTAAAATTCTAGATTTTTTTGTATACTCCATTATAATTTTTTTCAAAACTTAGCAGTGAAGTGAGTTTCTTTTAAAGTATTATTAATATTTTAAAAGATTATGTATGCCAAATCAAAGTCAGTGTGGCATAATCAGTAAACAGGAAGCCATTTTGTTGTCATGTGACAAGAAAACCATAAAACAGAGAGGACCCCTTTAGACCCCGGCCCCACCACTGTGTGTCAATAAGAATTTTATTGCAATGAAAGTATTTAGTAATCTTTTTTTTTTTTTTTACACATTTTTAGAGCCATTAAATCAAAATGTATGAAACCAGCATGAATACAAAGATTACTTTTCTTTGTAAACAAATGTGTTTTGAGCTTAAGAAAATAATTTTTTATCATCTTGGATATGAGTAGCCTATGTGCCGCTGACCCTTAAATTAAGAAGGAAAGAAAAAACGCGTGACATAAATAGAGTTATATCTCTCTAACAAGCCCTTCTTGGGCTATTTTGCCATCACAAAGCAGTGCCTGGTGTCATTCCACTGCAGTGAACAGTCACTGGTCATGCAGGAAGAAAACACGCTGTGGATCTGCTGCTCAGAAACTTGGTTTGAAAAAGAGCCCCGCCCTCCTCCTGCCTCTCTTGGAGCTTTATAACCAGATGCCTGTTCCTCAGACGCACATACCCAAGAAACGCACTGGACTTGAGCACACTTACGATCCCACGAAACGTGACGGAATATACGCGTATCGCATTTGTTTTACTTCGAGAGAAGCATCTTGGCTGAGCGAAGAAACATGGATTTTTTGAACCACAACTACTTGAGCGCGCGCACGCCCTACGATTACACCTTCAATTTTTGGAATGACTATCTCGGCCTCTCCACGCTGGTCACCAAGAACAACAAGCACAGCGTCCCCCAGAGTCCCAACTCCATCACGGAGTCCCTAAAAGCCACTCTGGGCTTGGACGACAGCCCTCCGTGCCCGTGCGTAATCGCGGCCGGCGGCGAAGGCGACAGCGGTGGACACCTGGACTCCTGCTGCTGCCCCCCGCCCGCCTCCATCTCCATCCTGGACCTGAAAGAGCGCTTCTCCATCCTGAGCCCCTTCCAGAACCAGAACCAGGGCACGGGGGGGCTGCTGTCCTCCTCCCAGGAGCGGGAGATGGGCATCGGAGGGGGCTTCGCGGGATTTGATCTGTTCGGCGTGGAGAGGAAGATGAGGAAACCGGCCGCGCGCAATAAGCAGGAGCCCAAGATCTGCGTCTTCTGTCGGAATAACGGCGCGCCGGAGGAGGTGTACGGCTCGCACGTCCTGAAAACCCCGGACGGGAGGGTGGTGTGCCCGATCCTGCGGGCATACACATGCCCCCTATGCAGTGCCAACGGGGACAACGCGCATACAATAAAATACTGCCCCCTCTCCAAAGACCAGCCTGCCCAGAGAGTGCTGAAGGGAGGCAGAGCTGTGGGTGGTAAGCGAGTGAAAATCTTCTAAAAAGACCCCTATAGACTTACATGTATTGCACTGAACATTTTCTTTCAGATGACTGTTCTGATTGACTGGCTTTTCGAGTCTTAACTACTAGGCAAACAAATAAGATGATATCAATGTTTTTGTTAAACGAAAAAAAAAAAATCTCTTATATTTTTATAGATACTTTATTTCCATAGTTTATTGCATACTTTATTCATAAAAAGCTATTTTTTCCTTTTCACGCATAGGTTTTAGATGTTTATTCACGATTCATAGTCACATTTTGTGTGAAATAAGATGTTATTTTTGTTTAAAATGGGAAACGTGAATGTTGGCACCAGAGGAGTTGCTCTTCTGTTCAACTCAAGTATTTTCTTTACTGTAAGCTAAGCTTGCACCTCGTTTTTGTCTTTAAACCAAAGTTTAGTTTGCCATTAAGCGATTTTAAAGAATGTTCCACATGTCTTCATTTATGAACTTTAGTCCCATTCCGCTCTCTCCTGAAAGTCCACTTCACAATTTCCTGACATTTGCGAGCACGGACGCGCAGAGCAACACAATAGAGGCTCTGTTGCGCGTTCATGTTCTCGGCATAACTTCATAATCGGCCAAATTATTTCCAACCCCACTGACAGAGGCGGGCATTTTACATTGCAGAGTCTATGTTACACGTGTTACCATAATAACGTGAAGTGAATTTCCTGCAGCTTCAGAAAGCACTGTTGCTCATTAGTAAACATGAACGCTGTAATGTAAAGTGTGACCGCAGGCTATTCTTCTGTATGAGGTGCCCTTTCAATGTTTACACCCCGAGGAAGGGGAACACACACTGGAGGAAAATTAAAAAAAAAAAAAATAAAAAAAAAATCCTATGGGTGCCTCTCTTCAGCTCGATACAAAGTACACCTTTCTCCAACACATCCTGGGAGAGCAAAGGGGAAAGGGAGAGGTTTATGAAAAACAAACCAACAATGCATCAGTTCTCCAAGGTCCACGGTGGAATAAAGCACGTATGAATGTTCTTAATAAAAAGCTTTTTTGTAAAAACAATGTATTTGCCCCTTTTTGCATTATATGTACAAGAATAAACCCCCAAAAAACAAGACCGAAAAAAGGATGCAAACATGAATGTACAATTTGACACTTGCAGGACTGCACATTTCTGACAGTTATGTTTACCAAAGGAATTCAATTTTAATGAAGTAAGGAACATAGATTTGCTGTATTGTAAATAAGTACCGAAAAATGGAAAAGAATTAAGTGATGTCTATTCAGTATTTTACCTTTTAAAAGTGACTTCAGAGGGAACTACCTCACCAAGGTTTTGTACTTACATGTAAAATGTCAACAGCAGTTTATTAATATAGTGTACCATTTATAACAAGGGTTTATAATAGTATTTTTGATCTTTGTATAACATAATTGTATTTTTTTTTCAGTGCATTCTACGGACGAAAGTGAAATCCCAATAAGCTCTAAGCATTGTTTGCTAATAGGTGACAGCTGTACATAATATTAATAATCATGATGATGACATCATGCATTTTAAGTTGTTGTTCAATGTGACGTTCTTGGTTCGTGAGAGAGAGACTGAGAATCAAATGTTGAAGACATCGACCAATTTGCCACTTTTAACTGAGGTTTGTAATTAAATTAAAAGAGTAAAAAAAAGAAACACTGTTGAATTTTCTTATTTATATTTTGTCACAATTTCCCTGTATGCTGCTGTGCAGAAATTAAAGAGATGAATTCACTAGATAAATAAACAGCTTATGAAACGGTTTAACTGGTGCTTTCATGTTGTCATCCCTGCGGATTGTGTTTAGCAGGCCCGTGTGAGCCTGTCATTGTCACAATAAGGGTCTTTGTGAATCCCACCTCATTCCCATCAGCACTCAAGGCCTCTCTTCACCTACACAGGCCTTTCCTCTCTTCATAAATGTTGCAAAACAGAAACAAAGAGAAGGAGAACAAAAGAGAAGCTTCTCTGATCATTTAAAAAAAAAAAAAAAAAAACATGAAATGAGAACTGAAGCATCTAGTGTACTCCTAAAGACTTTTAAAAAATGAGATTTTAAAACACTAGGTATCATACACTTGCTGGCTTGGTTGCAGAAAAAACTGGGCATCATACACTAAACAACTGAAGATCGCACACTTACAGGATTTCAGGTCATTACAAACACAACAAACTCTCACATAAACATGTGCCTTGTGCTTGTTGCACATTACAATTGAAAACAATGTGTTCTAAATTCTGCTCCCAAGTTAAATAATGAACATACACTTCGTACTTGTGCACTATGTACTCATCCATGTAGTATATTAATGTTATAAAGTTACTCTGTCATTCAACATCGAAGTCTAATAGCCCCTCCCCCTCCGCTACGTAATTAAAGCTACGACAGTTGAGTGCATAACGTGTCCAACGTTCCACACTTCATTTTTTCCGTTTATTTAGTGCATCATCCAGGTATTTAAAGTGCACTTTTTCTTTTTGGACATTTCTGTGTGAAGTCATTCCTCGCACTATTTATACTTAAAAACGTCATAGAATAGTGCATAAGTACGTGGATTGGGACGCACCTAAAATATTAAACATGTTTGATATCCTCAGACTGGATGGAATCATAGTTTGAATCTAAAAAAATCTGGGCAAAAGTGCCTTAAATCAAATAAAAATAATATACAATTTACTATTTTTATTTTCCACCAAAAATGTTGATGACTCATGTTGCACTACACAGATTTTTGTCCAATCAGATGCTCTCTTGAATGACACCTGCAACTGACTAATAATATAAATACTAACAAAAATCAACTCATGATTTTTTAAAAGAATTTTCAATATTCCTCAACCTAACTTCCTGTTTCAAAAGGAAATACATCAATACAGGACAGAAAAACAGATTCAAATGCTGATGGTGATGTCTCTAATGGTAAAATCACAAGAGCACCTGAGTCACGTCACCCGTGAGAGTGATGTCACCATGCAACCTCCAGTTCTGTCAGAGAGGGGCATCCGTGAGAAGACAGAGGGCGTCTCTCTCCAGTCAACAGACCCGTCCACATCTTTCCTTCCATCCCCTCGACCTTTTTTCCCTTTCTCATCTCATTCAGAGACACACACAGCTGAGACACTTCATTAAAAATGGATAAATACAAAGTGCAATAGGGATTTATATTACTGCAGACAGTTGCAGAGAAGCCCGGTGGGTATCACACACACACACACACACACACACACACACACACACACACACACAGGATAACAGCTTTTATTCCCCTGTTACTGCAGCCCATTTTCAATGCAGCAGGAGGATTTTCATAATTAAGTTAGTTCCACCATTTATACTGAGAGTCTCATATGATTTTAGCCAGAACAATGGAGAAGGAAAGATGGTTTTTATTACAACAGAGCTTTGAACTCGTTCCCCTCTGATTTCTCTTCTAGACATTTATGGATTAATGGAAGATTTTGCACTCATGTAATATTTTTAATCAGCTGTGTGTGTTTTCAAGAATTAAGACCACATACTAATCATCTCGTGATGACAATTTTTTAAAGTTCTTTAATCTAGCTGCATGTTTCATTCATCCTTTATATATATATATATATATATATATACAGTGTTGGGGTGACGCATTACCAATGCGAGTTACATAATCAGATTACTTTTTTCAAGTAACTAGTAAAGTAACTAGTAATGTAACCCATTACTTTTAAAACAAACAGCCCAGCCCAGATGAGAAAAAGTAATGCAAAAGTAATGTGACGGATTACTTTCTGTAAAAAGTAACTAAGTAACGCAATTAGTTACTTTTTTAGGGAGTAACGCAATATTGTAACTTTCCCCAACACTATATAAGCCTTGTTCATCTTTACAAAACATCTTTACTCATTTAGCTTCTCAAAACATGCATGTGGCCCCAAATATGATTTGGACACCTTTACTGTAACTTATGCTTAAAAAGTATGAATTTCATTGCATTAAATAACAAAATATCAGTTTGTCATTTATAAACATAGTACAAGCAATATATTTAAAGTCACAATGAAATGGAATTTGAGGATTTGGTTCTATTCATTGGTTGTTGATTGGATGAACACAGATCTAAATGCGAGCTTGCAGGCGACTGAAAGAAAAGGGTTTAAGCAGACTAAATGATTGGAGATGTACTGCATACCTCACGAGAGAGAAGTCTGCCATTTCACTGGAAGGTATTTTGATTAAAAATTACAAGGTAAAAAATACTCACTAAAAATGAAACATACATGGATGAATCATTCACAATAAGATGAATAACATGCATTTAGAAAATAGATTTCATATCAGTTTTAACAAAAAGTGTTTGTTAACAAAAAAAAAAAAAAAAAAAAAAACAGTTTAAAGCAAGTCAAGGGAACTGGTTTGTTTCATACACTAAAAAAAATCCCATTGACACCAGTTGGTTAACTGTAATTGCAAAAATGGCTAAAGTTAAATCTGTTCTGAGAATGCCTTGGAATCATGTTGCTTTTGAAGCCATTTTAACTCAGATTCTGTATTTCAGAATGCAAAGTAGCCGAACAGATGGGATGATATCTATCACAGACAGGACCCTTAACCCTCAGTAGAGTAAAAAGGAAGTGAGGTGACTCTATTCACAAGGAACAACTTTGAAAAAGTGAGGTGTATTTCATACAAAACTCACTTTGATTTGGACCTCCTAACCCAGTGAAAGTGCAAACGGTTGTACATGGTAATCAGGGGTGCGACCTCCGTGCTAACGGGTCTGTCTGCATGGTATCCGGCCCTGTTTGAGTGTTCCGGGCTCTCTTAGACTTGGCTGCGTGCCAGCCAGATGCACTCTGCCCCCGTACTGCACTGCTGTCTCCCGTCAAACGGAAACTTCCAGGGCTTTTTAACAGAATGGAAACATATGCTGTGATCACATGATTGTGCATGCTTCTGAGGCCTACAGTGGCTGCGTATATGCGGCCAAATGTTTTGGATCAGATTCGAAATCTCACTCCAAGAATTTGTTGGGTGGTTGTGCTTGGTTTTAAAGCTCGGTTTGAGGGCACAGGGGTTAACTAGACTTCCTCTGCATTTCTTTGAGATGAAAGCACATAGCTGTCATAACCTATTCCAGCAGCCACTGAGTTGACGTGTTTTGCTATACGGTATAACACAATAACAGGAATTCTTCTTCAGGAGGAAAGGTCTCTGCGGTCTTTAAGTCAGAATGCTTTAACTCGAACTCTTAAGTAACTAAAATGAGTTTTCCTCTCAGTGGCCACCAAATGATTTCCCATGAGTCTAAGTTTCACTCTGCGGTCGCAAATACACAACAAATGAGCTGACCCGTGATCCGTGGAGCCAAAGCATAGAGTATCTATTGTGAGAAACATTTCTTCTGCAACTTTCAAAATCGTTCTATGTTGTGTTGTAGTTTTTCTAAAAAGTTGGCAACGCACAGCAAAGACGTGATTACTTCTAGAAGGTAATCTAACTAACTAGTCAAGCAGATTAAGGGTACGTTTACACGACAATGATGTACCAAAAAACTGCATTTTTCGCATACAGACGATAACGTTGTCAAAATGATCCCCCTTCACATGGATCTGCATCTTCACACTGTATTCTGCTGCCAGGCCAGTAGTTGGCGATGTCAGTTTGTAAAGAAACGCTACGCGCCTATAGACTGAACACGTAACGCGCATGACATCACCACTTTCACAAAATCATGTTTTTGTAGTTTACATGGAGATCGATAATGGCATCGTTTTCAAAAACGTGCACTTTAAAACCTGTTTTAAAAAGTTTGTGTTTTCAGGTCCCCAAAACGCTGTTGTTGTGTAAATGAACGACCAAAAGGCATAAAAATTTTTCAGTTTTTAGTTGAAAATGATGTCATGTAAACATACTAGTGATTTACATTAACTGTTTCCCAGTGTTGGGGGTAACGCATTACAAGTAACGCAAGTTATGTAATCAGATTACTTTTTTCAAGTAACTAGTAAAGTAACGCATTACTTTTAAATTTACAAGAAAACATCCGAGTTACTTTTTCAAATAAGTAACTCAAGTTACTTTGTTTTCCCATTTATTGACTGACAGCTCTCCTGTCCCCATGTTAAGAGAAATCGGGAGTGCGTAAGTGCAGTGGCGTTGTGTACGCTGTGTGAACATGATGGTTATTGTAATTCTAAACTAAATGTGAACATACACTTGCACAAAAACAGATTCAGTATTCCTCAAAATCAATAAAAACAGTGAAATGCAAACTCTGAATATTACGCAAACCCCAAATAATTAAATGTTAAATAACACAAACATACTTTATGTATTTAATCTCACTTTATTAAGCAATGCCTTTGCTGCTGACATTCTATGATCCAATTCAACCATATTAATAAGCAAAAATGACTCTAGATAAAAATAACATTTGTTTCATCATTTGTTTTATTAGTTTATTAGTTGTCAGTTGTTAGAGAAAACTGATAAAGAAGAAGACTATTATGACAGCAATAGTGTCCATTTTGCAAATATTGGTAATTCATTTCACAATGTGTGAAATCAAGCAAGTGTAGCTAGTATTTGCATTCACACTCCTACATATGGTATGATTTTGGTCTAATGCCTGTTTCACACCGCAAGCTTCAGCAGAGCATAAGAAAGTAACACATGTATAAAAGCACTCTGAAATGGTTGGTTGTACCTGTCAACCAAACCAAAAAATTAGAAAAACTCTGGTTTGAACATTCAGGAGCTCAAGTAAAATGAAAAAAGAATTTATGGACGATAAATAGACAGATATTTTACAAAACTTGCAGTATTCCTGTTGTGTAAAATGCTTTAAATTGCCATATTACCTGAATTTACTGAAATTTGCTGAATTTATTGAAACGGTTATGAATTAAAATCACTGAAAATGGCCTGGATATTATATTGACCACCACAATACAATATGTAATGTATTATTTATTTCTAAACACTTTTTTTTTTTTTAAATAAATAAACAATTTTAATGTGGACCCTGATAATTATGGAAGGTATCTAAGACATACTAACACTGTTACAGGTATGTTTATTATTTAGAAAAGCCCATAAAATAGTACCGCAAATGTAAAGTAAGATTTACCATAAACTGACATCTCAACCGTATGGTAGAGTTTTATATCTTTTAGATAAAAACATAAATTTTGACAAAAAACTGCTTGAGGTCATTTTTTATGTTCAATAATAAGAATTTCAAGAAAAATAATTTTTTCATTGGCTCCATCTAGGGGTGAAAGTTAAAGGGTTAAGTTCTTCTCCTGCATCCTATTGTTCTGCAATCCAGAATGGCAGCACAGCTGAAAGATTTGTTTTGAGCTGCGTCCGCTACTGTACAGGTGTGAATTTGCTTTCCCTTCAGTCTCAGTTCCCCTCACTTTTGGTGTAAAAGGGTCTTAACATTTGCATATATATATATATATATGTGTGTGTGTGTGTGTGTGTGTGTGTGTGTGTTATTAAAATACAAACAAGCAAGCCCAGCCCAGATGAGTAAAAGTAATTTTACATAAAAAGTAACTAAGTAATGCAATTAGTTACTTTTTTAGGGAGTAACGCAATATTGTAATGTATTACTTTTAAAAGTAACTTTCCCCAAGTGTTGCACAGCTTATCCTCTTGCAATGATCAGGGGATCATGTGACCTCGTCAACAGTCAGTCTTGTGGTCACTTCCCCTTTAATTCAGAGGGTTGCCTGCTGGCTGATGGGGTGAAGGCATAGAAGGAAAGAAGAAAACAAACACCATCTTTGGGCTTTATATAGAGTGTCTAAGTTATAATAATACACATGCAAAAAGACATATGGATGCTTGTTTTCAACATTAGAATAACAAATAAAAAGTTAATTGTAAGATAAAGTTTTGTTTTTTAAAAAAAAAAAAAAAAAAAAAAAGAGGACACATTGTAAGATATGAAGTCACAATTGTAAGAAATTAGATCAGAAACAGGCTTCCACAGACATGCATATACATGTACACTTATGACATGTTCAAACATAATCTCACATCCAGTGGACCCAAACTGTTTTTGGACACAAAAGTCACACTTACAAATATGAATGTAATTGCATTAGATAAAAAAAAATAAAAAAAAATAAAGCCAAATGGCACTGACTTTAAAGAAAGTAGAAGTATATAGTAAAAAGATGTCTGAATGTGCTGCACCAGCACTGAAAATCATAACAGTCATTAAAATAAAAGTCTTTTAAAGATTTGAAAGAATAGCCTTTCATGTTAGAACAAACATTGTTTATTAAGATCTTTGCTCTGGGTTTGAATAGTTCAGTTCATAAATGATTCACACAAACTTGCAAAGTTACTAAAACAAACAAAACAAAGCTGTATTTCTTTTCAGATTTCTATTGCTCCTGTAGCTCAAACAGCATGTGCTAGCAACAGCAGGGTCATGGGTTTGATTCCCAGGGAATGCATGAATTGACAGAGCATACATCTCGAATGCAATGTAAGTTATTTTGGATGTTAAATGTCTGCAAAATGTGTATTAACATTGATACTACGCACACTACTGTTCAAAAAGTTTGGGATTGGTTAGATTTTTTAAATGTTTTTGAAGTTTTTTTTTTTCTGCTCACCTGCATTTATTTGATCAAACATACAGTTAAAACAGTAACACTATGATATTTTATTACTTTTTAAATTGTAATTTATTCCTGATGGGAAAGCTGAATTTTCAGTCTTTACTGACATACAGTTGCAAGAAAAAGTATGTGAACCACTTGCAGAATCTGTGAAAATGTGAAACATTTTAACAAAATAAGAGAGATCATACAAAATGCATGTTATTTTTTATTTAGTACTGTCCTGAGTAAGATATTTTACATAAAAGATGTTTATATATAATCCATAAGACAAAAAAAATAGCTGAGTTTATTAAAATTACCCCATTCAAAAGTATGTGAACCATTGATTCTTAATACTGTGTGTGGTTACCTGGATGATCTACGACCGTGATGGTTGTTCATGAGTCCCTTGTTTGCTCTGAGCAGATAAACTTCACCCCCCGGCTCTTAATGCATCGTGTTTCCTTCTGGAGCATCAGTGAATGTTTGAACCTTTATTAATAGTTGTGTTTGAGTCCCTCAGTTGTCCTCAGTGTGAAAAGATGGATCTCAAAATCATTCAGTCACTGCTGGAAAGGGTTCAAATATGCAAAAAATGCTGGAAATCTGAAGAATCTGCAGGACCTGGAGATTTTTTCTGAAGAACAGAGCTCAGTTTAACTGCTTAGGACAAACAAGGGACTCATGAACAACCATCACAAAACAAAAATACGGTCGTAGATCATCCAGGTAACCACACACAGTATTAAGAATCAATGGTTCACAAACTTTTGAACAGGGTCATTTTAATAAATTCAGCTATTTTTTTGTCTTGTGAATTATATGTAAACATCTTTTATGTAAAATATCTTACTCAGGACAGTACTACATAAAAAATAACATGCATTTTGTATGATCTCTCTTATTTTGTTAAAATTATTCACATTTTCACAGATTCTGCAAGTGGTTCACATACTTTTTCTTGCAACTGTATCTTTACAGTCTTTATAACTCTCACCCCAAATTGTTGAACAGTTCCTGTAAGTCAAACAGTAGAGCATGGCGCTAGCAATGCCAGTGGCATAGGTTCGATTCCCAGGGATTGCATAAACTGATAAAATGTATACATTCAATGCAATGTAAGTCGCTTTGCATTGAATGTATATTTTTTTCGATAAAAGCGTCTGCCAAATGCATAAATGTAAATGAAAGGTAGTGTATAGTGTAAACAAATATTCAAGTAATTGTCTATGCTATATTTGAAAACATTCTGAATAATAAAGATGAATAAGTCACTGGTAACTAACTAATCTACAGTAACTAGTCTAATCTGGCAGTAAGACTGTGAGCTGTCGTACTCTACTTGTCCTGCAGGGGGCGACCTGTGGCTCTTTGAATATTAGCACGTTGGCAAGTAAAAATCCTTTTGGAATTGTAGGAAAAAGGACAAATATGTAGTTAATTTATAATTTCAGTTTTAGGCAGTCAATAAAGGGGAATCAAGGGAATAGATGGGATGGATTTGGAGATCAGAAGCTTGTGCCTGTGTGTGTGCACCGTAGTAAACTCTTCCCCCTTCATGTAGGCCTATAGCTTTGCTTTTGATTCCAATCAGCTGTGGCCTGCCATCACCAAGAGATCAGAGGAATCAGTGGTAAATACATATTTCTGCTTTGATGTTTGGCTACAAAGAGGCCCGAATCAAACACGTTGTTCCAGCATTGTTCAGATGCTTTCCAGGTTCATTATCAAACAGAAAGACTAAATATCACACCACCGCCCGTCAGACACACTAATGATGCTTGGCAGGGCTGGAATGACTGTGTCTCTATGATTGTCTGGTTTCTATACACTTTATGGTTTGGGTCCCTTCTGCAAATGCTTGATTTATTATCCAGCAGGCAAAAATCATAAGTCTGACCACTAGAAAAAGTAATAACAGTTCTTCTAAAAAAGCCACAGAATTTGAGTTCATGTCTATAGCGCAAACAGACAAGTTGTTACAATACTGTAATACTCACGGTTAGGAGATTGTTCAAATCACTAACCCTAAGTACTGTATGTACAACAGTAGTGCTTAGAAATATTACATTAGAAAGCACCACTATTTACAATATATAACTGAATTAAAGGCACACTATGTAAATTTTCGCCGCTAGAGGTCACATATTTAAAAAAAAGGCGTAGCTTGACGATGCCTTGATTTCGCGGAACCATGAGATGTGTTGTCCTCACGTCTAGAATCGGAACGGGACTCGGGCAGAAATCATGTACATGAATGAGATTATTAATGTTACTGTAGTATGAAGCAGTGCAGGGCCGAGTGCTGTGCGAGCAGAAATGAGGCCGCTGGAGCGATTGCTAATGAGAGACGAGTGCGACACACGACTCGAGAGCAGCGGAACTTTTATTATGCCGCAGTTGCCGCTTCCGCTTCTTCCGGTCAAGCGTATGTGGGGTAACGCAGCACTGTTTATCATATTTGATACTTTTGTGTGTTGAAAGTTGTTATAGTGCTACGCTGCGTTCGCTCGGCGGCTGCTATGAGACACTTAATGCACACTGCAGTAAGCTAGATCAATATTAGGCATGGTAAAACATGGTACTCGTGGTAAATCAAGAAAACGATATTTAAACAATAAGACTTACTGTGTTGAGCTTTCTAACAATGATTAGTTTTCTGTCGATGAATGTATCCATCCAAACAGTTGCTCACCTGTCTAATAAAACACGTAATATATCAAAGAGTCTTTGGTGTTTCCATGGTTTCTACAAAATAAAACCGGAAATCGAGGGTAACGCAGATATGATGTCATTGATAGGTGATGCACGGACACGGTCCGTGTCCTGGTTAAAATTGCTTATTTCTCTGGATTTAAACATTGTTGGAAACATTTGGGATAATGTACGTACACAAGTCAACAAAATATATACAGTATCTCACAGAAGTGAGTACACCCCTCACATTTTTGTAAATATTTTATTATATCTTTTCTTGTGACAACACTGAAGAAATGACACTTTGCTACAATGTAAAGTAGTGAGTGTACAGCTTGTATAACAGTGTAAATTTGCTGTCCCCTCAAAATAACTCAACACACAGCCATTAATGTCTAAACCGCTGGCCACAAAAGTGAGTACAAATTGGGCCCAAAGTGTCAATATTTTATTTTACCATTATTTTCCAGCACTGCCTTAACCCTCTTGGGCATGGAGTTCACCAGAGCTTCAAAGGGTTGCCACTGGAGTCCTCTTCCACTCCTCCATGACGAAATCACGGAGCTGGTGGATGTTAGAGACCTTGCGCTCCTCCACCTTTCGTTTGAGGATGCCCCACAGATGCTCAATAGGGTTTAGGTCTGGAGACATTCTTTAGCAAGGCAGTGGTCGTCTTGGAGGTGTGTTTGGGGTTGTTATCATGTTGGAATACTGCCCTGCGGCCCAGTCTCCGAAGGGAGGGGATCATGCTCTGCTTCAGTATGTCATAGTACATGTTGGCATTCATGGTTCCCTCAATGAACTGTAGCTCCCCAGTGCCGGCAGCACTCATGCAGCCCCAGACCATGACACTCCCACCACCATGCTTGACTGTAGGCAAGACACACTTGTCTTTGTACTCCTTACCTGGTTGCCACCACACACGCTTGACACCATCTGAACCAAATAAGTTTATCTTGGTCTCATCAGACCACAGGACATGGTTCCAGTAATCCATGTCCTTAGTCTGCTTGTCTTCAGCAAACTGTTTGCGGGCTTTCTTGTGCATCATCTTTAGAAGAGGCTTCCTTCTGGGATGACAGCCATGCAGACCAATTTGATGCAGTGTGCGGCGTATGGTCTGAGCACTGACAGGCTGACCCCCCACCCCTTCAACCTCTGCAGCAATGCTGGCAGCACTCATACGTCTATTTCCCAAACACAACCTCTGGATATGACGCTGAGCACGTGCACTCAACTTCTTTGGTCGACCATGGTGAGGCCTGTTCTGAGTGGAACCTGTCCTGTTAAACCGATGTATGGTCTTGGCCACCGCAGCTCAGCTGCAGCTCAGCTGCAGCTCAGTTTCAGGGTCTTGGCAATCTTCTTATAGCCTACGCCATCTTTATGTAGAGCAACAATTCTTTTTTTCAGATCCTCAGAGAGTTCTTTGCCATGAGGTGCCATGTTGAACTTCCAGTGACCAGTATGAGAGAGTGAGAGCGATAACACCAAATTTAACACACCTGCTCCCCATTCACACCTGAGACCTTGTAACACTAATGAGACACATGACACCGGGGAGAGAAAATGGCTAATTGGGCCCAGTTTGGACATTTTCACTTAGGGGTGTACTCACTTTTGTGGCCAGCGGTTTAGACATTAATGGCTGTGTGTTGAGTTATTTTGAGGGGACAGCAAATTTACACTGTTATACAAGCTGTACACTCACTACTTTACATTGTAGCAAAGTGTCATTTCTTCAGTGTTGTCACATGAAAAGATATAATAAAATATTTACAAAAATGTGAGGGGTGTACTCACTTCTGTGAGATACTGTAACACTGTTCTAGTGGTTTTTGGATATTTAATCCAAAAATCTTACATATTGTGCCTTAAGGTCTGATGTCTCTTTTAAGTCATATAACTTGTGCTAATGTAGGGCTCAAGTCAAATGTTTGGTTCTTTCTCACTGTGCTGCTGCTGCTGCTTAAAGCAAAATTTCGGGTTCAGTTAAGCTCAGTCAGCTTTATTTGTAGCATAATGTTGATTACCACAAATATTAATTCCCTCTTGTCCCTTCTTTTCTTTAAAGAAGCCAAAAATCTGAGTTAAAGTGAGGCACTTACAATAGAGGTGAATGGATGGGGTCAATCCGTAAACGTTAAAATACTCACTGCATCAATAGAACAGCCGCAAGACATAAAAAAAATGTGTTAAAATGATTTTAGTGTGAAAAAAGTCACTAACCTTTTCTGTGTAGAATTACAAGCCATTATTGCTATGACAATAATAATAATAATAATAATAATAAATCACCCCTAAAATTAACAAATACTTTACAACACAGATTTTAACAGAGGAATTGTAATTGCTTTTATAAAAACTTCACATTTCTGCTTTTAGGCCCCAACTGAATCCTGCAGCAAAAACATTATTATTACCATATTTTTTTTTAAGAAAACGAGGGCCAAGGCAAAATTATTTCTTGTGGTAATCAAATTGTATTGAACCTTGTAACTTGTACTTATTAAAATTGTAGTGAATCCAGGATATTCCTTTAAATAGAATTTGAGGTTCTTTTGCTTGACTGTTTTATTTTGGTCATTGGGTTCTGGAATGTTCCCAGTGAGCGAACGAACGCTATGATCCCATGTGGTTGTGGTTTGGGCTCTGGGTTGATCGCTGAGCGTTGGGGATGCAGGATGGAGGAAATTACCGCAGCTTCCTGCAATATGGTGCCACCAGGTACACTGAACACACACACACACACACACACACACACGGTAATAAATATAGTTTATGTGTAAGTTAAATGAAGTCTCTTCAAGTACAGCACACAAACCACACACACACACATCCAGCATAACTGTACAGAACTGCCTCGAACACACACTTCCCACATAATTGTACCCCGTGCTTGCTGCATGAGGACAACTGATACTAACTAACTTACATAATAATAATAATAAATGTATTTCTCACTGTGCCTTCAGTAAAACTAACACACACTTTTCTAGTATGTGTAAAGGTATGGTAATTGGTTGTAAAGGCTATTGTTCTACTTTGGTACTGTACTTTGTGAGTCTGGGTTAAAAAAAAAAAAAAAAAAAAAAATGCATGAATAAATTTGCATTAATGTTCTTGTCGGACACTTTCTTACCAAAGCCGATTACAATAAAAAGCACAAATCATGTTAACTAGTACCACAACAGAAAGCTGAGAATACACAAAGAAAGCCTAATAAGACAAGCCTTAAATGACAACGAGGAGTCTATTACATCCTCAAATTCCTTACGTCAAACTATTAACCATAAAATATCTCACAAAATAAATATGCAGCCAGGATGCTGTTGTTTATTGAGAACCGCATCTGAATTCACTGGATTTAAAGATAGAGCTCTCCTGCCCTCTAGTGTTACTTATGAGGTAGGCCTACATATAGTGAAGACCACTGATAATCTGTGATTTAAAATCCCATATAAACATGGAAGTAAAAAGTTTCGGATTTCGGGAAATACAAAATAAAGAAAAGTCATTGCGTGAAATTCAGCACTAGGTCGCAAAACAAATTTATTACATTCATCATCATCATATTATTATTTTTTTATTATTGCAGAGTCAGACGTGCTTGCGTCCACTGAAACACAATATGCTATTTGAAACATTTACAAATTATACTAGACAACACGGATTTTGCACACAAAGTTCATGCCAGCTCTAGTGCTATCATTATCGCACCAAATACAGATAAATAACTCATACAAATATATTATGTAAATATAAATATCTAAATGTTCAAATATAAATTCAAATTAACTTCACTCAAATTGTTACACTGACAATAAAATTTACAATTATTTGTATTTGTTGTGTGTGTGTGTGTGTGTGTGTGTGTGTGTGTGTGTGTGTGTGTGTGTGTTGCAAAGAAGTATTTTATAGGATTATAGTGAACTGTACGGCAACACAAGTAACAGTAGATGTCGCTGTTGCGCAAGTCATAGTAAAGGGTCTGAAGGGTCATAGTAAGACTGAAACACTTCTCCGTTGGATTAACAGTCCTACGTTAATTAATTTGGGATAATTTAAGTCCATCGAAATCCTACAACTAAAAACATACTGGAAAGCGTCTTCAGCGTCATGCACCTGTCGAGACACGCAGGTAACGTTAAGTTAAGTAACCTACAGTTAACCTCATCTGAATATATTCATTCTAGAGGTGTGGTCAGTCTAACTCAAGTGAAAAACATGGGTAAACCAATAATACTTTCCCCCAAATATATAGTTAAAACATTTTAAGGGCACTCTTATGCTGATGGTTTTACTAGTTTCGCTCTCCATGGCAGCGCCGAATTAACGTTTCGTTCCTCTCGCGATAACCTGACGTCAGACACCTGCGCTTATTCTGAGAATGTGAAAAGTGATGTTGAGTTAATTTAACTACAGACTAAAAATCGAGTATATTCCCAAATCATCGAGTGAATCGTAAAAACTGGGTTAACTAGGTGAATTCTGAGGCGAAGATGACGTCATTAACCAACCAAACGCTGAAAACACTGTGATAACAGTCTACTGTAACTTTCATAGAGTACCATCATCCACCACACTAACAAAAGGTAAACAAATAATCAGTCTTATTTATTACTAAAATGTTCCTAATTATTTTTAGATAGCCTACACAGTACTGAATTCTCAGAACGTTTTTTCTTGGTTATGTGAAGAGAAAACATTAAGGGATGTTCAATTTGATCATTTTGCAAACATTAAGCCTATGGAAACGTTACTTTTAAATTTTATATGTTTAGTGTGTATCTGCAGACACAGTGACCTGTAGCTCTTTATTTACTCTCAGGAGAATGTTTTTGTTGTTGTTGAATGTCTAACTATATTACAAGTACAGTATATTGTATTTGGCATAAGTAGACGTCACACTTTTATATATGTTTAGTGTTTTATCATTTCCAGGATGCAAATATTGCTCACTGGCACAGTCTAATACATAGCAACTTGCATTCTTAATTTAAGTAACTGCAATGTAAAAACCTAATATTTTATTTAATACATGAAACAAGTTCACTCAAATACTACTAAAAGTAGCTTGTTCAGTTTAATTAAAATGAGCTAATGCAGCACAATTCTTGAACATTTTGTCACAGTTTATTTTACTGTGCACATGTGTAGTGATAGTTTCTTTGCTCTCCTACAGTCATTGTTATGTTTAATTATGTGATCACATGCATGTTTGCTTTTGCTAGCTAATAGCTGTAAAGCGATTTATTTCAGTTTATGTGTCATAAGTTTCTTGGGTTTTAACTAATTCAGCTTCAGGTACATAAAATTTGAGTAGATTTTAGTTTGAATAAATATTGTTTTTTATTATTATTATTATTCTAAATGGTAATGGTAAAAGGCAATCAGTCTCAAATTATGTGAGTAAGTTTGTTAGATTTTGTTCAATGTTTGAATAGTGGAAATTAGACCAAGATGTTTAGCATCCACAAATAAGTGCAAGCGTTTTAAAAACACCTGATCTTAATGGTATTTAGGTAACACTTTATAATAAGGTTTCATTAGTAAACATTAGTTAACTACTTTAGTTAACATGAACTAAGAATGAACAGTACTTCTATAGCATTTATTAACCTTAGTTCATGTTAATTTCAGCATTTACTAATACATTATTGAAATCAAAAGTTGTATTTGTTAACATTAGTTAATGCTTTGTGAGCTAACGAACAAACAATGACCAATTGTATTTTTATTAACTAACATTAACAAAGATTAATAAATATAGTAACAAATGTATTGCTTATAGTTTGTTCATATTAACTGATACATCAACTACTGTTAAATGAGATATTGTAAAGTGTTACCAGTATTTATTCAGATGTGAAGGGTTTGCAAATTTTTACCTTTGCAAATATTCACTAGATTCTCTTAAAATGGTTGTTCTAAGTGCTCACTGAAAGATTTGTTCTGTATTTTAGAGATATGGCAAAACATTGGATAATTCAGGGATCTTGTGGATGCTTTCAGTTGCTCTTGGAAAAAAATGTTATTACTGCAGATTTATTTATCAGTGTGCTGTTTATGAAGCTCATTATGTGATAAATTAAGCCAAACATATATATATATATATATATACACACACACACACACACACACACAGTATAATAGTATATATATTATAAAGTATATTTTAATATAATATATAAAATATATATAATAGATATATTAAAAAAATTATAATAATATAATATATGAAAAATATAAATTAAAGTTTGTATATATATAAATATTTAAGCGCTCTTTAGTTTCTTGTTGTTGTGTGTTTTCATTGTGAATTTTTTATTTACATTTTTTTTCACTAACAAAACCCAAGTGACGTACTTTTACTCATGGTAACTTCTGAAGCCCAAAGTCAGTACTTGACCCAATAAAACCTTTTTCTCCTGGAATTCTCCCTTCACATTTCACGGAGGAATCCCATAAGAGCAGCCGTGCTTTTGTAGAGGGACCCCCATGAATGTAAACGCAATATGGTCACAGCCTGGCGCGAGGTGGGGTGGGTTTGTTTTCACATGCTTAATTCAGTTTGTCACCTTCATTCAGGGGGCTTTGAGTGCCCTAATTTGTGTTAATGAGGGGTAATAAAGTCATAGTCCCTTATATTAGTGCCAAGGGGGCAGAAGAGAGAGAGAAAGGCAGGCTGACTGCTCGCCTTTCTCTTTTTCTCCTCACCTATCCATCGCTCCTTCCTTCCGTCAAAGCCAGAAAGCCTTGATCCGCTGTTCCGTCTTCCCGTGCGGCTCGCCTCCATTGTTCCTCTAATTAGATCTCTTTTGTTGGGTTAGTGCCGACGCCATCTGCTCTGCTGTCAGGAGCACGGTGGCTCTGGGGCAGGGGCATTGTGAGGGTGTAGCCCATCTCCCCACTCCCCACAACGAGCTACAAAAGAGCTGGCGTGTCCCCGGCGCACTCACATAAGGGCCCTTTCACACTTGATGGAATTAGGAAGAGATTGATGTCCCTGTGCTCAGGGAAGACCATAAGATATTTGTAGAGCTGCAAGCAGGCTGAGGAGAGAGAGCGAGCGAGCGTGTGTGAGGGGTTAAAGAAAGTTATTGTAAGCACTTAGCTGGTAATGTTAAAGAAAACAAGAGTTAGACCTTACATAGCACGTGTCAGCTGTTGCACTGGATAAACTCTCGTCAGGAAGTCTTTTGAGCTGCCTAAACATTGTTGTCAGAGCTGTCAAAACTCGCCTGTGTAAACGTGAGGCCAGAAATCTCTTTTGAACATATAGCCTACCGTATGAAAAGCCCAGAGCTGGCTTTTCCCCTTTCTTCTTAGTATGGCATTAAATTATAATGAAAATTGTAAGTTTATAAAGTTGCAAATATTTCATCTGAACTTCAATTTCATTTCAGACTTGTGGGCATAGTTTAGGGCACACAATCAGTGAAGATCTGAGAGTGCCGTGGGGATGTTTTTCTTTGGGTCTGTAGGTGGCAGTGTGGTTTCGCCCACATCCGTTTCCAGCATATAGCTCATGCAACAGGAATTGACCACAGGTACTGAAGGACAGTGCAATCCAAACATATATCTATCTGATGCATGAGAGGTATGCCTGAGAATTCAGTAGAGAGAGAAACAGAAAACCAGAGAGATGGAATAAACCGCTGTGAACCTGCAGGGTAGAGCTGGTATAGCAGCGTCAGGTTTGATGCGTTTGCTAATGCATAAGGGCATTGCAGCTTCTCTGTATTTCTAGTCTGAGATGCATGAAATCTTATTGAGATTATGTGACCCTGGATCACAAAACCAGTCATAAGTCTCACAGGTATATATGTAGCAATAGCCAACAATACATTGTATGGGTCAAAATTATCGATTTTTCTTTTATGCCAAAAATCATTAGGATATTAAGTAAAGATCATGTTCCATGAAGATATTTTGTAAATTTCCTACTGTAAATATATCAAAAATGTATTTTTGTGAGTGGATATGCATTGCTAAGGACTTCATTTGGACAACTTTAAAGGCGATTTTCTCAATATTTTGATTTTTTTGCACCCTCAGATTCCAGATTTTCAAATAGTTGTATCTCGGCCAAATAGTGTGCTATCCTAACAAACCATACATCAATGGAAAGAATTGACCCTTATGACTGGTTTTGTGGTCCAGGGTCACATATAAGTCATCCAGATTGCTTTGTGATCATGACCCAACTACTGTGTGTAAAGTAGTTTTTATTTTAAAGAAGGCTAAACATAATGTGTGTTTTCTGTGGTTTTACAATAGACACCAAGGGGTGATCCAACATAGTAGTATTTTTTTTTTTTTACTATTTTAGTAGTAATTACATTAGTAAAAAAAAAAAAAAATGGACATTGTACATTTATTAATATTACTATAAACTCTATAGACCCAACAATATGCACAATATAAATAATGCAGACCTAATAGATATAATGTTAACAATTTAGCAGTTGACAACTTTTAGTGAGTGAACCTGTATTTAATGTACTGTAGCCTGTTTTTGTGTTTTGTTTTGTTTTTTAAGATGAGAGACAGCATGTCCATGTTGGCAGCTGTTTAATTTGTCTAGCTTTTACTAAAGGACTGATACATTTGCAATAGAGTTTGATTGGATGCACAGCATTTGACTTCAAAAGTCCTTGGAAGGCAAAGTGCTGTTTTTCCTCTCTACAAATTTCTGTCATTAATTCAGCTTAATATACAGAACTTTATGCAAATCATTCCTGCATTTAGATGAGCTATGTTTAGTTTTTGCAAACATATATTTCTAAATAAATATAATTTAACATAAAATAAATGTAATGTTTAAATATATCCCATTTTGACTAGATTTTAAATGGAGAACATTATATAAATGTAACCAAAAGCAATGATGTCATTGTTATGTTTGCATACTGAATTCTGATTCGGTCTTGCTGAGATAACTTTTCTTTCTTGCATCTGTTTAACCATTCATAACCGCCTTTACATTGTAAAACAGTATTGTGTCGTGTTGATTCTCATGTATCCGACAGAAAACAAGACCTGCTCTAATGGCATGACAGTGGTAAAGCTGCTCAAATACAGTGTCTTGCTTACACAGAACTAGCTTAAATCTAATCGTACTTAAAATTTTAACATTCTGTTTTTGTTACCTTGCATGCACAGGTATTTCCAGTTTGCAAACAGTTTATTTTGCCATTTTAAAAGTCATCAGACCTTTAGGAGACAAAATTCACAATGAGGCTTTGATCTGTCTCTCTTTTTCACTTTCCCTCACATTATCTATTGTCAATCAGTATAAGTTATTTTACTCACATTCTTCTTCCTCTCTGCACAGGCGTTCAACACACTCCACGTCTGCATTCATTCCAGCCCGTTCTCCCTCCTCCATTTTCCCAACCCAAAAAAAATCCACAGAATGCTCCTCCGACCCTGTCTAACAACAAACACACGTGAAATGTGTTACTTTAGCTGCAAACATTTGGCCTGGCATTAGTGATGGTGCTCCAGGCTCATGTTGAAGTTCTTATTGTCGGGGAGTCAAACCTGATTAGGTCGAGAGGCTGATCCGGGGCCTCAAACACCAGTCAGCACGTTTGCATGTTCACATTTTATCAACACAGAACTGATTCTGAAAATTACAGAATATCAGCAGCACCAAAAAAAAAAAAAACAACAACAACAACCAAAATGTAATATTATGTTAGACTAAAATTATTCAGATTATAATAAAGTTTTGTTATGTGGTATAAAGTATTTTTGAACTAGCAATTTTACTTTTTGTTTATAATTTATATATAAACATATAATTAAGTTGTGACTGAAACATCAATTCTTCATTCTTCATCAATTCTTCAAGATTTTATTGTTAGACAAAACACTAAACATTTTTGGGTTTCAAAAGACCTCTAGACTGACCCAATGAATACATTTTAGATCTTTAAAGAGATAATAAAGATTTTGAAACAGCCATTGGTTTGAAGATTTTTTTTTTATTTCCAGTTATTTATTTAATCAGGGACAATATACATTAATAATACATAACAATATGTAAAATGCACCAAATTTAGCCAACACAGATTTGGCTAATTTTCATCCATAGTCCCTTGACAGGTTGATGTTAAGGACAGGATGAAAGAAAAAAACTACCATACCAGAATGTTTATAAATGTTCACAATTTTGATTCAGCAGTAACCATATTTTCAGCTTTTTTGAGAAACCACAATGACCTTTTATGTGTTTTAATTATTTCAGCTCTGTTGGAAGTCTATTCCACTCATGTGTTCCTCTGAAAGCAAAAGACACCTGACCAAAGGTAGTTCTTCTCAATGGTACATTACATTCACCCCTAATACCGGCTCGTTTATACTGTCCTGTTATCTGACCAATATAATCCTTAAAAACAGGTTGAGCAAAACCATTTAAAATCTTAAAAACAAGTACTAAGTCAGCAAATTGAATCATTTAAAATAAAAAACATAGTTAAAATACTACAATGGTAAAAACTATTTGACTTTTTATCTAGAACCTTGAGAGTTTGTTTATATACAATTTCAACCGGTTTGAGAAAAGACTTGCATGTTTGTGTCCAGGTAGTCATACAGTGCGTAATATGCTGAATAATCATTGAGTTCATAAATAAAACTGCTGCTTCTTCAGTCAAACTATTTCTAATAAATCTAAAGTTCGCTAAAGTAAATTTCACTGTGTTTACCACTTTCTTCACGTTTTTTTTAAAAGAGAGGTAAGAATCCATTATTATTCCTAGATATTTAAATTCATGTACTCACCTACTACCTTCTGTCCCTGGACGAATATTTTTGGCTGATCTTATCTATATCTGGCTGATTTGATCATGATCTGGCCTTTTAGTAAAAAACATACAAACACTATTCTTAATATTAAGATGTAAACATGATTTGATAAGCCATTGTGAAACCTGATTCATGGTATCAGTTAATTTCTGTGCTGCCTGTTGTTGAATTTTTGTTTGTACACACAGGACAACATCAACAGCATACATTTGACAAATAACATCTGGAGAACAGACATTTGGTAAATCATTTTCATACAAACAACAATGGACCTAAAATAGAACCTTGTGGAACTCCAATATTATATTCTGATGTTGCATTTATAACCCTTACACATTGTTTTCTATTTGCTAAATAAGATTTAAACCACATAGTGGCCTCAGTTGAAAAATTAAAATTTGATAACCTAGTGAGCAAAATGTGATTTACAGTTTCAAAAGCTTTCTTAAAATCCAAGAATACAGAAAGAAAAAAGTTGTTTTAAGTGCATTCACACTCACACTTGCATCCATAACATACATAAAAGGCAGACACACTTAACTCTATCCAGTCTGTACTGTGTTCAGAAAGGACAGAGGGAAAAAAAAGCTCTCATCCCTGCAAACACAAGGAATCTTTTAAAGATTTCACCCTTGGTTGACTATCACTCTCTTTTTCTCTTTCCCTCTAACCCCTCCTCCTCCTCCTTTCAGGCCTTGGCGGTCCGCTGCTCGCAGGGTTAAAATAAACGCTAGCAGTGAACCATATTGCGTTCCCTCCTCTAATCTCTCCTTATTCACAGGCGCGTAATTGGTAGTCAATTTGCACTCCCCCTTCACCCATTGTGCTGTATTTCCCTCTGACAGAGTGCGGAAGATAAATGACCGAACCGTGCCAGAGGGACCGCAGCTCGCCGAACACAGGCACCCTAAATTCATTACACCAATTTCCTCTTGTCCTGCTCTCCAAAAGAGAATGAGAGAGAGAATAAAGGAATGAAGATGAAGAAAAACAGTCAGATGGTCTTTGTAAATGAAGGGGAAAAGGGAAAAGGAAAGAACAGACGCGAGAAGGAGCATTTGGACTTGAGCGCATTCAAAAAAGAAAAGCCATTTTAACCATTTAGCTGGAATGAATACAGCTAAATGGTTTAACCATTGTTATTATTGATTTATGTAAACTAACATATTGAAAAAAAAGTTGTATTTATGTGCTGCAATTAGAAGTATTTTGACATACTTGAGCATTTCATTTTCTATTTTACCCTTTTTTGGTTAATTTCTATGAAAGTAAACTAGCAATCATAAACAAAGTGAAAACATATGGTAAAGACAGCATCAAATCAAAATCGATCCTGTATTCATGGTCTCATAATACATTATTAACCAATGCTGGTGATTCTAAAGAACAAAAAGGATTCTGTAATTTTTTTTAAATCAAAATGTAATAATAATCTCCACCACTGAAATGACTTTAAATTATGAATAACATAGTTTAAGATTTATGATCCAATCAAATTCCGCTTACGTTTCTCTCTGAATATGCTGCTTTATTTGGAAATGTGTCACATAGAAATGTGTCTTTAGCATCAACCCTTAGTACTAAAATTCTGAAATAATAATACAGGCAGGATATTAGGTTAGAATAACTTCATATTTTCTGTGTTAGTCCGCTGACTCTGTGTTCACACTGGTCCCTTTGTTCTGGTTCGGACCCGCTCAGCAGTGGGATCTTCTTCCAGTGACCTGCCCTCGTTCTTAAAGCTGCTCTATGAGTGAAATGATTTATCCTGCACTGTCACTGGTTCCTTTGCCTTAGATCTCAGAGCTTCCTGTCTTCCTCTGAAATCTGTATCATTCTCTCTACAGTTCTACCTATTGTTCTATGTCTAATATCTAATATTGCTCTTGCTAACTATAGTTTGATCAATTGTTTTTTTTTTTTTTTTGTTTTGTTTTGTTTTTTCTTCAATCTACTGGTCTACATTTCCATTTAATCATTTAGCAGACACCTCTATCCAAACTGACTTACAAATGAAAATACAACAAGCAATTCATCTGTATGATATTGTTTGTTTTCTTTAACTTGTTCTTTCCTTCATTCTTTCTAACTATCATTTGTTCTGTCATTTTTTTCTGTTATTCTGTTAAACTATCAAACATTTTTTTTCCCCATTCATTCTAATGTTCTGTTTATCGTTCTGTTTATTCAATAGCTTTCATTGGTTCTATCATTTGTTCTTTCTGTCTGTCGTTCATTGTAAAGTATTGTTTTCTGTTGTACAGGACTGTATTGTCATTATGTTGCTCATTCTGTTTTTTTTTTTTGGTATTGTTCTATATACTGTAGCTATAGTTAATTCATTGTATCTATCTTTCATTTGTTATATTGTTTTCCTTCTATTATTTTCTCTATTGTTTGTTCATTCTGTCATTGTATCTGTTGATCCTTTGATCATTCATTTAATCTGTTGTATGAATTGTTAGTTGTATTGTTCTATCAGAAAATTTATCTTTTGTTTGATCTGTCATTCTGACTGTCGCTATTTATCATTTGTTCTATAGTTATGTTTATTATTTTTCTCATATATCTTCCGTTTATCATTTTTTCTATCGTTTGCTCAGTCTATTATTTGCTATTGTTTGTTCGCTCCATTTGATTTGTTCTATTGTTCATTGTTCTATTAATTGTTAGTTTTATTTATCTATTGTTTCTTCTATCATTCTGTCTGTCAGTATTTATCATTCATTCTATAGTTCTATTTTTTCCATTTTTCCTATTGTTCTGCTTATATATACTGTTCTGCCAATGTTATCTTATGTTCTTTTATTCATTCTATAAATCTACAGTACTCTCCAAATTGGAAAAAACCCAGGGTTTTCTAATTGAAGTTTTGAAGAAAATCATAATTTCTTATTGGCCTAAATGCATTAAAGTAACTCACGCGTGACCTTTCCAGTGTGATTACGTAATGCGTGGCGCATCGCAGAGCAGTGCAAGACGAGCATTTGTGGTTAAAAAGTATATAAATTTTTATATTTTTTAGAAAATGACCAATCGTTTCGATAGATAAGACCCTTATTCCTCATCTGGGATCGTGTAGAGCCCTTTGAAGCTGCACTGAAACTGCAATTTGGACCTTCAACCCGTTGGTAGCCGTTGAAGTCCACTATATGGAGAAAAATCCTGGAATGTTTTCCTCAAGAACCTTAATTTCTTTTCATCTGAAGAAAGATAGACATAAACATATTGGATGACATGAGGGTGAGTAAATTACCAGGAAATTTTAATTCTGAAGTGAACTAATGCTTTAGCAATGCAGAGTCATCACAAAATTACCACATAATTTCCAAGGGCATGTCCAAACTTTTGGATGCCACTGTATCTATTGTATTTGTTATTCATTTTCTCTCTTGTTGTACCTATCTATCCATCTTTCTCTCATTCTGTCATTTGAATAGCTTTCCCATGGTTGAGTACATAGTGATTCCATCAAAGTTATGTGTATTGTTGTAAACCATGGATTTTTATTATATTTTTGTTTTCTTTTTATCGTAAAATCCAAAAGAGCTTCAGATTATGTTTTCGTGTGTGTGTGTGTTGTGTATGCAGCACTTAGTTGAATGTTTTTTTCTTCTGTCTTCACAGGCTGTGCTGTTCATAACTCTTGTTTCAGCCTTCAAAGCCTTTGGCAGATTAACAGAGCCACAGAAGAGTGTGATTGAGCCGCTGTGGTAATTTATGTATCTTCCTTGGCTCTGCGATTCAGCTTCGCACCTGTTGAGCTCCCACAATCAGCTCTGTCTCCCAGCCAGGGCCGCCGTGGGTCAAACGGCAATGGCCGCTGATGCTCTTTGTACCTTATCTGAACAGCGGGATGAACGGCGTTCTTGAGTGAAACAATACAACTTGTAGATCAGCGTAAGATAGATATCCGTTGGTCTTGGTTGCTAATGCAGACAAGCTGACACGCACCTTCATCGGGCAAGCTACTTAGCAACACGGCCGCAGATGGCACAATTCGGAAGACGCCGCAAATGTTTTCCATTAAAGCCTCATGATGAGAGCGAGACAACAGAAATATGACAGAGGTGTAAGGATGGATGCTTTGAGCGTTAATAAAGATGTCATGTGAAAACATCAAGAGACACAAAGTCTCATTTTCATCCAAGGTGCTGCCCTCCAGATGTGCGCGAGTCGAGGAGGAGATTGGGCCGTAACCGGGCCTGTCTGCCACGCTACTTTCAGCTAACAGGCACAACCTTAGCGCACGTTTGAAGTGAGGGCCAAGAAGTGTCCAGGCCCTTAACGACCAGCAATTTATTACAACACCGTCCTGCTGAGTGCAAAAGGTCAGAGGTCACCTGGTGAACCCCATAAAACCCCACTCTCTTGTTCTTTTTTCTTTTCTCTTACCCCAACCAATTTTCTCTTCAAGCCAGCCTGTCTTTCTTGTGCCTTTAGCACCTGTTTAGCACCTTGGTTCTTTTATGGGGTTTGTCAGGTTGCTCTTAAGTGTGTCATGGTTGCGGTTCAGGGGGCAAATAAGGGTTGGATATGGTGCCAAAAGTAAAACATGTTGTTTGGTATGTTCCAGTCCATCTGAACTATCAAGGCATCTTATTGGATCAAATCCATATCTAATGCAAATAAAACCAATCCATATCCAATGCAGATCATTCCACCTTTCAACTTCCTAGGGTGCTTGTTGGAAGCTCCTGTGTGATATTTTCCTTTTGGAATATGACCAGTTTAGCATTTCCCCTCTATGTGAATAGACTTTTTCCCTAAAGCATTAAAAGCATTAATCTGCAATGTTCAGTGATTACAATGTGGCAAATTTTCAGAAATGTGAGATGGTAAAAATGTTTTTTCAGAGGCTGAGATGATTTTCCTGAATCCTCTGACACAGCTGGCTCTGGCTTCAGCATGTGGTAATGTGAGAGATTCTGGTTAAAGGCCAGCGAATAATTTCAGCACAGCATGGACGGTAAAATTTGGCCCACACAGACTCCAAAATGAAGAACGATGGGGGGGAGGCGGTGGGGTTCCCTTCCGACTAGCACTACTAATGTTACTGGCTTCGCTTTAGAATGAGGTAAAACTGCCCAAAATCCCCAGCTTTGTCGTGAAAATGTTCATGTGCTGTACAGGTTCATTCAGCGTGGAAATGGGAGAGGGGAGGGCAAAGAAATCAAAGAACGTGTCCGCCAGCGAGATTTACTACATGGCTGAAAAACAATGTTTTCGCTTGTCTTATAACCAGAAGCTGAGGGAAACGAGAGAGAAAGAAACGATCGAGTAGAAGGAGAGAGAGAGAGTTCAAAGACTAGCTGTTCTTGTTATCTGGCTGAAGTGCAGCAATAAAATTCCAACTTCATATTTCTCAAAATTTCCTGGTTGCAGCACCTCCGTAGATGGACCTGTGAGTTTGAAGAGTCCAACTGCATGTTTGGCCTTGTTATGCTTCCATTTATCAAGTTTAGTTCCTTGTGAATTTTTGCTTTCATAAATAAAGACAAATTGGGCATTGTGTCTAATGGTAGAAATGTTCTTTTCTAAAGGCCCATTCACACCAAGAACGATAACTATAAAGATAACTATATTAGCGTCCACACCACTGGCCGATATTGTTTTGGTTTATTCTAAGCGCGTGCTTGTCTGTCACTTTAAATGCTCGAGCTCTTTACAGCAGGATGGAATCTGATTGGCTGTTAATGTTTTTATCGTTCATCAGCTGGATAAAATTGTTCTGAAAGTGATTCCAACGATATTGTTTCTCTGTGCCGTTATTGTTATATCTGTGTTGTGAACTCTGCTATTCTTTAATATTGAGAATGATTTTTAGAACTATATCTTTATAGTTATTGTCTTTGGTGTGAATGGGCCTTAAAGGGTTAGTTCACCCAAAAATGAAATTTCTGTCATTAATAACTCACCCTCAGGTCCAAACCCATAAGACCTTCGTTCATCTTCAGAACACAAATTAAGATATTTTTGATGAAATCCGAGAGCTTTCTGACCTCCCTATAGACAGCAACTTCATAACCAATTTCAAGGCCCAGAAAGGTAGTAAAATCATCCTTAAAATAGTTCATGTGACTACAGTGGTTCAACCTTAATGTTATGAGGCGATGAGAATACTTTTTGTGTGCAAAAACCAGTGGTGGACGAAGTACACAAATCAAGAACTTGAGTAAAAGTACAGATACATATCATAAAATATTACTCAAGTGAAAGTATTTAGTGCTCCTTTTCAATTTTACTTGAGTGAAAGCACAAAAGTACTTGATTTTTAATGTACTTAAGTAAAAAAGTACTGATTGATGAATGTTTATTTTGTAATTTTATATAGGCCACTTATATAATTTAATTTTATATTATATATTGTATATAATCCTATTGCTCAAAATAATTATGAATGATTATGAATTGTCAAATAGCCAGCACTAGTCAGTATGGATGGAAGATTAGTGGATGCAGATACATAATATGTAATGTGTGTTGACAAACAGTATAAAAACAGATGAAACATATAGGGCTAAATACATAACATTTTTAAAAAAAAAATTGCTGCAGCAGCGGGGAAGATGAACGTGCATGTGTTATTTTAATTTGTGTTAGAGTTGCACGATTCTAGATAAAATGAGAATCAAGATTTTTATTTGTTTCTTTCAAATAGAAATCATGATTCTCCCATGGTTCTGAATAGACAACTAAACAAAATTGCGTATAATTATTTACTAGAGGACAAAATATTAATTGCTGCAGTCTATTTAAAAATATTTAATTAATTAATTTTAAAAAATGGGTTTGAATGAATGATTTAATGACTCACTCATAACTATTTCACTTGTTTCATTACTGGATGAATCAATGTTTTTGAACAAATCTTTTGAATGAATCATTCAATGTCAAATACATTTTAACAGTCACTTGTCGCCTCCTAGTGCCGTAACGATGTAATCGATACAACCGTTATTTGAAGCGGCATGTTAGTTTTAAAATGTGATTTGATCTGTTTGAATCGAGATCGCGATCTGTAGACACATTGATGTGGACGTGTCGCATTAAAGCATTTCAGTGGGCTTAAACAGTTCGCCCTTTACAGCAGATTTAGTTCAAAAACAACTGACCTAAATATGATTTTCAGTTACAATAATTCATCCTAAAATTCAACATTAGTAGGCTGACTTACTTTTCACCATCAGTCGTGCGCGCACTCAGAGGATCCCCCAGTTCTTGGCTAATTTTCAGTCAGACTTGTAAATTCATTCACTGGAGACTCGCTCTGAACGGATCATTGAATCAATGATTTGTTGACTCGAGAACAGCTGCAATACGATCAGTCCAATTCGCGAATGAATTGTTTATGAGATTTGTGAACCGATTTAACAGGATGATTGAAAAGAATCAGTTCGTGCACGAATCGGACACCGCTTTTGCGTCTCTGAGCATGTGACGATTTCTTCATTTTAAAATAAGGAGTAACGATATGTTTTATGAAATGTAGTGGAGTAAAAAGTATGATCTTATGCTTTGGAATGTAGTGAAGTAAAAGTAAAAGTTGCTCAAAATAAAAATACTCGAGTAAAGTACAGATACTTAAAAAATGTACTTAAGTACAGTAACGAAGTAAAAATACTTAGTTACTGTCCACCAGTGGCAAAAACAAAACAAACATAACGACAATTTATTCAACAATTTCTTCTATTCCCAGTCAATCTTCTACGCTGTTTACGTTGTAAACACAGTGCAGCACTTCCGGGTTCTACGTCAGAGCGGCAGCTCAGTATTGGCCGAGGCTGTTCATGTGAGCAGCATGACACATGCGTGTGATGCTTACTCAGTAGCCAGCCAATAATGAGCCGGCTTTCTGACATAGAACCCGGAATGTAAACAGTGTAGGAGACTTTTTCTTTACTACCTTTCTGGGCCTTGAATTTGGTTTTGACGTTGCTGTCTATAGGGAGGTCAGAAAGCTCTTGGATTTCATCCAAAATATCTTAATTTTTAACAAAGGTCTTACGGGATTGGAACGACATGAGGGTGAGTAATTACTAATTAATGACAGAAATGTAATTTTTGGGTGAACTAACCATTTAAGTCAGAATCAAGAGGTGAAGTATTGGTTAGTTAGTATGACCTTGTTAGCCCCGGCTGGTAGATATTGTAACTACACTATCTGGTTCTAAACAGAATTTTTCTCCATAGAATACCATTATTATTAATACAAATTATTTTAAAATTATTATTAGATAGATCATAAAAGTGTGGATTTTATTGATGTTTTCCTAGAAGAAATTATTGCTGTGGCATTTATTACTCAGGTGAAAGCATTAATATAAAAATGGAGCAAGAATAAAAGTAATAACTGACAACAACAGACAATGAAATATAGAAGTAAATGGCATTAAGATCAAAGGGAAAGTCATTATTAGAACTCAAACTATTCAAATGACACATAGAGTCTGTCAGAGGTCTATATTTGTCCAGAGAAGTTGGCTCTTCCTCTCAGGAAATGCCAGTGAAATTCACCTGTTGCCTGTTACAAACTGGCTTCATAACAATTCCAGACAATTAGACGCACTGTGTGCATTGTTTGTAAGTACTACATAGTACATACAGAATAATATATGTAATTTGACATGTCAGTGTAAGATAGTGGTGACTGTAAGAAAAAATGTAGTGACAATATTATGCTAAATGTGATCTTGTTAGACTGGTCCTTAGTTATTTAATGTTAGACAACAAGTTGGGCAGTACTGACTGTTGACTAAAGCTGATATGGACTATAATATACACCACAACCTGTCAACAGATACACAAACACACAGCATTGCTGTCCACCTGCTGCATCCACGTCACAGAAGTGCTTGTAATATCTGCGAGCGGATAGATGTGTAATGAGAGTGGGGTGGATGTCAACCTCTAGTGTTTCTGAGTGATAATAACCATCATTTTCTCAGAAGGAGAGTGAATCTGACTGTGACCTCTGACTCTTAGAGAGTGATTACTCTCATACCATTCATCACAGGATGTTGATGAATGAGCTTTTTTTTTTCTTTTCAATTATGGGTGTGATTTTGGAAATTTAGTGTTTTTCATGTCCTGAAAAATAAAATAGCATTTACTTTTATATTTACAGCAACATACGTTCAAAATATGGTAGATGTCACATCCTGAAATTGGATTGGCCAAGTTTTAATCTGTTAAAACTAATAATACATTATTATTTTATTTCTTTGGGAATTTTATCCAGGACTCAAGAGCTGAGTGTATATATATATATATATATATATATATATATATAAAGCTGATATATCTTTGTTATTGAAAGAAAACGTAAAATATGGCTTGACTACGTGATCCAACTCTGTCATGTCCTCTATCAGTATGCAATGAACATGACACTGATCGAATGCTTTTATTCGCAACATTTTATTTTCGACTTTTTTCTTGAAATGCAATGATTTTATTCTCAAAATTTAATGTTTATTCTCAACCTTTTTTTTCAATTTTTTTCTCGAAATTTAACAAGTTTTTTCTCAAAACACGACTTTATTCTCAAAAATTAATAAGTTTATTCTCAGCATTTTATTTAAACTTTTTTCTCGAAACACGACTTTATTCTCAAAATTTAATGAGTTTATTCTCGACATTTTATTTTGACTTTTTTCTTGAAATTTAACAAGTTTTTTCTCAAAACGCAATGACTTTATTCTCAAAATTAAATTTTTTTTATTCTCAACATTGTATTTCAACTTTTTTTCTCAAAATTTAACGAGTGTTTTCTCGAACCGCAATGACTTTATTCTCAAAATTTATTTATTTTTTATTCTCAACATTGTATTTCGACTTTTTTTTCTCAAAATTTAACGAGTTTAATCTCGCATTATAATGACTTTATTTTTTTATTATTGCTTGGCCCCTAATCTTCTTCCGTAATATATATAATTAAATCTATTATACAGTTATATATAATATATATTAATGTAACTTTTTAAAGTTACTTTTATCTGTTGTACACTGGCCACTATTTAATGTTTAACCACATGTGTTGTATAAAACCATCAATTTGAGCCGAACAACACCCCTTAACCCTAGTAAAATTATTGTAACATACAGATTATTGTGGCCTGCTGTTTCAAAATAGCATTCAGTTTTACTCTACAATCATGTTGGCAGTATTTTTAGAGTTGTTGTGGCTTTACAGAGAGTTTCTCTAGCAGGCAGTGGAGACAGAAGCAGGAACCTCCGTCACACCGCATCAGAACTCTAACCCAGACAACACTGTCAGCATCTTACTCGGTGTCTCCTCCGCTGGGTCGCCATGAATCATGGAAATTGATTATGCTGTCACGTCCCAAATCCTGCTGCCCAGGGCTTGACCGCACTTGTGTGTGACTATCCACGGTCAAGCCTGCTTAGGCGCTCCGCAGCCAGTGACCGTGGCGAGGGGCCAGCCCTTGAGGATGAACCTCCAGGGTCAGCAGGCCCGAGAGCGTGGAGAATGGAAGAAGATCTTTCACGTCGACTGCAGGGAATGAAGACGTGCTGCTTCACATACCAGAGCCAAATGCTTCTCTTGTTTCCTCTCTCTCTCTCTCTCTCTCTATCTCCACTTGGCCACTCCGTTCCTCGTCGCTCGGTGACATCCATCTTAATCAGGTGCTGACGACATCATCTTTGAGAACGGATTCCGAGACTCCATGGAGACCAGACCATCATTTTTTTTCTCGGCAGCATTCTTGCGGTCAGTTGATGACCACATATTTCAGTTATTCTGAAATATCTGCAAAAGATAGAAAAAGAACATGAGGTAATGTTTGTCTTAAGTTATTTATGAGTGTTTACTTACAAGAGATTTAATGAATGCTGGTTATTAGATGTTAAAACTCTACAATTAGCTGTCCTGTCTGCTAGCTTAGCACTCTTCCCCTGCTCCCTCGCTAATGGCTTCTGCAGATTGTTGTTCTTTTTTATTGTAAATATAAATCTCCTGTAACAAGCTGAAAACACCCGTAAATCTCGTGCCGGTTTCACATCGCAGGAGTTTTTAAGGGTCAGTGTTTCCATGGAGACATGTCTGTCAGCCCTTCTCTCAACTCAAGCGGGCCGCTTAAAGACAACGATGTTTGTGGCACTAGAACAAACGCAACTTTGTTTTACCTTAAAGACACCAGCGATAATCAATTGGACTTTATGTAAGATTCTAAATCATGCAAAGCATCTGCTTTTGATACCAAGATTGAGTTTCCACAGTGTTTCAATGTTAACCCAATAAAGAGCCGAGAGAGCGTAAAGGGTCTTGTTAAAAGCACCTGGTCCTCTCTGTCTTCCGTGTCCAACGCTAGCGACAAACTGTGAAGGAACCAGATGCAACCGACTCGAGGGGAAACGAGATCTGTGGCCTACGTTGAAAAATGGTTTACAGAAATGGAAGAATAGCTCGAAGTCTAATTAGTCTCAAAAATGAGCGCAGCACATCTGTCAAAGCATTCCTCGTCGAATGTGTTGGCAAACATCACGGCATGAAGAAAATTTGTTCATTTCAGAATTTTATCCAGGACTCCAGAGCTGACAAAATCTTATCTTTAGGTTTTTTTCTGTGCGCGTGAGAAATGATAAATTCACATTACGCACGTCAAGAAATTCTGGGAGTTCTGCCGTTGTTGGCTGTGGCAGAAACATTTTTGTCATTTTTTTTTCCTCTCGTAGTTTCTCTTCTCTGAAATAAAACCGGTACTCTCAGTTGTAGCAATGGGTCCTATAGATGTCAGGTCGTCGAGAGCAGGCTCGTACTTTACTCTGGCCTGTGGTGGTCACTCTCCATAAGACTGTCATTAAAATGTCTTTGGTGATTAAAGGGACACTTCAGTCCAGGCTTTTTTGTCGTTAAGTCGTCTTACTTGGGTTACCTCAGCACAAAGAAAGCAAGATAATGTCCACAAAGAAAGCGCGCCATGTGTCTGTAATTTGACCTGTGAACTTTTCAGGTTATGATATCAAGTGTTGTCTGAAGAACAGTATGGTCCTTTTCTACAACTACATGAAAGTACATACTTGGTTTTGAATTTATTTTTTTTAGTATTTAATGGGATTTTTTTCCTTAAAGGAAAAGTCCACCCAAAAAGAAAATCATTTAATATATTTATAATTAATGTTATAATCTTAGTTTTAATTTCCATCTTTTGTTATACATTCTATGTATATTAATTTTATCTTCTTTTATTATGATTATTATTATTATAAAGTGGCTTTCATCTTCAATATTTTTACTTTATCTGTTTATGTGAAGTACTTAATGCTTGTAACGCTTTTCATTGTAAAGCACTTTAAGCTGCATTTCTTGGTTGAAAAGTGCTATACAAATAAAGTTTATTAGTATTATCATATTAATTTACTCACCCTCATGTTGTTTCAAACCCATATACATGTCTTTTTTCCATCCTTCTTTTTTCTTCAAACAACATTGGACCCCACTGACTTTCTTTGTATGCACAAATAAACTTTTTTTTCAACATGTTCTTTTGTATTTTAAAGAATAAAGTCATACAATAAATGTTTGGAATGACATGAGGGTGAGCAAATGATGACAGAATTTTCATTTTTTTGGGCGGTGAACTATCCCTTTAAGATTAAGCATGATGCCTAAAAAGATGTTTTATTACAGGAAATGAACCTGCAATGAATTAGCTTGACCCCAATGCGAGGACATTTAATATTATTCATAAAATTTCAGGCTTTCAGAATGTTAATCATATCTCAGCATGTGAGTGTTTTGTTTTGTTTTTTTCTCCCACAATTTTACAGCATTATAAATTTTGGCCCAGTCTCAAATTTACCAGCCGTCAAAACTTTTCCTCAACCAAACTCGCAGACACAGTCCAATCGCCACTTTTCTTTTTTTCACGTGAGTGTAGAGAGTAATGTTGTGTAAAAAGAAAGGAAGAAAGAAAGAGTGGGTGAAGGGGGAAAATCTCAACACTTGTATAAATTTGTCAGTCAAAGTTTTTGAGGCGGATCCAGCTGACAGTTTGGACCGGAGTGTGTTCTTGATAAAGCCAGCGGTGCCTGATGGGAACCATATGCCGGCTCTCTGAATCAATGAACCGTAAAGTTTAATGGAGAACCTCCAGTGTGACCCTGGCCATATCAAGGTGAAGTTCTCTGTATAATGATGTATAGGGAGGGTCCGGGAGTGTGTCTCCTTTTCTAAGTGATCCATCTCTCCCACTGCCATTAGCGATAGGAGCTTAAAGTGGCCCATTGGAAAGGAAAATAGATGCTGTCCATTGTTTGATGTGTGGAAGTGTCACTTAAAAATGTTGGTCTGTTATCTCTGAAGTCATTTTGTAATGTCGATTCAGAGGTCATGCCATGTTCAAGTGCTCCGTTGTGCTGATGTGTATTTGACAGAAGGTGCTTTTGGACGTTTATCGCTGAAATGGATCTGGTGTTGTTCATGAAAAAGTCTTTTACTGTGTAAAAGAGGATTCGTCTACTGGCTCGGTTTGCCTTCTCGGAGAAGTGCATCAAGGAACCGAGCCCTGAACACATGGTCTTTGTGCCTTCTTGGAATTTCCTCACAAGTAAGCGATGAATGCTGAAACGTTAACTTGTACGGTGCAGATGAAAGTTGCTCCGCAAACACTCTGAGGAGCAATCAGAACGATTGAGCAATGATTCTGCTCTCGGAGACGGCCAACTTTCGGCCTATTTGTGATGCGATTGATCCGAAGCCAAAAGTGAAGTGCGTGATTGTGTAGCTCTGGATGTACGGAAGAACAACTGGCAGTGATTAGCATGTGTTTGAGAGGATCTCGTCGTAGGACGAGCAGCCGGTCACCGGCGAGAACATTGGACTCGCAGTGCCCGGATCTGGAGACGTCCCTCTTTCAGCACCTGATCTGTTTCGCTGCAGGGGCGCCTTGTTGGGAGTGCAGGATATAAGGATGCTGTTTTCTAGCCCTCTGCAGGCTCGAGAAACACTAAACAGAATCAGGACCGGGGTTGAATTAGTTCTTTGATCTCCTCGTCTTTCTTCACTGAGAGGGATGCTGGTGTTTAGTTATTATAAAGGGAAATTTGACACTTCATGGAGTTGACGTTGTCCGCCCACGTGATGCAAGTGAACAAATGGTCTTGTGGTTTGAAGGACTGTGGGATACAAACATTCCAACACATTTCGTTTTCAAGGGCAGTGTTTTCCCTACACTATTTTTGTCTAGAGATGCACTCATCCGGTATCCGCACTGATTCTAACCTATTTAAACAGTTGGTTATCAGTTAGATGTGACAGGTCCAAATTTGATGTTGCATGTTACTGGAAAAAGTACCATAGCACTTTTTTGTTTTTCTTCCAATAAATGGTTTACACTTCTATTTTTAAATTTTGAAGATTTTCACTGGAATTACTGAAAATTTTGCTACTACATTGTCATGTAGTTTTTCTATTTTATGTTATTTATTTTTTTGAGACTATACACTTTTTTTTATTATGATTAGTATATTATGATTAATATCAGACTATTCTTGTGCACTGAAACATTCGCTGAGATATTTCTATGCCTTGCAGAAAAATGTGACATTGGTAGTAGACTCATCCTCTGCTTTCTAAAGAGGTACAGAAATTAAAGGGTTAGTTCACCCAAAAATGAAAATGATCCCTTTCTTCTTTCAGCCAGACACAGTCGGAGTTATATTAAAAAATATCCTGGCTCTTCCAAGCTTTATAATGGGAGTGAATGGGGCTTGAGATTTTGAAGCCCAAAAAAGCACATACATCCATCATAAAAGGGGTTAATAAAGGCCTTCTGAAGTGAAGCGATGCGTTTTTGTAAAAAAAAATATACATATTTATAACTTTATAAACTATAATCACTGGCTTCCAGCAACGGCTGTATGCGAGTCTAGTTCAAGCGGAAGAGTGATCTCTGACCCGATGCATGATGTATTGACAAACGCGGAAGTGCAGAGAATAGAGCAAAACCAAATGCCGATCACGAATTAGAACTCTAAAACGAGAATTTTTAAAGAGAAATGTCAGAGGATTTCGATATGAGAGAAGAGGAGCTTGAGTTTGCTGCCCAGCCCTATTTGTTTGAACTGTGAGAGGCATCTACTCTCACCTAAGCTTACTATACGTCAGGGTCAGAAGTCAACTCAACTTGCGTGCAGCCATTACCGGAAGCCAGTTATTATAGTTTATAAAGTTTAAATATGGATATTTTTCTTACTAAAACCCATCGATTCGCTTCAGAAGGCCCTTATTAACCCTCTGGAGCAGTATGGATTACTTTTATGATGGATGGATGCACTTTTTTTGGGCTTTAAAATCTCAGGTACCATTCACTCTCATTATAAAGCTTGGAAGAGCCAGGATATTTTTTAATATAACTCAAATTGCGTTTGGTTGAAAGAAGAAAGTCATTGTTTTCCTTGTGCATTCTTCATCCTGAGGTCCAGTGTGGCTACAATTCTGTCCCGCCTGAGACCCACTAAATATCAGTCTTAACTGCTCTACAAATCCTGTTTCAGCATCTCAAGGCTGCTGACAGCCATGCCAAACATACATTTCTTTGGAGGAGGAGGGAAGGAAGGAAAAAGAGCTGTGGTTTTCAGGCTTTTGACCAAGAGCTGCTGATCTGCTTTTATTTTCCTCATTAAACTTGCTGCTTGTGCACAGAAATGGCTGCCGCCGTGCATTAGCTATTCCTGCCCGAGAGGCAGTGCCCACAAATCAGTCCATGAGAGGATTCCGAGCCAGAGCTGGTTATCACCTCCATTAAACTTTCAGCAGCCATTTAAAAGCTTTTGGAAAAACTGTATATCAAAAAAAAGACACATGCTGGTGATGATCGTCGTGCCCTCTAGCTTTGGTGTGACTGTTTTCCACACGCTCTGATTTTCCATGCAGACTAGCAAATTGTGGATAACTCGCATAGCCATTGTGTATGAAGAGAATTCTGGGAAAAAGAAGTACCAATATAACTCTTCCTTCACGCACAGGGCCTTCCAAGCACCCAGCTGAGCCGAAGTCTTTAAGATTCTGCCCGAGTCTCACACATCTTAATACATCTGTCAGGTCTTGTCAGGCTGTCTATGACAAGGTGGATCTTTCAGGCAGTAAAGTGCAATAATGTTCTGTAATTTCCCACATCCTCCTCTAATCTTAGCTAATGAAATTGTCATCCGACACCGTGTTTGAAGAGGACTCGGGAAAGCGGCGCTCTGTAATTGACTGGATGCAGCAGTCATCCCCAGACTCACATCTATCATCTAATCTAGTTATTGCACTCACAGAAAAAAGACAATATTTCGCTGTTTCATTACTTTTTTTCTCTGAAAGCATCTCAGTAAATAAATTAGCCAAGCCAATATTGCAGCATTTATCTGTTCTGTGTGACGGATTTATGTGCATTACAGAATAATGTTTTTACTGCCGATAAGAGCGATGCGGAATTCTGCTGAAAGCTACAATGTTGTGCTTTCTGTGATACGTAAACAAAACTTTCTTAATATCATATACTGAGATAATAGTATTTTCCAAATCTTAAATAAATGATACTGAGCAGAAGCCTGTCTTGCATCAAGCCATAACATGATTTATAAGAGTCAATATTTCACTTTTTAACTCATATAAGATAAAATGTTAATGGATGTGATTAATTATGTTTAACACTTGATTTTTTTTCAAATTGCCAAAGCTAATAGTTATACAAGATTATTTCATTTCAATTATTTAGTTTTCTTTCCATAAAAACAAATCGAATGTGTTTTTACGTAAAAGTATGCAATTAAATATTTTAATCAATTGGCCGCCCTAGTAGAAATAAATTACAGACTCAAAATAGCCTTATGAAACCAACTTGAGGCTTGTTTTGAGTGACTGCGGGTTAAAAGGTCAGTCAATGTAAAGTTATTACTCAACCTTTTGGGGGAGTGGTTGAGATCGCTCTTTATTGAGAAAGTATGTTCTCGGTGGACAGACTCCGAGAAAGACAGCGATTTATGCTGTAAAGAGAGAGAAAGCGCAGGCGTGCAGCAGCTCTACACATGTGCGCTACGCCGCTTGCTCATAGCTGTTGTTAAGGCATTTTGAACTGATTTTTGGGGATATCGTAAAGCAAAAGAGAAATTTGTACTCCTGTCAGGAGAATCTCTGCTCTGACTGCCGCCTCGTGGGATCGAGCAGGAATGCTATATATCCACAGCCGTTTGCAGCAAGAACGCCGTACGCCACAAGCCCCATGACATCATTAGGGTGCCACAGGAAATCACTCTTCTGTACTCTCACCTGTTTCCCTGACGTCTCGCCGCACTATTTAGAGTCAGAAAGATCTATGTGGAGTGAAGGAAATTGAGCATGCGTCTTTTCAATGTACAACATGCTTTTAAATTTGTAAGTATTCATGCGGCTCACTTATCTTTGTGCTTAGGGTTTGAACAGGCTCCAGAAAGATCTTGGCATGCGCATATAGCAGAACTGCCACGCTGTATTGCTCGCCTACAATGGATGCCTCTAACACATCGGTCTCATGCATATCTCTGAACGTCATGTTCGATTCAGATACTTATTTATTAGGGGTCCCGAACGGTCGCAGTTCGGTGCATACCGTCAGACGACACAGGCCGATCCACACTCTAATCCAGAAGGGGGCGCGCGCAGTAATGCAACGCTGTTTGCTAACCGCCACAGCAGGAAAAAGAGCAGAAGAAGAAGAGATAATCTATGCACCAACCCAAAACAAGAGTTCAGATGGTACGCATGAGCTTGCTAGTACCCTTTACAGTTTTTATTGATGTCTTACTCTTATCTGTATGACCATAAATGACGGAGTATTTTAAGTTGTTTCCGCTACTACAAATCCAGTGATGAAATATGCGTGTCCTGGAAATGGGAAGCCTCAAGTGCCGCATCACTCGCTGTCTCCTTGTGGAAAGGTGAAGTAGGCTTTTTCTCTCCTCCTCACTCATCTTTCCATGATTCTTGAAAAAGTGTAATAATGAACTTTGTGCATCTGCCATTGTCACTGCATTCATTAGGGGTGTAACGGTACATGTGTTCGTCACGGTTCGGTGCATACAGTCAGATGACAAATATAGTCAGTCACAGGCGATCCACACTCCAATCCAGAAGTGCACGGTAATGCAATGCTGTTTGCTAACCACCACAACAGGAACAAGAGCAGAAGAAGAAGAAACGATCTATGCACCAACCAAAAACGAGATCAGATGGCACGCAAGAGCTTGCTAGTAGCCTATCCGCTGAGTTTCGATTAATTTTTGTGACACGTTCCACTAACTTCACAAAAAGGAAACCAGGGCGGCAGAGAGCGGTATTCTGTTTGTTTTCTTTATTTTACAAAAGCTCAATGTCTTGTTTTTATTGTGGGTGTACACGAATAAAAATAGTTGTACAGTTTTGAATGATGTCTTATTCTTATCTGTATGACCATAAATGACGGAGTATTTTAAGTTGCTTCCGCTACTACAATCCAGTAATAAAATATGCATACAGTCAGACGACGAATACAGTCAGTCATAGGCAATCCACTCTCCAATCTAGAAGGGGGCGCACGCGGTAATGCAACGCTGTTTGCCAACCGCCACAGCAGGAAGAGAGCAGCAAGAGCAGAAGAAGAATAGACGATCAATGCACCAACCCAAAACAAGAGTTCAGGCACGCAAGAGCTTGCTATAGTAGCCTATGCGCTAAGTTTCAATTAAGTTGTATGACGAGTTCCACTAACTTCACGGAAAAGAAACTGGGACGGCAGAAAGCGGCATTCTGCATCCACCATTGTCCACCATTGTCACCACATGTTAATGATCTCTCATGCGCAAAGAAAACTAATCTCTGCACAAGTTTTATTTTTCATTATTCTATTTATTTTGTACTTTTATAACACAAGAGATGCTTTTCAGTTTTGTAGCCGATTGTGACCAAAAATCTTTTGTTTTTGTTTTTTATCAGCCCTACAAAAAATATGACCTATGCAAGAGTGCATTCTGTTGACTGCTTAGTGCTTAATACGTTTGTTTTGTTGATTGCATGGTTTACTGCTGGCTGTGTAACAAATTGCCCCTTGGGAATAATAAAGTTGACCTTACCTTACCTGTAATTTGCAATATTGTCTGTTCAAAATAAATGAAAAGAAACCTAGCATTGGGGATTTGTTGCTTTTCCTGTTGTACCGAACTCGTATCAAACCGTGACCCCAAAACCGAGCCGTGACTTCTGTGTACCTTTACACCCCTAGTATTAACCATTTAACTCTTTTAATGTTGGAACAGGTCAACGTCGCCAAAACCTCCTGCTGAAAATAATGCTGGCTGCCGTCCGGCCAATCAGCATCTGCATGTGCCACAGAAGTGTGAAGCATGTGTTCCCACTGTAAATAGATCAATAAACTGTTTGCATTCCTCCGGGTGTGCAAATGTTGAGACGGACGGATTCTTGTGCTTTGAGAGATTAGCCAAAGCGAGCCTCGCCATGAAATTTCATGGCGTGAGAACGGGCTCTTTTGAGCGTCGGGAGGTTGAAGGTGGTTCTGTGTGGCATGGGGTCCTGTTGTTTGGCCCTAAGCAATAAAAATGAGATTTCTACTGTACCTGCCAGCTGAGCTTCTCATGATATCTGAGGCGCACACAGAGCGTAACATTCCAGAGGAAGCACTATCAAAGGCTCAGGCCCTCTGTAATGACATCAGAGCCCTCTGATGTAAACAGGCGTGACGGCTCTCTGGACGCAAGTGCGGTTTCACAGAGCGTAAGTAAATCGTGCACAATTACAGTAACAACAGCTAGTCGGGCGGCCTGCGAGTGATCGCTCAGAATGCCTGCTACTGCGGCCTTCCCCTTGAAATCTAACAGTTTGTACTCGCTCACACACAATCACACATGCTTTGTCCTGGTGATACTAAGAGCTGTAACTGACAGCAGAGATGGTTGTAAATGTTGTGTGGCATGTGGTATCAAATATTTATGGCTGAAAATGAGAGTGCTGTAAATGGTGCAGGCATTAGGTGGCTGATGTTATAGGAGATGGAAATATCTGATTAAAATGTTTCTTAGTTTATTAAATGCTCTGAAATACGATGCCACAGGACTGTTTAAGATCTACATAAGATTTGTTGTACTAAATTGTTTCCAGCTCTTATTATAAAATTGTCTGTTTGCCTTTTAAGACATGCATGTATGGTGAAACATATTTGAATGAATGGTGATAATCTGTCATTTTAAAAGACATTGGCAAGCTTATGTACAAGTTGATATCAATTGATAGCATATGTTGCATGCTTTTGATTAGAGTTTACAGAGTGCTTGACTCTTGCATTGCCAATACAAGATCTTGACCAAAAAGGATGGACCTCTTGATGGAAATAAATGTTGTTATTTCCATCAAGAGGTGCATCAATTTTTGGTCAAGATCTTGTATTGACAATGCAAGAGGTGAGCACTCTGTAAAGTCTACTCCAGCACATCCCACAGACTTTCAGTGAATTTAAAGTCTGGACTCAGAGGTGCCAATTCATGTGTGAAGATGATTCTTCATGCTCCCTCCCAACCATTCTTTCACAATTTGAGCCTGATGAATCTTGACATTGTCATCCTGGAATATGGCCATGATGATTTTCCTACATGGTTGTTTAAGAAATTAAAAGCTACACAGTCCATCAATTAGGGTTAGAAGAACTGTTGCCAATCAAACATAACATGCTAGAAACATAATAATCACAGCAATAATGATCCAGTCATAGCCTCCAAACAGCAACTTTTTTTTATTATATATATTATATATTAATTAATTTAATCTTTAAAGCAGTTCTGCAGTTCTCATCCAATAGCGTCAGTGCAGTCAAATCAATAATATAGTCAAATATTAAGTGTCCCCAACTAAGCAAGACAGAGGCAACAGTAACAAGGAACCCAAACTCCATCAGGTGACAGAATGGAGAAAAAAAACCTTGGGAGAATGAACATGGGGTGATTATGATTCAGGCTGCACCACAAGTCTGAAATCAGATTGTGGATCGGTAGCATTCAAATATTTCGTCCAGTTCCTTTTGCTTGAAGATCAGATTTATCACGCCAGTATGGAGACGAAGCTGGTCTAGTTAGCCTGTTTTCACCATTCAGGGGTGTGTTTCTGAAAAGCATTGTTAGCCAACTGTGGTCGCAAGTACCGTTGAATTGTGTTGGTAACGACAGAACTTCGGGAAATGCACTCCAGGTCAATTTGCAGACCTGTTTTCAGCATGAAACAGTAGGTGGTCATTATTATCTTAGTGACAGAGTAATCAACCGATCATAGGTCTATGGAGGCATTGCCTGTTCTCACATGACTTTCTCACTTCGTTTTTCGCTGTTAACCCTTCTCAATTGTGCCATACATAACTCCATCTGAATCTTGATGTTGCTTTCGGACATAATTACACATCACCATTTGATCTCAATTTCATAATATTTGTCTTTATTATTTGTTCTGCTTTCACGTCCAATTGATTTTGGAAGGCACTGTCTCAATTGCACCTGTAACCTGCAGAGATCATAAATTCATCAAAATCTAAATCTTTGTAATCATCTTCCTCTACAAAGATGGATATCACCTCAGCAGCCTGAAGATCGCTTTGCAATGCTCTTCCAAGGTTTTCAGTATGAAACCGAACACTGGGAGCATTTCGACCTGCGCTTCAGAGAGCAGAGAGACTGATGTGCTTTTGAAGATGATGACAGATACAGGCCCTTGATTTCACTTGATTAAATGAAGCAAGAAACTCTGTGATGCATCAGAGAAAGAGACCATCTTTCTCTCCTGAACTCTCTCAGGCTTGAGGTCACTACGTTAATCACACACTTGGACCTTCTGAGTCACGGGTTAAAACATGTCACAGCAAATACCTTTCTCCAATTTTGGGTTTGTTTCTGGGAGAAGCAGCTTTCTTTGAAAATCCATAAAAATGATTAATTTTCAGTGATATCAAAGGAACACATTGTTTCTAATGAACACAATCTGTTGTCTTTTTGTTGACTTTTCTTTTAAGAACAAGGAAGAGACTTACTCTCCTGGCTTTTTGTATTCAGTATGACATTTCAAACTTTTACAGACATATTTTTTATTACATATATTTTTAAGAAAAAATATGGCATAAATTTGCTCTAATTTTGTTGGATTTTACATGTGTAGAGATATTATATAATGCTGATCCTGTACTTCATATTACAGGAACAAGAGGCAGGAATATTAAAGGTGAGAGTTGTAAAGATGTTGATATGCCATTTCAGCTGCATGTGTTAGCCTTAAGCATGTGTATTTTCCATTTAGTGGACCTTTCTAAGTAAGATCAGACCAGGCCAGGCCTGTTTTATAGTCTGTTCCTTGCATGCAAAACTCTTTATTAATTCTGAAGGAAAAACATCTTGAAATATGTCTTTTTGGAATATAAATTCTTATTAAATATTCCCAGATCAATTGAAATAAACGTCTCTGCTGGGGGAAGTTTCGGGGGAAAGGAACTGAAATAGAACACCACCTTTTTGCGGTATGTGTTTCTTGACAAATGGAGTTGTGTATTAGTCTGTTCTATCAAAGCTGATTGAAAACTGCATTTCTGCATTTTGTTCACATTAATTGTAGCCATATGTTAATGTTCTGCTTTCTTTGCTTCTAAGGAAGTATTGATCCATCCAGGTTATGAAAAGGCCTCTCTTTCCACAGAAGAATTCTGTGTGATTACCACTTCTGGATTGTGTTTAATCTGACCAAAATCATGGGCTGTTGTGGAACCATCTTTTCTTCTTCAGAGTCACTCTTTACTTCCACAAGGGTTCGACACCCTGATTCTACAGGTGATCCTTTTAGGTTTGATGTTTCTCTAGACAAGGGATTCCCAATCTTTTTTGTCAGCCAAACAAAATATTTACTTGAAGTATGGCCTGTTATTTAAATTATTTATTTATTTTTTTATTCGTCAATTCACAAACCCCTTGCAGTTCCTTACCCAAACCTTTACCCAAAAGTTTGGACCAGTCCCGGCACCAGGACACATGACTTGGGTGGGCTTTTATAATTCTCAGGGGGCTGAAATTGCGTTGTGGGGTGGGTGGGGGTAATGTTTGGGTCCCCTCAGTTGAGATTGCGTTAGGTTTACATTGCGTTCCGGTGGGGGGTTTATCAGATCATCGCAGGTAGGGCTTGAGATCATCATGGGGGGCTAAGAACACCCCCCACCCCCCAAGCCCAGCCTGGTTTGGACACATTTACTTATTGTTTATTTTCCGTATTTTTCAATAATTGTAAAGTCATCAAAACTAACACCAAAATCACATAAATGGAGGTATGAAAATTATTTAATGAGCAAAAATGTTAAAGGTGACCTATTATGCCCCTTTTTACAAGATGTCTCAGGTGTCCCCAGAATGTGTCTGTGAAGTTTCAGCTCAAAATACCCCACAGATCATTTATTATACCATGCTGTAAATGCCCATTTTTGAGTGGAAGCAAAAACATGCTGTTACGTGCATGTATCTTTAAATGCAAATGAGCTGCTGCTCCCCGCCCCCTTTCCAGAAGAGGGCGGAGCCTGTACAGCTCGTGCCTCGGCTCCTCTGCCAAAAACGAACAAAACATCTGTTTGGTTTTGATTATTATCTCTATACGCTCATGTGACTTTGCAGTTCTTCGACATCAAGAAAGTTTATTATTTGAATTAAAGCCTGATCGTTTAAACTTCTGATATATAGTTATCCGATCGCACACATCCGAAGCATGCGCACAGAAAGCTGGCTGTCAGATGGCGCGTCACGTGAGTATTAAACTAAGTTCTCTTTTCACGCGCTTAAACTATCAAATACACAAAAGGTTATGTCAAAAACATTCAAAGCTCACATACACACAGTCGGTTATGTTTGTGAACGTAAACAGCAGGTGTATATTAGATCTGTGTATTAAAGTGACAGCAGCGTAATATACAGTATACCTACCTACTGCTGTATATGCTGTTATATGAATCAAACAACAAAAGAAAAACAGAAAATCACTCACTGCTCTTGATTAAATGACTTTAGTAGCTTTAATAAGAATACATTTATTACTTGAATGCTGCTGTTAAATGCGCTGGCGAGGAGATAAACATGGCCGACTGTGTACAGCTCACTCAGGGGAGGAGCTAAGATAATAAGGCAGATTCCGTCATCAGTCGTGGGCGGGTCCTGTGCAATGTGATGTCATATTGAAGTACATTCCTGAATGGCTCATTTTGAGAGACTGTTTCAGATTGATGGGGAAAATAACAAATGGAGTGGAATGATTTTTACCACAATAGCCAGGGTGGTTGTGTACACATACTGCGGACACATAAATATGTTCAAAAACAATATAAAAGTGAATTTTGCATAATAGGTCCCCTGTAAATAAATCAATTCTTCAAAGTAGCCAGCTTTTGCTCACTCTGGACATTCTTTCAAACAAGTTAAGTCAAGAGTGTCCAAACGCTTATCTGATGATCCAATAATGTAACATCAAGAACTTTTGTAATGTCTAGAGAACCATGAATACAGTGTGAACTACACTAAAGAGTGTAGATCATTCTACAACATCTTGTCTTCGTGCTGTCTAACTCAGAAGAAGCTGTGCTTTTGGCCGATAAGCTTACTGGCAGAGGTATTCCAATACAGAGCCGATGTACATCCTGTATGGGTCCAAGTGAGTGGGAGTAGAAATCCCTGCTGATGGATGGCTGGTATGGGGCCAGCGTTCCGGATGGGAATGGCTGCCCAGTGCTGGGATGCTCTCCCAAATCCCCCCTGTGAAACGGTCGCAGCTGCCACGTCAGTCACCTGAGCATTCCCGCTTTTTCATCGAACAAACTGCAATCAGGCCCTCAGCGGCTGACCTGACAAATTGATTTGGAATCCCTTCTGACGATCCATCCCTGCCTCGCATTCCCTCTGCGGTCAGCGTCGAGCTGAGTGGGGCGGAGATGAAAAAAATAACGGCCTTCGCTATAGTTCCTGCTCATCGGGAAAAATGATCAAAGGATGAGTTGGAAAATGAATGATTGGACCTAGAGGGAGGACAAAAAAAATCCTGGAGGATTTTTTAAAATGCATCCTGTTTTGAAAGTGTAGTAGAAATGCTGGTGACATGAGAACTAATCATGGTTGGTGGGAAAAAATAAGATAGATAAGATGTTTTAAATAATAGTGTAATGTTGCACTAAATTAGGCCTGCCACGATCATAAAATCATAACATTTTGAATGTTTTTAGGAGTATTTGTTATTTTTTCATACAGTGTAAGCTTAATACACATAAACTTTAAACAAGTTTATTTACTTTGAACTTGGAATTATACAATAAAATGTAACATTTCCTTTGTATAGAAATACTTAACAAGGGTAGAATGACATGAATAATATTTTAAATAATAAAATATTTACACGTTTAGAATATTTCTCTATTTTATTTTATTTATTTATTTATCTTATTTTTTTGGAACCGAGTGAACCTGAATATAATATTATTATAAAATTACAATTTACTATTGCATATTTTTCTAATATTTATTACAACAAAAATGGTAATACTATTATATAAACAGTATTTTTAATGAACCTGAAAATTATATTAATGAATAATAATATTTACCTTTGCATATTCTGATAATTATTACATCAATATAATTTATTTTTTATTTTTTTTTTTTTTTTCTATTTGCTTCCATTATTTGGATGGCAATATGTGACGGGAATTGCATAATAATTAGATTGCGATAAATAATAGTGACAAACCTAGCCTGAATGTTGTCTCATTGTTTATGTTTGTTCATTGAGAAAAAAACTCCCAGAATAAGTTTCTCCCTTGTAATGCTCACCTTAAAGCCCACCTTGAGAGAAAGAGAAGAAAGGAAAGATGGACAGAAGGAGAGAGTGTTAAAGAAACAGCTCGATAACTTGATTCAGTGAGAATACAGCGCTTCTCTGCACTCATTTGGGAGACACTGTGCTGTCAGTAAGATACACCATCTCTGACCAACTGCACTTGATGAGCACGTATCAAATTCAGCTTCTGTGACTTCCCTCTTACTATCTCTCTTGCTCAACCACCTTTCTCTTCCCTCTTGAGGAATCGTTTCGATGTCTTCCCTGACTTGCTAAATGATGATGTCTAAATCTCCACACAGCTGCCATGCCAGATCCACGGCAGGACCTGGTAATGATTGAAAAAAGTGAGAAACTCTGTCAGTCATGCAGATACACTATTGCTTTCCCACAAGACACCAGTTCAGGGAGCGAGTGAGATTGAGAAAGAGAAATTCGAAGAGTTAAACTCATTTTAATACTCATCTTTCTTTATGCCAAACTAAATACCTAAGATACATACTTCAGCATTTACTTACTTACACACACACACACACACACACTTGCACTAAAGCTTAATTTAGTTTATTGGCTTGGTAGGTGGCTCATTTCCAAGCATAACATGTTTCTCCTCAGGTTGGAGAGCTGGGAAATCGGAGATGCAGTTCCAGTATAAAAAGTGAGAACTGGTCTGGCCTCCACACCCTGTCGTACCACAAAGCTCCTGTGTCCTTTACGCATTACAGTGGAAAGAAGGTGGGGGCTCCTGACCATGATATTTCATTTCTTCTGACCCTTAACTTGCCTTTTTGGTTGCTCTGTGCTTGAAAGTTGAGCCAGGAATAAAACAACAAGCTTCCGTTCATGCCTATGCCATTAACGACCTGTAGTCATATTAATGAATCTTTCTGAAAGAACATTATATTGCTTAGGTCCTTTAGGATCTATAAGTTTATGGGATTTTTCCCACCAATTTTATCATATGCCAGGTGAAAATTGAAAGTCTGATCATTTAGCACAACTGCACTGATCCCACAGCATGATTTGAACAAGGGGAGCAGGATTGGTACCATGTTGGTTATCCAATTGTGGCAAGCAGGGCAGGGCCGAGAGCCGTGGGAACGGAGCGAGGCACACCGTTTTCGAGTCTCACGGAGGAGCTCCGAGAGGATAAAAGGAGGAGTGACGACAGTGAAGGACAAAAGAGGACCAGGCCTGGACTATTTATGTTGGTGTTTTGTTTCAGTTTAAGCAGTAGTCATCCGTTACTTTAGTTTTGTTATTTGTTTATTTTATAATTAAAGTATTTTGTTGAACTTTTGCCGGTTCTCGTCTCCTCTTTCCCTGAACACAAACCTTTGTTAAAGTGCCCTCACCGCTGTGGGAAATTCGCGGTGCCATCAAGCTGAGCAGACTCTTCCACCATGGACACTCAAGGAGGTGGGCTGGAGTGATTTGCCGGGGGGACAGACAAACTCGCTGCCGTCCGCCTGGGTTTTGGAGGGCCGGCTGCTAGCTGAGAGGGAGCGGAGGAGTTGCCACCATTTGCCGTAGGCCGGAACCTGCTGCTGTCCGCCATGATGGGGAGGAGCAGGGAACAGGGGACTCTCTCGCCAGCTGCCCAAAGCCGGAGCGACGGCGACAGAGGAGTTAGAGGGTCGTCCACCTAGTGCTATCCAGGAGTTCACCCAGCTGGTGTAAGACCAAAGGGCATTGCCGTTTTGGGAACCGGACCAAGATTTTTTTTTTTCTCTCTCATCTCTGTCTCTCCTCATCCTTCTGTCTACGAGAGGCGATGGGGGTATGTGGCAAGCAGGACGGGCTCGAGACCCATGGGAACGGAGCGAGGCCGGTGGCGCGATTGCTAATGAGCGCCACCTGCGCGCCACATAGGTCTCGAGTCTCACGGAGGAGTTCCGGAAGGAAAAAAGGAGGAGTAATGACAGAGAAGGACGAAAAAGGACCAGGCCTGGACTACTTATTTTGGTGTTTTGTTTTAGTTTAAGTGGTAGTCATCCGTTACTTTCGTTTTGTTGTTTGTTTATTTTATAATTAAAGTATTTTGTTAAATCTTCGCTGGTGCCCGCCTCCTTCTTCCCTGAACACAAACCTTTGTTACATTGGTGCCAAAACCCGGGAGGAAGGAGGAACATGCTGTAAAAGTGCCTTCGCCACTGTGGGAAACCCGCGGTGCCATCGAGCTGAGCAGACTCTTCGCCATGGACACTCAAGGCTGGAGTGATTTGCCGGGGGGACGGACAAACTCGCTGCCGTCTGCCTGGGTTCTGGAGGGCCGGCTTAGAGGGTGCGGAGGAGTTGCTACCATTTGCCGTTGGCCGGAGCCTGCTGCAGGGAATGGAGGACTCTCTCGTCGGCTGCTTAAACCCGGAGGAGCCGTCACCGTCCACCAGGCATCAGAGGAGTTAGAGGGCCCGTTCCTGCCTCCTCCTTCTGTGAGCCTTTAAACCTTGATATTACACTGATGTTACACTGATATTATAATTTATTTATTGTATCTTTCTATATTTTGTCTTTACTGATATTTAATTGTACATGCTCATTTCCTCCATTCCACCATTACCATCTAAATGTACTAAATTCAAGTTAATAAAAAAGAATAATAAACACTAGCAATGTAAAATGTAATCTTTTTCCATCTCAAATTGAATATTCATTATATGGTTTGGTAATATTCCAATTATTCATTTTGTTCATCATTGAATTATTATTATTATTTGTATAATGTTGAGATTGTAATGCTCTCACTGCTTGCTTAGCTGCCTTTCCCACTATCCCTCACGTTTGCCTGTCGAGGATGAATTGAAAATGCCCGCTCATCTCCGCTCACTCAGCGCCGGTGGCCTCATACATACGGCAGCTTGTCATAAGCTGTTTGAATGTTAGAGTTATAAGCTCTTTGTCCTTGTGTCTTTTCTTGGCACCTTATTAACACTGTAGCATCTCTCAAAAGTACATTCAGTCACGACTGCCACGTGTGGTACTGCTGGCCCGCAGCCATGCACTTTACCAAAACCTAAGTATAACCCATCCAGGTCCAATTCGATCTCGGTGTTAAAAACCCGAGCTCTGCCATGGGTGGAGGTCACAGCAGATGGACATAGCGAGCTCCCTCGGCTTTCTGCTCCTCATCCACACTGACATCAGCTGCTCCTGTAAAGCAGGGTGGAGTCGTCTTCTGTATTTTTACATCTCCTCTGATGATATGGCCGCTTATGTTGCCCCTGCAGTTTATGAGGTGCGTCGTTAGATTGCTGGCATAGCGAATAATGTTTTAGATGTATGGTGTAAGTAAAGAGGTGTGTTCTTTAACCCATTAATACCTGGATTATTCCCAGAGATGTCTTACTTTTTTATGCAATTTGGCATCTTTAGTAGCTGGTTATATAGCCAAAAGGATGTGGAAACCCAATCATGATGTGTGTTGCTTGTTGATTATTTTATTTCCAAGCATTGGCTTTCTACTAGATTTGCCCCAACTTTTGATGCACATTTATAAAAAATAAATAAATAAAACATTTGATGCACATTTAAGTTATGTATTAGGTAAATGTCTCTCCATAGTAGTTTATGTCTTCTTAATGAATAAAAACTTTATCCATATCAAGTGAGCATTTTAGAATTTTTTTTATTCACATCTTGGTGTTTCCATTCAGTAATTTTATGCAATGTCCCAAAATTCACATAAAAAAATGTGGATGTAAATCCAGTTATTGTATGCCACATCATAAATATTTTTTTTCTTTCTTAGACTTAAAGGACTAGCCAAACAAATTAATTGGAAAGGGCTGTCTACATACTGGACAATAATACAAGTTGTAGTTGTACACTACTGTTCAACAGTTTGGGGTCAGTAAGAATTTTTTTTTTTTTTAATACAAAGATGCATTAAATTGATCAAAAGTACAGTAAAGATAATGTTACAAAGGATTCCTTAAAAATGTATCAGTTTCCTCAAAAATATTGAGCAGCACAGCTGTTTTTACTTTGATAATAATCAGAAATGTTTCTTGAGCAGCAAATTATCATATTAGAATGATTTCTGATGGATCATGTGACACTGAAGACTAGAGTAATGATGCTGAAAATTCAGCTTTAACATCACAGAAATAAATTATATTTTAAAATATAGTCACATAGAAAACATGAAAAGACATGTATAGGCAAAAACAATATTGTTGTTTCATTCACCAATCAATTTTTAGGTTTCAGGCCATTTTAACCATAAACTTTGTATAAAGATTATTTCTAAACTGTTATGAAAGAAATAACAGAATTTGATATACTATTTTACTTTATACAAAATATGTGTAAACATGGCCATAAATGGGTATTGCCATTCTATATAATGTATCTATACATTGTATCTAATTTGCATATACTGTAAATGTGTTCTTGCGGCAATATGTAATGGAAAAAAGAAGTGTAATAATGGGAGTAATAACATGGCAACATCTTCATAAGAATATCTCATATTTCAAAGGAACAATATAATTTTGAAATACATAACTTGATCCTGAGAAAAGTTTGAAAATCAGTCAGATTTAAATGATAAAATATTATCATAGTTCCATAAGAGTGTTAAATTTGATCATTCAGTCATTTTTTAAGACCAAGGAGAGGGAGCTGTCATGGTCAACCCGCCAAACATTTGGTATCTCTGAAAAGCCCTGAATGTACTCTTTACAGTACATCCAATTTAAAACTGTGACAAGTTATCAGAGAAATTTACTAAAATATAATGTCCTCTACAGAGGAGAAAAGTCTATGCCTAGGTATTTCAAAAATTACTGTATTTGATCAAATAAATCTTGCATAAGAGACTTTTTTTTTTTTCAAAAACATTTAAAAATCCTTCCAACTTTTAAAACGTAGAGTAGCATGTGATATTTTTCTTAAAACATAGTTATACTTTGGCTATTTTAGTTGCCTTTCAGCTTGAGTAAGTTTAAGGACTCTTCACTCTATTGTGTTCCTCATTTGTAAATCGCTTCAGATAAAAGCATCTACTAAATGAATAACAATGCAATTGTAATCATATAGAGCAGTGCATGAATGTTAGTGGTGTTTATATAAAGCTTCTGTGTTTAATTTCTGTGGCACTAGTGGAACCAAACAGAATTGCAAAAGTAATGTAGATTTCCCGAACTCCACGAACTCTGCCATTGTTCTCTTCCTGGGCAAGAGTGACAGTTTAACAAGAATCGTGCTGATTAAGCTGGATCTTTTAAACATATTTATAGCTAACTGCCTCACCACATCCGGTTTATTGACACAGGCATCTGAAGGAAACTCTATCGTCCCCTGGAGTACTGAGGTTTGTTACCAACAAATACTTTAATTATATATGTATGTACTGTATGTATGTTTCTGACCTTGTAGTTGTCTCTGCATATAAATCTGGGATAGGAGGGCACATTTTAACATAGAAAAAGGGATGCATCCCTCTCACTCTCAACCAAGACCAAACAACGGCAAGTGATCAAGCACACATTAATGCTGCCAGGACCAAATCCTAGCAACTAAATACACACATCCTATACCAGATTAAACCCTAGCAACTAAACACGTACACACGCACACTGCTGTGTTCAAGCCTCTCCTATTACTGTTTTAATAGGGAATTTGAGAGTGTGTGGAGGCCCAGGGGCGAAGGCTGTCTCTGCACATGATCGCCCGCAACTAATACATCCCACAACTGCACATGAGTGTGATGGAGCTGCTGCCCATATCACTGTGGAAACAGGTGCTCTCTGCAGTCCAGCAGATGTCCCATAATGCCGCTGTGGAAACGGCCTCAATATCCGTGCATAGAAACAATGCATGATGCCCTGCCAAGGTGGTCTGACTTCTGTTTATAGTTGACGGTATGTGTGTATTTGAAACAATCAGACTCATATGTTTGTGGGTGGACTGTCCTGATTGGTTAAATACAACATGATCTGCAACCTGTTTGTCACTCAGATTGTAAAAACACACACAAATTGTGTAATACACATGCCAAGCAGTCAAACAAGCATCACCTGGAAATCATAACTACACTTAGGGCCAGATTAACTAACAGCTTGCGCCAGCGCAAACCCTCTTTTGGCGTTAAAAAACTGTCAGGATTTACTAAAGACACGCCGTGAAAAATTAACGCTGAAAAGGTGTGGACACAGTTATTTTTGCGGCTGACTTATTGCATATGCATTTGTAGGAATTTCCCTTTCAGATGCAAAATTTATGGGAGGAAAGTATTTAAATGAATCATGCAAGGTGATTTACTAAGGTTTGCGCTAGTCAATTTACTGGTATTTGTGCCTTTACCGTCCAAAAAAAGTATGTCTTAAACCAGACGCTAATTTGCGCTGCTCTTGGTAGATTGCGTTGGTCATTATGGAAATGATCCGGCTGTGTCTGTTCTTTAATTTGCGTGTCGTCAGTAGATCACGTGCAGAATTTCCACTCCCATCGGCGCTTTTATGGAATTGCGCTCTCACGCTAATTTGCCCGGTTTAGTAAATCTGGCCCTTCAAGTCAAATAGAGCTGTTCAAAATATATCTTACTTGCATAAACTGATTTATCTTGGAGTGAAAATAGATTTTTAATGTGGGGAAAAAGTTTTTTATCCATCAGGAATTGATTGGAGGGTAGAGTTTGAATAGTAAGAGGGATTTGTGTGTTCAGCGAAGCAAATGTCTACATTTTGATTAAAAGTCTGTAAGGATATTTCTTTTATTTGCAAAAATAAATGTTTAATTAATTAATTATATGTGTATGTATGTGTGTGTGTGTGTATATATATATATATATTCAAATTAAACAAATTAATATATAAATATCTAAATTAATATAAGCCTATAAATGAATAAATTAAGATCATTATACACACATCAGATTAGGGTCAGGTGATCTTAATTTTCATCGTAACATTATACATAACAGACTGGTGTGTAATTATTACTTTGGTAATGCATAATCAGAAGTTCAGAAAAGTAGTAACACCACAAAAGGGGCCATTTTAGATTTTACACATAAATTTATTACTGAAGACTTCGTGTTAGTGATTTAAAGGAATAGTTCACCCAAAAATGAAAATCCTCATGCCATCCTACGTGTATATGACTTTCTTCTTTCAGTCGAACACAATCGGAGTTATATTAAAAAATATCCTGGCTCTTCCAAGCTTTATAATGGCATTGAATAGTGTCCAAGATTTTGAAGCTCCAAAAAGCATATCCATCCATCATAAAAGTAATCCATACGTCTCCGGGTTAATAAAAGCAAACTGATGGGATTTTGTAAGAAAATTATCCACATATTGCGCACTTTTGCCAAGCCCGCACTTCTGCGAGATCCGCAGCAGACTTCTACCCGACAGTCAAAGCGACATTACGTCGTTAAAGTGTGGCCTCATAGGAAGGCCGCAAGTGTTTAGGGTGCCATTTGGGACAGGGCTATTGGCAGCAGGCCAGATATGTTGCCTGTAGAGATTAAAGGGATAGTTCACACTGAAGCCATCCTAGGAGTAAATGACTTTCTTCTTTCAGCCGAATACAATCGCAGTTATATTAAAAAATATCCTGGCTCTTCTCAGATTTGAAATGGGATTGAATGGCGCCCAAGTTTTTGAAGTTCCAAAAGGCGCATCTATCCATCGTAAAAGTAATCCATACGACTCCAGCAGGTTGTGAAGGGTTTTTGTAAGAAAAATATCCATATTTAAAACCTTATAAACTATCTCTGGCTTCCGGTAACAGCCGTACGCAAGTCGAGCTCCGGCAGAAGAGTGACCTCTGACCCGACGTATTTTCGGGTGCCAAAAATAAAAATACTGTAATGTTTTGTTCACCAACATGTCACACCAAACATGTATGCTAGTATTATTGATGACATTTTTGAATTCTGAGTGCAAACATCGGCCAGTTGCAAGCTTCGGTAGAGCAAGATTTTCAGTGCATAATGGCTTAAATGTCAGTCAGTTCTTAATGCACATCTATTATTGTGTGGCTCTTTAAAACTTTTTTTTTGCTTTAATGATGGTATTTGGAGCTTGACAGCACCTGAACTGTTATTGTAAAAAAAAGCTGCACAATGATTCTTCAAACAATTCTACTTTTGTTTTAGACAGAAAAAAAATAACAGCATAGAGGTTTGAAACATCATGAGGGTGAGAAATAATGACAATATTTTCATTTTTGGGTGAAGATTTTTGTTCCCACACTTTTCTTTTTGACTCCCTCACAGCCTCTCAAAAGTTCACTGTTTCCTGTTTACAGAAATAGCCTCTGTCAGTTTTTTCTCCTCGCTGGTTGAAACATCCTAAACAGCCCACGTCCCATGCCAGACAATGAACGCGACCTGTTCCTGGCTAAAAATCTGGCCCTGCTAATACCGCTGTGTGAAGTCTGCGCTCAACCATTTGCTCTGTCTGTAGAAATAGAAGCAAGCATTACCGGCCTGATGGAAGTAAGGTTATGGCTCGGCGCCAGCCTCCGGAGAGTGCCAGAGCCAGATGGCATTAGATCAGGGCCCGACACACATGCACACACACCTTAATAACCAGCTGTAGGGGCACCCTTTTGTTCACTGACGCTTAACAAACGCTGCACATGTTTCATGTAGTAACATGTGTCTTTGTGCATGTATGTGTCTTTGAAGTCTAATGTATTCTGAGGCCGGACAGTGGAGTGTGACAACCCTAAAAACCCTAAATAACATTGTGTGATTACTGGAAAACAGTGGAAAAATGAGGTTTTGAATTAAACTTGAAATACACAAATTAATCAGCATTATTATATCCACGCTATTCCTACGCCCCATGATGCTTTGCGCGAATTATGGGTGTAACTTCCGTTAAGCTGTAAACAGTCAGAGAAAGGCTAACTCTATGAACGCAATAATACGTTTTTTTTGTTTGTTTGGTTTTTTTTTAAATAAATAAATAAAAACCTGGTTACAATGAGATGACGTTACCCTTCAACCATCAAACATTAAAAGAACATTTAAAAGTGTAAAAGCATCAAGGTACTTTCAACAGACCATTAATAACCCCCAAAGCGCGATTCCTTTCACAGCAACGGACGGGATAAATATCACTGTAGTAATATATATATCTGTATTATGTAACATACATTGTCTTCATCAAAAATGTTCATTAACTTAAGCATTGCGTGATACTATTTCAAAGTGATTTCCGTCATTTTCACAGATAATAAATTGTATTTACCTGTGAAAACAAACCTGGAAAGAGACGTGAGGCTTTGAGGAGAGATACTTCGTGCATTCCAGTGAATTATTAATGGGATATATCGTAAATTAAATCAGGACAACAGACCACAAATGTGCAGTATGTTGTCCTTTTTCATACTATTACAGCGGAATGCAACGGGAAAATAATGCAGCGACTGAAAAGAGCTCATGCCATAGATAGCCTATTCTTGTTATAACATGCCACGTTAAAATACCAAGCGTTACGTTAGGAAAATTGATAGCTCATTCAGTCAAACTGACGGATTAGCTTTATTTGTAGGGCACCCTTATGATTTGAAATGATTCGTTTCAGTCTTTTTGAATGGATTTCCCCAAACCGGAAGTGCCACCCATGATTCAAAATGCAGTAGGCTCGTCAGGAATAAGGTGGATATAAATTATTCTTCTAGACTAAATAATTATTCATGCCTGAGGTGTCTAAAATCAAGTTTCAAACACATACTTAGCGAGATTTTCATGTGTCACTAATATGTTGAGTGTTTGGCAGGTGGGGCAGTGTTTAGCGAAGAGTCACGTACGTTGAGCTTCTGTGAAGCGTTGGGTCACGTTTCCATGTCCACTGTAGATCCACATGTCCAGAGAGCGTGAGGAACTCGTCGGTAAGGATTTCACTTAGTGTTTGATATCATAATCCTGTTATGATTTTGACTGATCTCCAAAACTTGTCCCAGATGGTGAAACAGTGGCCGAAATCACATGGTGTGCTCTGGGATTTCTAAGTGAATGATTTGGTGCATGTAATTCAGGTTCTAAAGCATATGAATCACATGATACAGGATCTTACACTTACATGTAAATATCATTATATATATACTACCATTTATATTTTGGGTCAGTAAGGTTTTTTCAGCAAGGACATATTAAGAAATTGACAGTAAAGACATTTATGTTACAAAGATTTTGATTTTTTTTAAATTAATGCTGTTCTTTTGAACTTTCTAAACATCACTGTTTTCTCACAAATATGAAGCTGCACAACTGTTTTCAACACTGATAATAATAATAATAATAATAATAATAAATGTTTCTTGAGCAGCAAATCAGCATATTAGAATGATTTCTGAAGGATCATGTGACACTAAAGACTGGAGTAATGATGCTGAAAATTCAGCTTTGATCACAGGAATAAATTACATTTTAAAATATATTCAAATAGAAAATAGTTCTTTTAAATTGTAATAATATTTCATAATATTACTGTTTTTACTGTATTTTTATCAAGAAAAAACAGCTGCAGGCAATATCTAGCAAAGCAGTGATTTTTTTTTTAAGTAAATCTGAGGTAAATGTCACTTTTTAAGACCTACCATCATCATGGCAACTGAGACATCAATACTTATTTTTTTCAGCTTGATGGTCATTTTTATATATATATATATATATATATATATACACACACACTGTGTATATATAGAAATCGATATCCAATTAATTATGAACAAGCTGAACTGTAATCTGTAGTTACTCAAGCGGCTCGTTCCTATGGTTCAGCAATATGTCTTCAACTAAAATCAATATTTCACACCACTGTTGCGTTTGGCTTTAATTATGAAATATGCATCACTGAACCTGGAGTGAGGCACATTACAGTATATAATGTTCAAAGTGTGATTTTTTTTTTTTTTTTAATTGACAAAAGAACTACACATTAATTCTTTTTGAACAAAACAAGTGTGTTATTTCTCTATTTCTCAGGAGTATCTATCTATCGATCTATCGATCTATCTATCTATCTATCTATCTATCTATCTATCTAATTATTTAAATAAATGTATGACTATGTCTGTGATTATTATTATTTTTTTTTTTACATATTTTCTTTTTCATCTTGTTCTTATTTGTTCAAACTGCCAAAAGTGTATACGTTTTTGCACAAAATTGGATTATGAATGCAAAATTTCTATTTCTAAGATGATAACTGGATGCCACTCACTGAATTAAACATGAGCAATGACACATGTGACAGCAATGTAGCTTACTAATACTGTTTGAAAATGTTATTGCATAATGCATACTGTTAAATAATACAGCATTCTTTTAAAATACAGCATTCAGTATTTGCAGCACATTATGTAGTGAGCTCAGCTGTACCAAACCATTTTGAATATATCCAATGTCTCATTCCCAGTAGGAATTACTGTAGAGCAGGCAGAGGAAGGAAAGAGGAGTGTTGCGGTTCAGGACAGACAGGGGCAGCACTGCCACACTTCATTCATTAGTCATCTGCTCACAATCACACCATCCATTGCTAAAGCAAAGAATCTCTGACTCTCAGCAGGGCTTTGGACAATATCACTCTCTTGGTCTTCTTGTCTCACAATCTGTCTCTTTCTCAATTTCTCTTTTGAAGGAATTGGCCTAATGACCCAGAGGTGTTAGACTGAGCTTCCTGTCTGACCATCAGAGCCAAACGAGATGACTTGACTGTACAGGAAATGAACACACACCGTGACGAGGGTAATTGCCTAAGATTATCTTCACAGCAGTCCATGATTTTCCACCATCAGACTTGCGGCTTTTTTGTGTTCTTTTACAAAGTCAATGGTTGTAAAAAGAAATCAATTTTAGCTTATAAATTAATATTAGTAATCAGAATAGATTCAATTCATCTCATTTCTTGTGAGATTGGAGTTTCCACACTCTAAATAATGTGTTGGCTCAACAAAATAAAATTACACAAGAGTTTGCATTAATTTTTTTGAGTTTTGACAACTTTGAGTGAATTTATTTTCAAACAACAAGCTACATTGAGTTAGAGGAACTTGAGGAATAATTTGTAACACAAATTTTTAAGTTGATTACTCAAAAAATTAAGTTGCTTCAACTACCAAAATTGTAGCCCTGGAATTAATCTTATCTAGCATAACTTAACTTATTTAACATGTATATTTAATGAACAAGTAAGATATTACTTGTCACTGGCATTAGCGCAGTCATTGCTTATAGAGTCAATGTAGTGTTTATCTTCATACATTCAGCACAATGGTAACACAAAAAACATCAACATTACAGAAACTCTTTTAAATGTCAAACATAACAGCATTAAACACTAACAGGTCTTTCCTTTCACTAAAAACAAATAAATTAACACTTAATTTCAACATTTATCCAGTCAAATGCAAAGCATGCTGGGAACTAGAAATCCACTGCCTTATTTCCGAAGTTATCAAGGCAGTTTCATTAAGTTACTACAACCTAATTTTAAAAAAGCCAATTAACGCAGAAATTTGAGTTTAAATTACAGACAATATTAAGTTGACGTAATGATCAACATTATTATGTCAACAGAACTCAATAAAATAATGTTTGCAACTTAAAAGTTTTAATTAAAACAGTAAATTAGAATTTTTAACTTGCAACCATGCATTTATTTAAGTTGTGGTAACAGATCCCCTGAATTACTTTTTAAAATGTGAAATCCTCAGGAAACCATGTATTTTATTTTTTGTTTAGTATAATATTTTCTTTTTTTAATAAATAAATAATCAGTATAATTTTAGTGAAGATTGTGCAATGTGGAGTCTTCCTTTTTCAAATATACTGTAGCAATCTTTGTCATTTTAACAGATAAAGAAATAAAATGCTAAATTACAAACCCGTAATGTTACCATATACGGTGAAAAATTACATTAGATTTAACAACACATATGTTTACATTAAAATGTAAATGAATTGTAAGTAAAAGTTTGAATTGTTTTAAAAAATTACAGTAAAAATTACAGTGTCCTTGCATGACATCACATTTGATTTATATTTTATTTAAATACATTGTATTTTGTTTATTGGTTCATTGAAAAGCCAAATTTGATTAACTTTAAGTCATTTTTCAATTAGCCATCTGTATTATTATAGTGGTTATTATATTTTTAAGTATTTTTATATTTTAAGATAAAGTTTGGTTTAATTTAAGTAGTTCAGATTAGTAAAATATTATCCTGATATTTTTAATGATACCTGTATATGGTTATGAGCGTCACAGTATTTTCTTCAGGTTTTTTTTTTTTTTTTTTGCCTTAAATTTGAGGGGTTTCTTTAGATTAGGTATTTACTATCAGTTTTTTGGGAAGCAGTGGGAGTATTATCTTTAGTCGCTGAGGGTTATCTGTGTGTTGACAGGCTAAATCAAATGGCCTCTCTAATCAGATAGCACTTGGTTTGAAGCACTGGTCCAATAGCTTAAAGATCACATAAACACCCTCGAGCTGTTCCTTTTCTCACCATGCCTCATACAAACACTCAGATATTCAAAGCAAAAGCTGCCATATATCTTAGTAACAACCTGTTTTATGGCTTCAGAGTGTCAAGAAAAAAACAGTGTCTTCACACCAGCCTCAACTCCATCTTTACTTTCGACTGAAAGGATTCTAGTGAACTACAAGAACCCTGTTTGTAAAAATGTGCATCAAAGAAAACATTCCAAGCACTCGCTCGCACTGTCACTGTGAAGCTCTCTGATTTCACCATATACACACCTAGTTTAGTGGTAAACTTTGGTGCACCCCTGCTGAGAGGGACTTGGACTTTCCCACGCTGAAGCACTGCCTCGCATTTGGAGCATACCACATGTCTTGCTTTAGAGGATTTTCACCCGTGTAGCCATGTGCCTGCTTGCTAAAAAAGACACAGGTTGTTTTGTCAGTAAACTGTTTTAACAAGATCACAATGACATGACTGGCATTCTCCCATTAATTTGAAGAGATTTATGGAAATCCTCTGAAAACAATCGTAAACCGGAGTCTAGTCTTTTACAGACCTGTTGTTGAATCCCATTCACACGTCACAATGTTATAAAAATATCGCAAAGTTTTCATGTTCTTGTGCTGGTTTTGGAAAACTGTATATGAGTGCCAGGATTGTGCGCCATTCCGAATTGAATTGGGAATGCTTTTAAAATTCCAATTTGGTTTCTGAATTTAAATTGAGGTAGTAAATTTATTTGATTGCAAGGAAGTAGAATTAGATTGAATTGTAATTCAAAGAAATTGATTCAATTTTTAAACTGACTTGACAAAGCCTTGTTTGAAAGTTTCGAAAAAGTTTAAAACGCCTTTGGCAAGACAACAGGTAAAACCAATGTTTGTTTGCTTTTATGCACTGGTAAATTTTGAGATTTT